>CM035792.1:32446999-32831999 GCA_020466265.1 Siphamia tubifer | reverse complement strand
GTTTAGACCTAATAAATTACGGGAGATTACCGGGAGAAATTACAAAACAGGAGGGGGACAGGAGATGGGTCTGGAATACGGGAGACTCCTGGGAAAAACAGGAGTGTTGACAGCTCAGCGTTACCTCTCTCCACCACTTACTAGACTTCTTATACGGGGTGACTCTTTGAAATGTCTGGGCGAGCTTTCGTTCTGCTGCTGATGTCACTGGCTGTGAGGTGGCTGCCACCGCCTGCATGGTTTTGCGTTCGGTATACTCTTTGGGATGCCTTCATCTTAAGTTGTACAAATTTGTCGAATTGGCGTCTGACGTTTTTACAGGTTCTTTGCACACGTTGTTTACTGATGTTCGTCTGTGGGAGAAAAGCTAAACCAATTCCATATAAGGGAATTTCTTTTGCTTCACTGTCAGCCATACCTCACTATGTGACTTTTTACACACACACAACATGATGTAGGTGTGTACGAAAGTGTGTTATGATGCACAATTCGCTATGATTAGTCGGTCAGGTTAAGGACATCGTACGTCTGCCACATTGGCCAGAACCAGCATAGAAGAAAAGTTACTGTGTTCATTGGCCAAGGCGATCTATACGATTTCTCCAAATTGGCAGATCATCCACGATCCTCTACTTGTTAATATCGTGAGATCACAACGATCGCTAACGTGATGCAGATCCATCCAAACCCAGCACAGACAGTGCTGACTCCAGTTGGGGATCCTAGACTCCACATCTTCTGAATATCTTAACAGGACAAATGGCGCCCTCTTTGTTGAATAAAGGTGTGAAATGAAATCTCACCTCCAAGAAGAGACATACACTATGATGAGGACATTTTGTTTGTATGAATATGTCTGTGATAAAATTACAACTGTGTACAACGTACCGTTGAATAAATTGATATTTGTTTATCTCTAGCATTCTATATCTATTACCATCATGACAGTTATCATTCAAAGCGGCTCCACAAAGCCAAGTGATAAGCACAGGTGGCTGCTAATAATCACACTCCGTCCATGGAAACTCTAACCAGCTGGTAGGTGGAGTAAGAGACACTGTCGTCATCAATTCGCTCTCGCCAATTAGGTCGTTAAGGATGATTCGAAAGCAGAACCTGCCTCCCAAGGTTTAAAGTTCTTTGTCCATTGGTCAGACCGGGTGCTCTTCCACAAGCTCCAGCAGAAGAAAGCTCCAGCTAACTGCGGCCTACTATCTCCGTTGCCAAGCAATGACCCATGCTGATCAGAAAATGCGCACTCCTGCAGAAAGATAGTTCCAGCCAACCCGAGCTCCAGCTCCCTCATCACCAGGCAACAACCGACACTGGCCAGATCACGTGTAAGCCACTGCTTGACGAATCAACCCACCTAGCCTGATCTGCTCTCAGACACATTCCCAAGTCAGTAGCCGCCTAATGCTATCACACACACTTTGAGGATTTATGGACAATGTTACAAATCTGTGCATAAGTCCACTGTGTTGCATGTTTAATAGCTTTTCATCTTATGGTTGTACTAAGTTCCCGCAGTTTTCATTCATTTCACTGTTATTTGCTGTTGCATGTTCTGTACATATTAATTTACCTCAGAGGTCTTAAACCCTGGTCCTTGGGGGGGTCCACTGTCCTGCATGTTTTAAATATCACCCTGCTCCAACACATCTGATTAAAAAGATCAGCTTTTTTATCAGGTCCTGCTGAAGCCTGATAACAACCCACTGCTTTGAATCAGGTGTGTTGGACCAGGGTGATATTTAAGACATGCAGGACAGCAGGCCCTGAGGACCAGGGTTGAAGACCTCTGATTTAGCTAATAAAGTAGATTGTAGGATATCGTGCCTCTCTTGACTGATAGACTGATTAAGCCTGTGTACTGTCAAAAGGATCTAAAAGTGTGACGCCTTTCAGAATATTAATATTGATTTAAAACGTAAATCAGGTCTCCCTTGCGACCTGATCAAAGACTGCTAGCAATGGTGGTGCCCCAAATTATAACAAGAATCATTATTTAATCTTTCAAGGAAATAACAAATGCTGGCCGTTTGCTATTGCCCCCCATAATTAACGAGGAAGTACTTATTAAATGTAATCCATATCGCATTGCATCATTAATAATCTTTTGTCTTGGAATGAGCTTTTTTTTTAATCTTATGTGGCTTTAACAAAACATAGTACAAAACACTGACTGATATGTTTTTTTCTGGAATGATACTGATTATTAGTAATCTGGCTCATAGGATATAGTTGTGCTGTTGGACGACTATTTTGAGTTCTCATTTTCCCACTATCTATAAGTTACTCTTCTTTTCTCAATGTCAAAGAACAACAACTTTCAAACTACAAACACATATTGAAAATGAAAAGTTTTGATAGTGATGTTGTATTTAATCCTTTACCAGGGCTTCTTTCCAATATGTCAGTTTTTTACTCCTAAGTAAGTTTTCGTCAAAGAAAACAGTCACACAACCCAGAGACCCATCTTTAAGATTAACAGAGCTCTAATAATGTGTGTAGATCTGAGGGTCTGGCTTTCTTCAACAAGAATTTTAAAAAATAAAGGAGAAAGGACATCCAGTGCTCGCTATGATAACACTGATCAGACAAACCTTATGATCACTGACAGCTAACGGAGTATGAATGTTGACTAGACTAATGCTGTGAGAAACAAAAACCAGGGGTATAACTTTGAATGCCCCCTATTGAAACTCTTCTTCCTCTATATAATATTCATTGATGTGGAAAATATGGTATTTCTAAATCCACCATTTTACAAGTTATCTCATTAATACAAAACTTCGTTCAGGGATATAACTATCTCATTTTACAACTTTATCATTTTATGAACATTTTAGAGTGGACTAAGACATTCATTACACAGGACATTATCCCCCATTCCCACCCCCTCCCTCTTCCAGGTGGTACCTACATCTATCTATCTATAATTCAATAAATCTCTTTCTGCAGTGTGCCCTGTTTGTCTGTGGAACGCCTAACACCTGTACAACTCCACTAAATGATCAAAAATTTGGAGGGTGACTTTCCAGTACTATAGTGGATTGCAGTACAAAGTTTTACGCCATTACAACATAACTTTGCTGCTCTGAGCATTGCTGTGCACATTGCCTAAGTCCCACCCCCTGATTTGGCTACAGCTGGGCCTGAGTGCATTACTAATGCCAAATTGTTGTTATGGACTTTCACAAGATCTCTATGACAACATTACAACTGTGCTATACACCACTAACAACTTCAGTCCCCCCAGGAATTCACATTTTGTCAAGTCCGGTTGTGACCGAAGGCTATTATTACGGCGCATTTGCACAAGTTAAAGGGAGGGTAGGAGATCTTGGATAACGGTTCCTGCAAGCTATATTTTGAAAGTATACACACCCAGGCCTTTTCGTCAGCCAACCCCTCGAAACCGTGGCTTCAAAAATAGTGCATGCTGTCTGGAGTGATCATGGAGGTTGACGAGCATTCACAAGAACTCAATGTCAATTTTCATCCTAAATAACAAAACAATAAGTAACATTTATCAGTTTGTGTCATGTGAAGCTCAGCTAACAAAAGGTTTAGAAGCAGAAAATACACACCATGGGAAAACTAACAACAAGAACAATAGTTTATGGTGTTACACCAGCAGTTTACATACAGCGTTGGTAACTTAGTAAAACCTGCTGAAACATTATGTTTGGTTAATATCTTTAATTTTCTCACTGACAGGGTGAATACCATAACCATAAGCAGTTAGTATGTCACCTATGTAACAGTATAATGGTATCATCTTACATATCGGGTCGAAACTTGGCCACCTTAGCATCGGTTTTGAGCCCCTTTTCCTTTTTTAGCTGACGCCAGCACTGGAAAGCGGTAGCGATTACCACCCTTGTCCTGTTCCGTTCTCCACTAAGCTTCATCACGGCCGTAGCTTTTTCAAACAAAATTTTTACTTTGGTTTCGCTGCTGGTTGTCATCCGCCATAGCTGTTTATGCGAACACGCAGAAGGAGGGGTGGCTGTTCAAACGCCACCCCTTGTTTTCCAATTTCTTTTCTTTTTTCAGTGAACTAAAACCCACATCAAGCTCTTGTTTGACTGACCATGAACTGTTTCGAGTGATTGACACGTATTTGCAAGAGGCAAAATTGAAGTGGGAGTGGTGTGTTGGAGTGTGTACAGATGGGGCTCAGGCTATAGCTGGGAAGTGCAGTGGGCTACAAGCACTCATAACGCATGTGTCCCCCAATGTGCAGTGGACCCACTGTAGTGTTGGCATTGAAGCAGCTGAGTCCCAAACATAATTGCCACTGTCACTTATATCAAAACGCATCCTGTTAAAGCTCGACTCTTTGCTGTTCTCTGTGAAGAAATGGGCTCCAAACACACGGCAGTTCTGTTTCACAGCAAAGTGCGATGGCTGTCACATGGGAAGGTACTGAACAGGGTGTTTGAGCTGTGAGAGGAGATACGGATTTTTCTCGAGGAGGAGAATCATGCGCTGGCACTCTGTTACAACGACGAACACTTCCTGATCATAGTTGCTTACCTCACTGACATATTCCAAAAACCGAACAAGCTGAATCTGCAAACACCCATCTCCCTCATCTTATCGATAAAATGCAGTCATTTACAAGGAAATTGGAACTGTGGAGAAACATGATTGAGGAGGGAACAACAGATTGCTTTTAGAAGTTGCATTCACTTCTCCAAAACACCAGCAGTCACAACACAATAATGCTATGCATTCGTTCACACATTTTTGCCCTTCAACAACATTTTCAGAGGTACTTTTTGGCACACTATGAATGGATCACAAACCCCTTCACTATGACGCCACCTGCTCATATCAGTGTTACTGAACAAGAACAGCTCATTGATGTGACCTCAGACATAGGATTCAAACCGCAGTTTAGGGCCAAGTCACTGTTTGTCTTTTGGATTGGGGTGGAAAAAAACTACCCACTGCCGCATGAAAAGGCTGTGGCCATTTTGCCACATCCTACCTCTGTGAGGTGGGCTTTTCTGTCAGGGGGTCCAGAAAATATTATTTTTTTAATTTTAATTTTTTTATTCTTAAGTCCAAAGTGGGGTCCCCAGCCAAAAACTTTGGGAACCACTGTATTAGATAGCGATGTGCGGATCCATCCTAAAATATCGTTTCCTCCGATGCTGGATCTTTCTGCTCTAATATCGATTCTCAATTCTCCAAAATATTGATACTTTTGATACTCAAGTCATTTGAGGTAAGTCTATGCTTAACAGGAACATGGTGAAAAGTAACTAACTTACTGAGATGTTATCTAAATGACAGGTGGTTGGTGGGACTACTTTTTCTTCCGCCCAGTTAAGTGTGTCATGGATCAGCGCAGTAGAGAAAGCGTTTTCAAAGGCATGAGATTCTGAGCAAAACACCAAACAGACTAAAGGGGAAAACAGTAAATATTAGTGTTGCACTGATCGATTGGCTGCCAATCATAATTGGCTGATACTAAAAATAGCCTGATCAGTGATCGGAAAAACATGCAAATCAAAAAGCCAATCACATGACATAAATTTCTAGCGATAATTTTCAAACTTGCAAACATGCTACAGAACAGGTGTATCTTATCTTGACTGTTTCTGTACTTTTTATATAAATATAGTTATAGTTATAATATAGTTAGTGAATTAACAACAACAAAACTGGAAACCATAGTAAAAACAAACAAATCCCAAACATTTATTTTTGGTCTCACTCCCTGCTTTGTTTTGCTCCATTGTATGTTCAGAATTATGAATATTTAGAATAACTCATAGATATAGAATACTCACCAAAGGGTTTTAAAAAGAAAATGGAATTCATCTGATTACTCAATTAATCGATGAAAAAAAATCGACAGAATACTCAATTACAAAAATATTTGATAGTTGCAGCTTTATCTATTCATACCTAGATGAAAGGTATGGACATTTAAAACTCCTGCTGTGATTGGCAGTGATCGGCAATCGGCTCAGTTATCGCAATCAGCAGTTTTTTGGTGATCGATATCGGTGGTTCCAAACACTATTTTCATGTTTTTTTTTTCCTCTGGTTTTTCTATTGTCTATTTAAATTTTCTACCTCAATATGCTTCAGTGTAAAATAAATAAATACATAAATAAATATACTACTCTGCCTTGTATTCTTAAGGAAGCTGTGATTAAAATACTATACTTTTTTTCCCTAAAAAAACATATTAGGTAGCCTAGACACCCCTAGTGGCAGCAAATCTTATGTGCTACTGTAGTAGTCTAGTTACGCTCAATGTAACTTTTGGCTAGATTCCTCTGGAACTGGCCGACGAATCATAGTTAAGTATAGAGTCAGAGGGCGAGTGTAACAAAGTGACGCTGGAATGATTCGGAGAGAAACAACTGGAAAAAACCATAGAAGAAGAAGAACAATGGGTGGTGATTTCCTTTTATCAAAGATGAATGAAGAATGTGAGAAAATGTCAGTAATCTTTAAATTCTTTTTACAGAAGTGACAACAGTTATTAAGATCGATAATAATAAAAAAAAAAGCCCCAATTTTGTTTAGTCATTCATAACTTTCTCCAGACTCCTCCATGAACTTTCTGCTGTCTAACTATGTCATCCTAAAGAATACGCTGATTGGTTGTAGTACCATCCTATTACATACAGAGGATTTGAAAGACAACCTTTTAGCCCGTCTCCCCTGACTATGAAGCACGACTAGAAAAACAATTTGTGGTTTTTAAAGGAAGCATTTATTGAACAAAAACCAACATTAAACTATTAGTAAAAAAACAGAGAAAGGTAAGGTAGACCAGGTAACATGAACATTTCATGTAATAAAACTTACATTCAGATAAAAACAAAACTAAAGGCCTATTTATACTCCAAAAACAAATTACCTGTGACGTGTCGCAGGTACGTCGCAGACTCTTTAGCCCCTGTCGCAGAAAGTTGCGCGCACCTCCCAGAAAACGTACCCACCTGCATATAGTGTCGCAAAGAAGACCAGAAAAGAGGCTTCTGATTGGACCATTCTACATCTGCACTACATGCACTTCCCCTTACCTACCTTTCCATCTTGTTTTGTGTACACGAACGTCATTGTTGAAGATGACTCGTGTGAATATGGATTCAGTCGAGTGCGTGAGGAAGTGGAAGAATCTGCGAGACAAGTTTGTTCGACAACGAAATTGTCTGATGTGGGGAGTGGGGAACCAGGTGGGAAATCCTAGCGAGTTTGTGAGAATACCCCTTGCGATGCTGTGGTGAATAGCGCATGTCATGTACAGTACTCCCCGCACTGGCATAAATTACAAATATCTGTGAAGAATTAACTTCGACACTTTGCCGCAAGAGCAAGCAGACACCTTAAGTGTTCACTGCACTTAATTCTTCATGTCAGGTATTTCTCAAATAAACACAGACTGATGAGTCATGGTGTTAAACTGAAATATTTCTTCCACTCAGTTCACTTAGTATCTCTTAAGAACACGATAATGCCATGCACTTTGCCTGACTATAAATCATAGCAGAGGAAAGAGAGAATATCTGCCAATTCAACAGGCTGATGCTGATACAAACCCCCCGTAATTATCGGCCTGATATATCAGCCAGCCGATACAACAGTCTATCATTAGTTAGTCCATACCAAAAATTATCTTATGAAGGACAACTGGATCACAATCGAATCAAGCAAATGTGGGAGGTGATAAATAGACAAAACTAGTCTATAAAAATCTCATATTATAACTTACAAACTTAAAACATGTGCTGCTAACATCTAGGCACCAGAAAATACAGCACACTTTCAGAGATTTTGTAGAGTCTAGACATCAGCCCAGAGTCGTTTTAGCAGTAAAAAATGCACTGACATGATCGTAGACAGATGGTAATAATGTTTGCTTTGACTGGGTTGAGAGATGGGTTTTTGTTCGTCTTTTGGTACCAAAGACAAACAGGCTTGAAACGCCCAACAAGACCTGAGCTTGGAGATGCTCTTACTGCTCATTTGAGCGTCACAACATGGCCCTTTTTAAAGTCACACAGATTCTTATGCTTTCCCGTTTTGCAGTTTCCGACATATCAGTTTCCAGGACTGTTTACTTGCTGTCTAATACTGCATATCCTGCTCACTGAAATCGTAAAGATAATCACTATCGTTACCACTTCATTTCTGTAAAATCCTAGTTATTTGTCAAATCTGATAAAGAATTCCAGTATTTCAACATTACTGCCAGTTTCCACGCCAGCTTGAAGTTGGAAGAATTATACATAAGATATATCAATAAATAAATAAATAAATAAGTGTTGATTGACTTAATTATAAGCTACTGATCTGAAAAGCTTTGTGGGCAGGATATTGTTTGAGAAAACAGACGAAGAGGCGGATGCATCTGAGACAAATGAGTGTGTTTTTGAAATAATATATCTGGGTAAAACAGACAGTGGTAATGAATGCTGAATATCTGCTCTGATAATCAGCCATGCCATGTCTGTTACTCCCTGCAACAAAGCATATTTGTAAAGATATTTGTCATGAGTTTAAATTAAATCAAATCACAGAAGTGAAGTCTGAAGTAGAAATCAAACTAATTGCCTTGAGTTAGTGGTCTGAACAGTGTAGGCAGCTCTGTCCTGTCCATGTGTAAACCAATGATCCAATGCCTGCATACATGCACAAAGACAAAAGCAACTGACTGGAACATATGAATGAACATGTGCAGAAGTGGGAAGCACTGACGGAGAAAATCTCTCCTTGGAGGAGTCGCTTTAACATGGAACCAACATTTGGCTTCAAAGTTACAATAATTAACAAGAGAAGCTGGTTTTCCCCTACTACTAATCTGCAACTGTTATGCTAAATATCAGCTGCCAACATACAGTATCTATCATGGTAAATATTTCATCCTGCACTTAAAGCTCTGAAAACACAAGCTGACAAGGTGAGAAAAACTGGTTTAATCTAAGAGGCAAATGACAATATGGTGTAGCTGTAAAGTAATAACATATGTCATTCTGAAAATACACCTTATGTAATATATCAAAATAGATAAGGTTGGAGATGTCACACTGCTCCCTCACTTGCTGATGTCTTAGAATGCAGTGAACAGATCAGTGAGACAGAATGTCTTTAGTCTTCTCAGAGACAGTGGCGAGGATGGACAATGGTGTTACTGTGCTTCAGAAAGAGTTAAAGTGTTAATTAAACCCAAAATGGGTCATTTTAGGTGGTGATCACTTCAAAGAGATACAAAGGTCTAATTCATCCTACGAGAGCAAAATATACCAGTAAAACTTGCAAAATGTAGTAAAATCAATAAATAGTATATTTGTATTGTGTTCTTTCTCTATGTGTGTGTGTGTGCGTGTGTGCATATATATATATATATATATATATATATATATATATATATATATATATATATATATTTACTTATTTATTTATTTTTTGTACATTTATATGTTGTAAACTGATGTCAATATGAAACATAGTTTAGCATTATTTCTACTGTCATTTATTGGCAAATGAACAAGTATAGGAAACAAAGGAGAGTCTGAAAATACAGTTGGACATTTAGCCTTTTTATAATTCAAAACACATGAACAAAAACAATATCCTCAGTGTGTTTGTGAACAATGTCTCTCTGTTGTTAATCAGACAGAACATTTGATTGTTGAAAACTAAATTAATATAGAGAAGGGAAGGTTTGTATTGTTTTATTCAGCTATTTTTTGTCTCTTCAAATACAAACACTTGAAGCGTACCCATGCGGCCTATGCTGCCTCAGTGTCCCACATCGCACACTGTCCATTCGGTAACACTTTATTTGACGGGTGAGTTCATAACACATTCATAGCAGCTGTCATAAACTGTTTTATGAGACGTGAATTAACATTCATACCAAACCTTTCATGAATGTGGAAGACCGAACAACAGCAAATTTTCAAAATAAAAGTCCAACAACCATAAACCTTTTACCCTCACATCACATTTGAGTCAATGGGCTTGTATTCAGTGCCACTTTGTTTAGTAATGTAACCTTTGTTGATGATGTATTCTTTGCTAATTTTTTGTCCAACCATTCTAGGTAGAGAACTGCAATGGAACGTCACTCCACAGGACCCATGTGATGTCGTTATTTGACAGCCTCTTGCGGAAGTGAGACATAGGTTTGTCCTCTGGAGTCCCGCAAAGCATTAAATACATTTCATACAAACGCCAGTGCTACTTTGTAATTGTTGGACTTTTATTTTGAAAAGTTGTCATCGTTCTGTCTTCCACATTCATCAAAGATTTGATATGAATGTTGATTCATGTCTGATGAAAAAGTCATAAATGTTTTATGTGCAGTTTATGACAGCTACTATGAATGTGTTATGAACTCACCTGTCATGTAAAGTGTTACCAAACATTCTAATATAGAATCACTGTATTTTTTGTATGACAATAAACAATTTTTCTTGAATAGTTCATTATCAGTCTTCACATCAACCTGTTTTAAATGTGAAAACTGGTACACTCGACTATCAAACCTCAAATAACTGCAGACTGTACATGGAGTCCGCCCCACTCACAGTATGCCTGAGTCTATGGTAGTCTTTAGGACACTGATAACTGTGATTCAATCTGATGTGGCCCGGAAAAGCAGCAGTATCATTATCACACATTGCATTATGGGATATTTATGCTGCCTAAGTGTTCAGAGCTTGCACACTCTAATGTTTACCTGGAAATGGTGCAGTTGGGCTCATACTTTTACATACTCGGGTAGAATTTGAATTTTTTTGCCATTCTTCAGAGAATATGAATGACAATACTTTTTTTCCACTGAGGGTTAGTGGTTTGGTTTTATTATAAAACAAGTTGTGTCAGTCCCAACAAACTTCATCCCCTGCAAATGTTTTTTTTTCTGACTTGCTCTATCACTTATCATTGCAAAAACATATTTTTGGTGACTGTGACCTTGATCTTTGACCTACATTTACCAAACTTTCACACTATCTATTCTGAACCACCTCACACCTTTCCTGAAAATGTGTCCAGTAGTTTTTGGATAAAGTTGCTGACAACCAAAGAAACAGACAGATGGACCATGGGCGTCACACCCATGGGGGATGGGGGTGTTACGACACCCCCACTTCTCCAACCAGATGATTTCATACCCTCCACTTTTTCTTGAGTTTATATATTGTATCGTTACTGGATCCAGGAAACAGACAGAGTTGTTCTCACCTACTTTTTATTTCAGGATAAACAGTTACTGTCGGTAGCAATCATGCCAAACAAACATCAATAACATTTCATGGCTGTTACAATATCTGTGGTTTAAACTGTTTACCCGCCCGGGCGGCACAACAGCATATGTAAATGAAGTGCACCTCAGTTCACCAGGCCAAATGTAAACAGCTCTTCTCGGTGTTAGCAAACAGTCATCAACCAGTAAGTAATGAGAAATGATGTTTTTGTTAAACTAAGTTCACTAAACTATGTCTTGTTCTGTGACATTTACTCTAAGCCAGTGGTGTAAGAAAAAAGAGGAACAGTGTCTGTAAAATCAGTGTCTTATCTCTCTTTTATCAAACAAATTTGACTTTTTATCTCATAATTTTGACTTATGAATTGAATAAATGTTTAATTGAGGAAAAACACATTTTTGTTATTATTTTTGGCCATATATTACTTTTTAATATAAAACATTTAATCATTAATTGAAAATTTTGCTCATGTGCCACAACCTAGAACACCCCCACATTTTAAATGGCTGTGACACCCTTGAGATAGTCAAACAAACAAAAACGAACTAAAAACAATACCCCTCTCCCCCTTCAGACACAGGGTAACAAATGTGTTTTCTCCTTTTAAATCATACTGTAATGACAACAGAAACTATTCAAATGGCCATGATCAAAAGTTTACATACCCTAGTTCTTCATCCTCTGTATTGGGAACATAAATGACAGATGAAAACCTTTTTGTGGTAGTTGTGAATAAGACATTTTCTCAGGTGGTAAAGCTGCCCAAAAAGCCTCCAGTTCCATAACGTTCTTGGACTGTCTGACATAAACTGCATATTTGACACCTCCCCAAAAGTGGCCACTCCAAAACGTTAACTATGCTCCATTCATTTTACCATCAATTTTGACCATGTTCCCGGTCCCTTTGTAGCTCACACATCCACAAAACATCAGTAATGCACCCCTGTGTTTCACAATAGGAATGGTGTCTCTTTCATCATAAGACCTGTTGACTCCTCTCCAAATATAACATTTATGATTGTCACCAAAAAGTTCAATTTTGGTCTTATCACTCTAAATAACCTTTTTCCAGATGTTGTGTGGCTTGTGTGCTGTTTTGGCATATTGTAAGCAAACTGCTTTCTGGCACTGGTATAGTAAAGGCTTTCTTCTGACAACTTGACCATGCAGCCCGTTTTTATTCAAGTGCTTATTTATTGTGCATCTTGAAAACAGGAACATCACTTCTTTTCAGAGACTCGTGAATATCAGCTGAAGTTATTTGTGGGTTTTTCTGTGCAACCTGAACAATTTTCTTGGCAGTTCTGGCTTAAGCTTTTTCTTGCTCTACCTGACCATGACTTGGTTTCAACAGAAACCCTAATTTTCCACTTCTTTATTAGTGTGAATACTGCTGATTAACATTCCTAGCTGTCTGGATATAAACCTCTAGGGTATATAAACTTCTTATCAGGGTCATTGAGATATTTTCTGTTGTCATTATGATTTAAAAAGAGCAAGTACATTTAATAATAAATGGATTCATCAAACCACTAAAGGTGCTTTCAAATTGAGCGCGATGGACAAAAACACATACAGTGTTTCAGTGTTACCATGATGCAAGGGTGCCGGGCAGCGCACAAGTTGAAAGATGTTTAATTTGGGTGCAGTGTGCTGTGACATCCTGGCGCATCCAATAGGAGAGCGGTTATTGGGTGACGAAAAAAGCATACAACTCGTAATCATAGACTGTATATGCTCATAATGGAGGAGCAGCTCATAAACACTGTGTCCCAGTTTCTCGAGCTCTGAGACACAAGCCTTAATATGTACCATGACATTGTGTTAAAGACACAGAGTTGGAAGGAGACTGCTACAGTAAAACTTTGGATATGCCAGGTTTGTAGAAAGTGGTAGAAAGGTGTGATTTTATCAAGGAAAATTGTAGGTTAAGGGATAGTTTGGATTCTTTTTTTTTTTCTTTCTTTTTTTTACAAAGGGCCTCATTTACAAGTGAGCCAGAGTGTTGCAGATGTGTGCAGTCAATTTTCAACAAATCAATTAAAGGATTTATGTTTTGGCAGCAGCAGGAAGTGTCTACTTAAGACATAAATCCTTCAACATGCAAGGTTATTATTATTTATTTATTTTTATTATTTCAATAATTATTCTATCAACACAGACATTTACATTAATAGTCTGGCACTATAACTTATAGACCTGATATATAACCATAGTGCTACAGTAGCATCAGCAAAATCTGCAGCTTGTTGTCATCTTCCTGAGGCTTGGACCAACTGCCTCTACCCGACAGTCAAACTGCTCCCTGGTTAAGCTGATGACACCTCAAAACGGTCATTGTGGAAATATAAAAGCCTGCATTCCCCCAACTCCTACCTTGCCATCAAAGCTGGATGGATCCACATCTTCCTTTTTTCGTCTCCTCCTCTTTATTAGCACTAAAGCCAGGGCTTTTTCTGTACCTGCCGCCATCTGCTGAATAGTTTTTAGGTCTAATGAAGATGGACTCAATAGGAATCAATAGGACTATGCCTATTGTCTTTTTCAACCAGTCATTCAGTAGTAGCCAAATGTGTGCTGTGACAGCAGCCAGCGATGACAAGATCAACAGGGTATTGTCTGATGAAAAAGTATTTCAGTGTTGTTTTCATTCGTTTGTTTACCTTTAGAATTATATATATATTTTTTTATTTCAGTGCTTCAACTGCAACCCACCCGAATTTAATTAAAATATTATTTTATATATATATATATATATACTGTCTGTACTCGATTGATCATGACAGCCCTAATTGCTGCATGTTTTTCATTTATCAATGAACACAAATAAACCCTCAAAACAAAAGAGTAAAAAGCAGATAATAACTAATGAATATGTCACACATTTACCAGTCCCAGTATTCACACGCTGGCACAACTACTGAAAAGTATGTTCCTCAAATCCCAGAGGTGTTGAATGAATCCTCCTCATTTTGTTTGACTCCATCAAAGGCTCACCAGAATAGCACCTGCTTTAAACACGTCAGCTAACATGCAGATATTGACGCCGCTGAATCTAGTTACTTTCTCTGATTAAGCGATTCTAAGCAGCAATGAGCCTTCCAGTCATTGAGCAGCCTTGTGTGGGACGGTAATGTGGGGTGAAATAACTGAGATTGAATATTGATCAGGTGCCTGTGTACAGCCCTGAGGCACCTCAATATAATCACTTCCACACTTGTTCTGTCTCCTGAGCGGAGCTGATTGAGTGATGACTGAGGATGTAACCACACTGCACAGTGTGACTTTACATAATTCAATGCACACAGACACACACATGAAAGCAGTTACACAAGAACATTAGGTTACATTCAGCCAGTGAACCAGATGCATCATAACGTAATTGTTTTGATCATCAGCCTAAGGAGGGCATACAACACACAGATAAAATTGAAGGGAAACATACAGAAATTGGAATGATTTGGACTTTTGGTTTAATCCTCTGAATCTAGCTCTTTTCTCCCCACTGAGCAAGTTTAATTGAACTGTGTCAGCAGTGTTAAAAAAGTGGTGCTCAGGCTGAAAAGGAGAGTGTCTGAGAGGCATATTGATTAGCTGCTCCGAGAGGAAAGGATCCTCCTCATCACACTTCCTGGCAACACCTCCCACAGAGTATCCATCTTAATGTGATATGACAACCCTCAGCCGTATCAAAACTAAATCTGGACATTGATTCCGACATTCAATTTCAGTGCTGAAAAACACTTTTCCGCTTTCATACACACAATCAGATGCAGAGGTGTTTGTCGTGTTGAGCAGCACTCCTGCTGAGGCCTTACATGAGACCTACTGCTGATAAATATATGGTTAGAAAGTTTCTTATACTATCGTCAGACATTTCCATTTGTATTAAAATTCATATTGTCTAAGCACCAAGAAAAGTTATTCTGCAAAAAAAATAAAAATAAAAAAAATCCCAACTATGTCAAAAAAAATAAATTCAAACAATGATTGTCTTCAAAGGAGAAAAATAACCTTCTTGGGCATTTTTACTATTAAAAAAACCCTCTCATTTTAGGAAAATAAACATAACTTTGTCATAATAACATTCTCCGTTTTATAGTGAGCTACTTTTGATGAGCTACAATTACATATATTAATGTTTGTTGTTAAAGCTTTAAATGGTCTGGTTTCTCCGTATCCCTGTGAGATTTTAACAGTCCACTGTCCCAGCAGAGCTCTGCGGTCATCCAAACAGATGCTCTTGGACGTCCCATATCAGTTTGGTGACCGTGCATTTGCAGTCGCTGCATGTCGACTGTGGAAGTTGCTCCCTGTAGACTTGACAGTTCTTGGTGACCTGTCTGTCTTTAAGTTCAGGTTAAAAACCCACCTTTTCAGACTGGCTTTTAACCAATAGCACTGTGTCACTTTTATGCTAAACTAGTTGTCGTTTTATGTGTGTATCTGTGTTTTATTGTTTTATTGTCTTTTTTTTATTATTATATTTGAGTTGTTTTATCCTCTGTTTTACTTATGTTTTAGATGGAAAGCACTTTGGTCTTCTTTTATATTGTTGTAAAGTCCTCTTAAGACTGAGCGATTCATCGAGATTTGCGATATCTTGAGATGTTTTATGAAATCGAGAAAGAATTTGGCATATCAAATATCTCCAGATAATGCCCTCAATGAATAAGATTTCACCACTCTGCTTATTTCCTTCACTGTGCTGTGGAGCTTACCGCCCCACCTCCTCCCCGTGCGTGTGTTGATAACTCATTCAACATAGCGGCGCCCACAGAAGCAGGCATGACAGAATTCGTACCAAAGAAAAGAAGGGTTCCATTATATGACGATATTTCAGATTTAAACCATCGGATGTGGAGCAGAAAGTGGTATTTTGCAGAGAATGTAAGAAAAGGGTGCCACCCGAATCATAGAGCACTATGAACCTCTTCAAACATTTACACACAGATGATAACTCTCCAGTATTTCAGACCCATTTCCTGCCCCCCTCCCATTTTATTATTTCTCCCAGTAATCTCCTGTAATTTATTAGGTCTGAACGGCACAAACGAAATCTGAAGACATATCATTTGACACAGACACAGATCATGTATGGAACAAATACATGTCATTTATTGATTATCTGACAACTCCATGTGTAGTTGATCTGTGCACAGGTTGAAACTTTTCCCCCGGACATTATCACACACACACACACACACAAAGGCCAATGATGCCAGCTCTGATTTAAAGTAAGAAAGCACAAAACATTAATATGTTTGAAGATTCTCAGTCAAGTTAAATTCAACCATGGTATATATATCTCTTAGGGTGTGTGTGTGTGTGTGTGCATGCGTGATTAAAGTGAGAATGAATAAAGTTAATGTGAATTTAACACAAACAAAAGCTGATGCAGAATTATGTGATAAGTTAAATCAAATGAACACACACACAAATATAAAATGTACTACAGTCACAAAACACTGGAATTCATGGATTTAGGATCTATTAATCTATATTTAAACAATTTAACATTTAAGATTAAAAAACACATATTAAACACTTCAACTATCTACCATCAGAATTTGTGTTTGCAATTAAAATGAGGCAATATTCCTTGGTTACTTCCTTGGTTTGATGATGTTAAAATGGTGCACAAGCCTTTTCTTACTATTACCTGTCTACCTCTACTGTAGGTACTTGGCTGTCTACCTGTTTGCACTTCAATAAAGAAAATCTTGTTGAATTTGACGCATTTGGGGTTTTTTTGGGTTTGTTTTTTTTTTTTTTTGACTGCATAGATATCAAGACATAGCAAAAACATATCGAGGTAAATTTTTCTCTCCATATCGCCCAGCCCTAAGTGCTCTATAAATGAAGGTTGATTGATTCATTGATTGCATATCACCATAAGAGCAGAAACAAGATTGTTTCCTCACTTTAAGAATTAAACCAGTGAAACTAATTATGTTTATTTAAACATTTTAAAGCTGCAGGATCTGAAAACAAAGGAAAGGACACCAGAATATACATATTGCATCTGCATTAAAAAAAAATAAAAATAAAAAAATCCACATCAACACAGTTCAAATAATTCATTAATCAAATGACTAGAAAAGCATTTGGAGAGCACAGACTCCGCCAAGGCAGCTCTCACCCCCCCTAAATGAGCGATAGGTTTCACTTTCACTTCTGCGAGCAGCAGTTTGCCCCAATCAACCTAATGAAACACACACCTGTCCCTCCACACACACTCACATACATCATTTACCACCAAGATTTAGCAATTTGTTCCTTTTGCCAGTATCAACATTTCTGAACATTTTCAGGAAAATACGTCCATAACTTTTTCTGTTATCTTGCTTAATCGTCAGACAGTCAGACATACAGACATACAGACATACAGACAATTGCTTCCTTCCCTTACAGAGTAAAAATAAATGAATAAAAAGATAGACACAGATCCTGAGGCCCCTTTAGTATCAGCCCACTGCTCCCTGTGTTTACAAGGAGGGGTTAAACGCAGGTGCTGAATTTCCCTACAGGGGCAATAAAAGTAAGATCTACTTTATTTTACTTAGATGACCTGACACTGTTTCATCCTGGTGGGAAATAGAAAAAACACTTCTCAAAGCTTCTGTGTCGAGCCTTTAGACCAGTCACGACTGACTGAACCTGATCAGCGATAAGTAATTACAGCTATCCATCAATTGTACAACCCTCTACCTGTCTGAGGACACCTGTGTATAAAATACATTACACAAGGTATATTTTTAGCAGCATGAAATCTGATATAATCCATGTTTCCTGTCATATTATTATGACATGCTGAAAGGTACTTATTTCATTGTTACACAGTAACAACACTGCAGATCATAGGCACAATTTGTTTACATTTTACGTCTAACTTTACTTAAGCTATGCCATGTAGTGACTCCATACTTTATTTCTGCAAATGAGTCCCAGGTTTAGTTCTATAGAGTCTGTTTTTTGCAGTCTGTAATCCAAATCACAATTAAAAAAAACAGTTTTACGTTAGTTCTCAATAACAGTGAAGGACAGAAGTGTCTGCATTTTATCTGATTCAGCAAATTAAACCGCATAAAGATTTTCTGAGTAGTTGCAGTGCACTTGACAGAGAACGTAGTGTTCAAGTCTAGATGCTTAAAGGAGGGAACATGAGTTCAGCTATTGGCTCAGACCTGAGAAGGCAATAAAAAGGTAGAAAGACGAGAGTTTTGGCAGCTAAAACCAGCAGAGCCATTTAATAGGTGCAGACACTTTGTGCACAAATCTGCTCTGAAGTTTAAAGAATAAATATGTCTGACAGTCCTGACACGACCAAGGCCGACGTGCTGGTGCGCAGTCCATCATTCAGTTCAGTACACAGGCTACTAACCACAGAGCACTGTCTTAGGAGGCTGATGGTATGGTATGCACGTATTGGTTCAGCTGCATTGAATATATAATACAGTTCATGTTCTAATCCAGCAGTTAGGAATGGATAGCAAATATTAATACATATTTGATTTGATTTGATTTGATTTGATTTGATTTGATTTGAATGATTTATTTCAAACATGTGCAAAATGCAACAATAATCCATACAACAATAATAATAATAACAATGACATGTCCGAAAAGGAGTAGAATGAAGCATAAGCTTATTTAATCCTACCCCTTCTTCAGGCTTTTCCTTTAATTTTCCAAGTGCATATTTTTTTTCCCCACATCTATGTGATGCATTAGAGTTTAATCACATTTTAACAACAGCAGCATTTGACAAAGGACTATGTGATGTGTTAGGTGAAAATAATTTAAAAAAAAGATGAAGCAGATCTCACGACAGCTGCATAAGATGGAAAATTATATATATATATATATATATATATATATATATATATATATATATATATATATATATATATGTGTGTGTGTGTGTGTGTGTGTGTGTGTGTGTGATTGGATAAGCAGCATATAAACGGACCTGGTTGGATATATGTCCTCTACTGTTAGCGGTGTGTTAACGTTAATTAGCCTAGCCTATAGGATGTTAAAACAACAAGATAGACGCTAGTTTAGACTTGTTTTCGTTGTTTTCGTAGAAGGTTGAATAACAGCCATTGATTCCACCCGTACGCTTAAGCTCAGCCTTTGGATCGTCTCCAGACTATGCATTTATATCATAGTGGAGTTTGCCAGGGTAATATTTTTCTCATTTCTAGTCAAAATATCTCATCATATTTAAAATAAAAAAAAATAATCACCTAATCACCCCACTTCTCAGTGAGATATACTGTGTTACTTTTAGACAATAGATCTGGAAAATCTAATTTGAATAAGTCTGGACAAGATCATTTTCACTTGCTCCATTGGCATATTTTTTTCTTTTGCTTAATTCAAGTTAAAAAATCAGCAAATAGAAAAAGTGAAAATTATTTTAGTCAGGTTTCTTGAAATAAGATTTTCAAGATCTATCGTCTGAAATAAGTTTTTATATCTCACTGAAAAGTTACTCTTAAGGGCATGGGCATCGCAGCCGTGGGGAATGGTCCACCCAGATGATTTCATAGCCTCCACTTTTTCCTGAGTTTATATATTGTATCGTTACTGGATCCAGGAAACGGACGGAGAGTTGGTCTCACCTACTTTTTTTATTTTAGGATAAACAGTTACTGTCGGTAGCAATCACACCAAACAAACATCAGTAACATTTCAGGGCTGTTACAATATCTATGGTTTAAACTGTTTACCCGCCCGGGCGGCACAACAGCATATATAAATGAAGTGCACCTCAGTTTGCCGGTAATGTAAACAGCTCTTCTTCATGGTGTTAACAAACAGTCATCAACCAGTAAGTAATGAGAAATGTTACCGTTGTTAAACTAAGTTAACTAAACTATGTCTTGTTCTGTGACATTTACCCTAAGACAGTGGTTCTCAAACTATTTTCACTGATGTTCCCCCTGAGGAACATATTTTTAGTCGTCTCCCCTGACATGGACAAAACATTTTTGTAAGAAAAAAGAGGAACCGTGTCTGTAAAATCAGATATCCTTTTTATCTCATAATTCTAACTATTTATCTAATAATTTTGACTTTTTATCACATTATTTTTGACTTTTTATTTCAGAATTTTGACTTATGAATTGAATAAATGTTTATTATTTTCGGCCATATATTACTTTTTTAATATAAAAATGTAATCATTAATGGATAAGTGTTTGTTACTTTTCCTAACCTAGAACACCCCCACATTTTAAATGGCTGTGACGCCCTTGCTTAAGGTGATTATGATGTATTTTAAGTGTGATGAGATATTTTGAGCAGAAATGAGGAAAAATACACTTTGTAAAATAGTATATTTTTTCCCAGTGTAGTTCTTATTGCATATTCATTGGAATATATAATCAAGATGAGATTTATTGTCTCGATGTGTGGGTGATTCGGTCCTTTTTCCTTAACCTCTATTATTCTGATGGCAGCAAAGCCTACTTTTCAACTTTTCAAGTAACAGTTTTCACTGCTCGTTCCACACACGCAAGCAGGAAGGCAGTGAGTCAGTCATTGTAGCTCTGAGCTACAGCAGTGATCAGTCTGTGACTTCACTACGACTGATTTCAAAAGGAGTGTGAGTAAATGGCCTTGTAGTAAGTTACATTAAGGTGGGAGTTAAACAAATCTGCATCACTAAAGAGGGTGAAGAACAAGTCAGATGTATTGAAGAACATATTCCTCACTAATATGATTAAGCAGGACTTGTTGGCAGCTGCACATTTTATGTAAGCTTGATGATATATAGAGGAATGATGTGATTATGAGCATGCAGCCATGTTGATAGGGTTCCATATTTCATGCCAAATAAAGCTTAAACTCTGGTTTTTAAGCTGTCTTAGAAACTTGTATTCTACTTCACTTTTTAGCTTTTTTTTTTAAAGTGTGCAATTAGCAGGTCCCTTCACGGAGAAGCTCACCATGATTAATATCCCAGAAACACGGCCATTAATTTGTTAATTACCATTAATCATGGCCTTTAACAAGCTTTATTTTTACAGATCAATTCTTTTTGGATTTCGGAGAAGACATAGAACTTTATTAGCAGTGCAGAATGAACATCCTCATTTGTGTCTTTAGGCGAAAAATGGAACACTCAATAGAGCTTTGAATTGGAAAAGAGAAATATTGTGTGTTAGAATCTGTTTGTCTGGAATGTTTGTCCTCCAACATCACATGCAGAACATGTACATATTTTCTTCTGGTGTACACACACTCAGTGATACAAGATACACTAACTTCATTTTGCGTTGATAAATAAAACTGTGCTATTGCTATATGGACTGAGCTGCCCAAGAGAGACTAAAACAATTTTATCACATTAATGGAGCTACTGTCATTTGATTATCTTCCTTGTGGCGGACACCCACATCATCTACTGTTACACTTATTTAGCATATATCATGTATATGCTCTCAACAATAAGTTGTTGAAAGTAAGTTTGGTTAAGTTAAAAATACTGGAAATGGACAAGCAAGTTGAAAGACTCAACTTTAAAATGCTCACTTTTTAGCATTTTATATACGTCACATGGCTAGAAAGACGTTAAGGCTTTATGTGTCTTTGGTGTTGGAATTACCTGGAATAACATTATCCCTGTGAAATAGGAAGCTATTGCAAACAACAGCCATGCACTCTACTGCATAAATGCTGCTTGTTTGCTAACATCTGATAACAAAGCTAACAGCTGCTGTTTCCTACGCTAGCAACCTGTACAGCAAGGGTGACCACTGGCATGAAAGAAGAAAGGAGGACACTTGTGTCCAATAAGGACGACAAAAGCCCTAAAGTTAGGACAGGCCCGGGGGGGGGGCGTGTCCTATCGTGCGCTACATGCGCTGCATCGGCATGAATATTTACATTGCATAGCCTACGACATGCTATCTGCCTGTAAACATCGCAGAGTAATAACGGGTGGGGATTTATGACGATTAATGAAACAGTGGTGGACAATTGTATGAAAGGAGGACAAAATGTGAAAAAGCCTGACACTTGACAGACAGCCGGACAGATGGCTCTAAAACCGGACTGTCCGGACGAAATCCGGATGAATGGTCACCCTATGTACAGCACAGACTGCATACAAGTACTGGACAAAAAACTATGTCTCTTGCTTGAATTTGCTCTTCTGAAGTGAACATTTTGCATTTTGGCATTTTTGTAGCTGGAAGGTACGATATTTGAACGCCTGCGGTGGCGTTAATCAGAGCTAATAGTTAGCTACTGACATGATAAAATGGTCAGTTTTAGGTATTTTACTTTGGCATTACACTCTTGTTAGTGTAAACTATTAATTACTATGGGACTGTCTGTCAGAACAGTGTTTCATGAAGAAGACCAATGGGAAAAAAAAACACAGATATACTACTTTTGTTCAGTGTAAATCTATGAACCCCAGGACTTTTAAAGCCAACCCTGGAGGCTATTAGTGGTATTATAACTTCCAAGATATTTCTACATTGGTTTAGTTTCAGACCTGAGGTGCTTCTCCTGTGATGTATAGATAGATTTTTGCTGAGGAAGACTTTTTCTACTCACATATTGATGCTATGTCCTCAGATCTTCCGGATGTTTCACTGTTCCACTACAGACTACAGCACTACCTACCGTAGGTGAAGCTTTTTTTTTTTTAGGACTAACTTTCTCCATATTTAGCATATACAGTACATGCCCCAGTCAGTGACCTAGCCTAAACTTTGCTGCTAATAAAAAGAAACCAGTTTAATGCAGTGAATGAATGATTGTCACTGGCCTAAAACCAATTCAGACAAACCAATTTCACTCCAGAGACAAAACATCTTCCACTGACAAATTTAAGTCTGAAATAAAGGTCGGTTTAAATGTTCACACACACACACACACACACACACACTTTCACGCACACACACATCAGCTTCCACCTTGAAAGCACTATAAATATATATAGCACAGATAAATATTCCAGCTAAAAATGGGTGACATGCAATTAGCTCTTGTGTGATTCTGTCTTTAAGCAGAGCCACTTGGGTGATATATGGCCGGCCTGAGGAGCTCTCTCCTTCACCCCCATGGCACGCTCCTCCAACTGAGGTGCCAGCAGATTGAGCGCAGTGTCGTGAGGTTTGTAGTTGGCTGCGAATCCTTCTTGTCTTTGATTAAATTGTAGCCTGATTCAATCACTGTTTTCAGGTAAATTCAGATGCTCATTCAATTACACCATCAACCAATCAGACCAGTTAATCCACAAAGAAAAGCTAAAACCCCAAACACCATGAAACTATTACCTCTGCTAAGAAAGTTATGGGATGACCTGTGTTTTTACAGTTGTTTCCCAGGGTAATGTAAAACTTACTTAATTTCTACAAAATTGGCACACTTTAAATTTTGGAGTCAATTCTGTTTAACATAATCTGCTTTATTTCTTTTGTAAGTGTAGGAGTGAAGAATCTTTCACCAAGTTTTATAAACACAGTGTGTGCAATACAGTACTCCTGCTGACAGATAAAGTCCAAATGCATCGGGCCAGTTGTTCTAACGTGGTCTCTCCTTGGGACTCACATTTTCCCACAGATAAGCAACAACCCTCTTTGATTCCAACCCACGTTGAACATATTTTTCACTTTATTCCAATAACAAACTAAGGAAAATCACAACTCATAGTGTTTGTACACATAATAACCCAGGCTCATAAATACAGATGTTTTCACTTAATATGGACCATTGAGTGATAAGATTGTGTGTTTTATTTCAAGAGTGTTTTCATATTTTACTTCTCTCATCACAAACCTTAAATCCCTTGATATTGTCAGTATTTGTTAAACTTTTTTTAATCTAATCGTGGTTATTTTTATATAATATGCCAATGAAGGACACTGTAAGTTTATCTCATGGTACAGTCATGAATGTGTGTGTTATATTATATTATATTATATTATATTATATTATATTATATTATATTATATTATATTATATTATATTATATTATATTATATTTTCCTTGAGAATTTTCAGGTTGTTCATGTTATGTTCAAGTACAGTTCAATAGATATAAACATTTTCATTAGGAAATTTTACTATTTTTGCTTAAAAACATAAAGAAAACTTTGGAGTTTATATTATTTCTGTTATTTCTGTTATTATTTCTATCATTTTACTGGTCTGGCCCACTTTATACCATATTAGGCTGAATGTGGCCCCTGAACTTAAATGAGTTTGACACCCCTGGTCTACACAGTAACTCACTTTTAAAGGTTTTATGTTCGGCTAAAATGCACACCATCAATAAATCTCTAATATGTGATGTTAGACGATGTCTTTAGCGACAGAGATGAGCTCACTTCAAAATAAAACAAACCAGCTGTGGGTCAAATTAGATGATCATCACCATTAAATGTCTTGAAAATTATTTTCATCCATGAATCTTCTTCTATTTTTTCACTTCCTTGTCCACCCATATTTATTTTATTTTACCTACGCCTGTGAAAATTCTTAAAAAATGTTTTGTCCATGTATGTTTTTTACCTGTCAGGTACCAGACCTAGTGCAGTAATCTGATCAGTACCATTCACTGTGAAAGTAGAAAACAGAAATACTTATGCTTTTGCCTGGTTAAATAAGTATTGTTTCATTCATTGCAAGAATTGTAGTTTGACTTTTTACTTTATTTATTTATTTCTAAGTTTTACTTTTTGAAAATGTCTAAATAAGTAAAGGACTTGAGTCAGCACTTCTACTTTTACGGAAGTATTTTTTCCTCAAACGTAACTTTCAACAAGTACAGAATATAAGTACTTTCGCCACCTCTGGTAACAAGTAATCTGTCATGTATTTGGATGTAACTTGCACAACACTGATAAATAGGAATTAAAGAAACATGTTCCAACATTATGGGCAACAGCATGTAAAAAATTAAATGTTTATTTTAGAATCATACATTCCTTTCAAAATCGAATCTCTACAGATGTGGATATCAGAGTGATTCTCTTTAGCTGATAAAAAAAATCACCCACAAATTACATTCATTTGAATTTCAAGTTTAGACATTCACAGCATGTACAAAAATAAATAATTCCATGAGATTAAACAAACTATTCTTACTGTCTGACCTCCCACATACCTACTTCTAACTGAGGAAAAGCAAAAAGTAGAGCAGATTATTCACTTACAGATTCAACTGGCATTATAGTATGTCAGTGAGGTTTGCAGGAATGTACAATGTCATGGGCGTAAAATTGTGTATGGATGGTATGGATGTGTCCATACCAATATTTGGAATTTTTCTAAAATATCCATACCAATTTTAAATGGAAAATTACATGGCATTCGAGATACAAAAGGTACATTTTTCCCCTCCTCAGTTCTGCTTCTCAAAGACGCCATGTCATTGGTGGAGACAGCCTCGCTATCTGTGATTGGTTCAACTTCTGTCTGTATAAAAACAGACCACGATGCCTTTTCTCTTCCACGCACTCACTTTCAATAGTTTTTCTGTAGCACGACATAAACCTCAACACGCAATGATAACTTTCTGTGCTTTCCCATGTTCCTTGTTTAGCAGGGATGGAATGTGTTACAGTCTGAGACGGATTCTACTGAAACAGATTAATCATGTTAAAAATCTCTTAGAGTACGGCTTGGCACCGACCGAAATGGGTATTGAAATGTTCCTTGTCTTTCACTTCTATGGTAATGTACCCAGCTGTTCATAACGTCATAGTTAACGTCTGCCTTTTTGCCCGGGACCAACCCCGCTTTACTGCGCCCTCGCACGCGGGCACCAATAAAGGCCACGTGAACTGCGCCATTGGTGAAAACTGATGATTTTGAAAGTTTATTTACTGATTTGAGCCTCATTTATGTATGGAACCAACTGGACACTAAGCTTAAACAGAGCACCTCTATCCCATCATTTAAAAATGTCACAACCTGCCACGACCTTTGCCCGTGATCCATTCCAGATCACCTGGCCCGCACCGCACAGCTGCTAATCTACAACTATATAAGCAGTGA
This sequence comes from Siphamia tubifer, assembly GCA_020466265.1. Lineage (NCBI taxonomy): Eukaryota > Metazoa > Chordata > Actinopteri > Kurtiformes > Apogonidae > Siphamia > Siphamia tubifer. The sequence continues at coordinate 32,805,720 of CM035792.1, read as the reverse complement.
GGCTTGCAGTTGCCGGTGCCGGACCGTTCACATTGTCACCTACATAACCCAGACACTCTTCCTATCACCATAACCTGGACATTTCATCATCACCACGGACTCTGGCCGATCTATCCTCAGGTGTTTGTGTTTAGTCTGTATTGTCTTTGTGTTGGTTTTGGTCATTAAATCTATTGTCCCTTCAGCACTGAGCATATGAGTCTTCCCTTCACCTCACCCCTTCATGACAAAAAAGGCTTTAAATCAATGGTAATTGGTAATTTTATAAAATCACAATAAAATATCTTTGTTTTGTTTTTTTTTCCCTTCACTGTTCTCGCTATATTTCTATCTGTATTGTTCAGCATGATGTATCAGCTTTGAAATTATTTTTCTTTCAGTCTTTCTTGTGAATATGTGAAATTTCAATAAGGTGGGCACAAAAAGCTTGGGTTTCAGCCCAAAGCCTTTTCAGTCTGTTTTTACCTATTGTATATCTGCTTCTGTTACCATTTGTTCTGTATTGTTTTTGACTGAAATGAATAAATGCAAACAAACAAGCATCTATGTTATTTGTGTGGGAAAGAGGGTCATAACATCCAACACAAACAAATTTCTGTAAAAAAAAACAAAAAAAAAACAAAACCCCCACCCCTCTCTGGTTTTGGATAAATCACACCCTGTGTGTGTGTATGTATATATATATATATATATATATATATATATATATATATATATACACACACACACACAATGCAGTCAGGCAAAACAGATGGAATTCCGTTGTTTGAATCTAAAAGCATTAAAAAAAGAATATCACCAGAAGGAAATCAACAGTTTTCTTCGGGTTCCTCAAACACACTTGTTTCCTCATGCTCCTCCATCTGTGCTGCCATGAAAGAGTGCCTTTAATACAACAGAAGAAGAGGCAAGCTGAGTGCCATCATGTGATGTGGGTTTCTGCATGTTAGCTGACGCAGATGTGAGATCACCGCCTACTGAATGGATGCCATTGACAGGTTTGTGGGGACAGTTCGCTAAATGGAAAGCATCAATAAAATCAATTTGTGACCATGCTCAAGGGTCTGAAAAACCTTATCTGCAAGCTGAGACAGTCCTTCCCTTCTTGTGGAGAAGCAGCAAGGACCTTTCCCATCACCCCATAAACCCGATTGATGGCTATTCAGTTCAATCTGGGTTTGACAAGTTGGTCAACGCTTTCAGCTATTCACACAACAGTTGTGGTTTTCATTACCATCTGAAGCATTTGCTACAAATGCCATGCTGACTAAGAAGCCATAACCATATTTGTGTTCTAATTGCCTGATAGAAATTTACTCTGGGTGATATAGTGTCACAGTTGTGGACTTTCATTCACAAACAGTATTTTTATTGCATAAAAGCTATCATCAGTGAACTGGGTGATAATAAATAAATAAATAAATCTCAAATAGGCTGTTAAGAGTGAAGCGGACAACTGCTTCATTTTACTTTGCTTATCCCACTTCAAACTCCATAAATCCTGGTTTAGCTCTAAATAACACATCTTCATCTTTTCTTCAAAGGGACACCACAATAAGTGGTTAATTCCTAACAGACTCTCCCTCGGTAAGTGATTTGGATATTTCTGAACCAAACTGAGAGGATGTGCACACAGACATAACAAACTTAGAAGGAGCTAAACTTAGACAGTGTTCATTCAAAGCAGACGAACAAACAGGGTGTGGATACTGTAACAGAGGCCATAGGAGGTAAAAATGTTAAACTACCAGAGGACTGGATGTCGTGCAGATCAGTGTAGAGATCATATGACTCACTGTGGTGGAAACAAACAAACGACACATGGTAAATAGTAGGAAAGAGCACAGGGAGGTTAGTGGTCCAACTTCAAGTGAATTAACACTATGTCATGAAAATAGGACTAATGGCCCTGTATCATATTAAGAATTAGAAACTTAAATTTGCAATGTTTACAGTCCTATGGTCTGGATGATGCAGGACACTAAACTCCAAATAGAAGTGGGTGATACTTACTCAACTAATGAAATGAAAGTCCATATATGACTTCTGTGCATATGCTAGAAGGTAACTATATTAATATCTCTAACCATTTCCATTGTTATAATCAGAGGTGGAAGTAACTAAGTAGAAATACTTCCTTTACTGTACTTTAGTAGATTTTTTAGGAATCTATACTTTACTTGAGTATTTATTTGTCTGGCAACTTTTTACTTTTGCTCTCTACATTTTTGTGTAAATATCTGTACTTTATACTCTTTACATTTATATAAATATCTGTACTTTATACTCTTTACATTTATATAAATATCTGTACTTTATACTCTTTACATTTATATAAATATCTGTACTTTATACTCTTTACATTTATGTAAATATCTGTACTTTATACTCTTTACATTTATATAAATATCTGTACTTTATACTCTTTACATTTATATAAATATCTGTACTTTATACTCTTTACATTCTCAGAATAGACTCATTACTTTTTCAAACTAGATAAAATGTGACAGTATGAAAAATAAGTCATGATTCAATAAATCAGAAATTGTGATTCAGTATATCATATTTTGACTTTTTATCTCATAATTTGGACTTTTTTCTCATAATTCTGAATTTTTTTCATCATAGTTTTGACTTTTTAATGTCACAATTTAGATTTTTAAAGTCAAAATTATCTCCTATTTATGACTTTTAAATTAAATGTCCTGTCCATACCCACTAAACTGAGAATCAAGACAGCTTTTTTTCATTCACATCGTCTTACCTTCAGACATCAGATGGGTAAACACCTACTGAATGGCTCGATCACGTCACGTTTTAACGTCATATGATGCCATATCAAGCCTTGGTGGAGGTCTGCTGTCTTTGACTGCCTTGATTTATTTATTAAATTTTTTTGGAATAAATCTCCTCTGTTTGCTCTTCTAACTTTTGGTTTCTGTAGTTAAAAGGTGCACTAAATATGTGTTCTAAATTCTCCAAATAAGGACCTGGTTTAGTCTGAACAGTAGATCAAGAAATGGTGAACTTAGCAGGTATGGGACAGAAGTTCATTAAAATTGGTGTTTATTGAGTCTATGCCAATTATGTGTCTGATGTGTTGTTTCTTGTATCCCATCAATATGCCATTACCAGGACATAATCTTGTAAATACTTAACTTGTTTTTAACTCCTTAAAGCATCAACTGGGAACTGTAGATGCAAATAAACAAAGCACAAATGGACTTGATAAGTTACAATTCACTTAACAAGTAAACAATAAGGATACATAAGGTTGTAGTTTAGTGTGATGACAATAATTATTTACACATCTAATGAAATGACTCACTGGCTGCTTGCCATGAAAAGAGGTTTTTATGGCCATGAAAGTCTGCTTTAACTTCCAGATGTTTTTACTGACTTTGTGTGTGGAAGACGCCTGTGGCCTCTTAACAGTGAGCTGTGATAACTTTCAGTCTATCAGAGGTCTCAGTGAGATGACAGTCTCTGTTCACCCAAAAAATGACCAAAGAATTTTAGCTGAACATAAATGTTACTTCACTTTTATACATTAAATTAACTCTTAACCATTTAACTCCTGAGACTTTAACAGTTCTAGTCAAAATTAATAAAACAAGTAACAAAATGGACAATGACAGCCAAAAATGTATAACAACAAAACTAAATAATAAGTAACATGAACAAAGTAAGACACAAAAGTGAAGAAAAATTATAAAATATAATGTAGAAATATAACACAAAATATGGTACAAAATGAACAAAAACTAATATCTACAAAAAAACAACTTAACTTAGTTAAAATAAACTCAAATGAAGTATAAATAAATAAATAAATAAATAAATAAATAAATAAATAAATAAATAAATAAATAAATAAATAAATAAATAAATAAATAATATTGTAATTTGGTTCCAGTAGTAAATCAGTTGCTTTTTTACACCTGTTTATTTCCAGATATCAGATCCATGAACAAAACTCAGTAAAATCACAAAAAAAAACAGTCATTTTTTTTAGGAACATTAAAACTAAACCATCCTTTCAGAATGTGTCATCACTGATACTTCAAGGGTTAAAGGGTTAAACACTGAGGACTTTTTTGTGGTGACTTTTCTCTTCATTTAACCTTCCTTAAATAACCCATAAAGACCCAATACTACTTTAATATCATTTCCCAAACATTTTTTTTCTCTTTATTTCTCACCATTTATTCAAAGTTTATTTTGCTTCTCTTTTTTTTCTCCATTTAATTCATTACATTTGCTGATCAAGTACATGTTCATTAAAGCAGTGTATGACTTTAATCACAAATTGTTCTTCACATTTGTAAATCTATTAGTCTTTCGGTGTTTTTGCTTTGGGCCCAAACAGGCACCTACACCTCCATCAGCCTGTGGCTACAGATGTAGTTTACCACCACCAGACGGAGAATTGGATCAGTAATGTAAATTACTGTAGCTGCCTTGAAAAGCATGATAGAAACAATAATAATTTAGTAGTAGTAGTAGTATTAGTAGTAGTAGAATTACTGCACTTCCCTCACAATGAACAACTTTTATGTGTACTCCATCAAACTAAAACCAAACAGTATGGCCGCAGGAGCATCAAACACAGAAACGACTTCATTGCTTCCTGCTAATACAGTTATGTGAAACTTGAAAAAGGCCTGAGTTGGTTTGATATTTAAACAAACAGATGCCTTGTGCTGGGATACACTTCGAAGTAGTTCACCATGAAGGAAGTGATCCAGGTGCTAAGGTAAAGGTAAAGGTAAAGTACTTTATGAAATGTGTGTGAAATGTGTTTAACTCATCCTTCATGACATTGGGGCACCTGTGAGGAGCAGTGGGCAGCCATGTGCGGCGCCCAGGGACCCATCTCCAGCTGTGGAACCAGTCTAATGATCTGGAGGATTTTTGCCCTAACAAACATATTTTTGGGTGATGGGGGAAACTGGAGCACCCAGAGGAAACCTATCCAGACACGGGGAGAACAAACATGCAAACTCCACACAGAAAGGTCTGCACTGTCCGGGAATCAAACCCAGGTGTTCTTGCTGTAAGGTAAGAGTGCTAACTACTCAGCCACTGTGCCGCCAAGCAATAAGACATAAGACATGAGGCTTATGGCTTAGTGTTAAGAATGTGATCATCCAGGTTTGGCAAATTTGAAGACAAATGTGTGATGAAAGTCATAACTGCTTTAAAGCTTTGATTAAAGTTGAGGGTTATTATTAGCAGAAAAAGTGACTTTTTCAGTAAAATCCATCATTATCTGAAGATTAACTCAGTGTTTCCATCCACTGTTATTGGAGATAATGGTGTTTCTAAGTTCACTATGGAGCCTCTGGACACTCAAACTATTCATATCTGATGACCATGAAAAGATGAGAAACTGCGTATTATCAAAAATATTTACATCTATTGACATGATTAGTGGATCAAAAGGTATTAAAGGTGGTGGTGGTTATTTCATTAATATTACTGTGTTCTCTATTGTTATTGAATACATTGTGTGTTGGTACTATTAAAAAAAAAACCATCTGGATTGCTTTGTTTCCAGCTGTTTTTACACAGTAGTAAAATGACTGGAGATCGAACAACAGAGTTTACCGGCACTTCCTCATTACGAGTGAAACGGTGATGAGGCATCTCTGATTGGCTCAGAATTTGTGAAGGAACACTCCCCCCCCCCCCCCCCCTCGCTCTGTGTGTGTGTGTTTACCTTACCAGCGTAACATCCAGCTTGGTTTCGTGTTGTTGCTCGTCATGAAAATCTACAGGGAAAAAAAACGAGGCGTTACCAGTTTGATCCGCCATTTTTTTCTAGTTTGTGCAGCAGCTACTGTGGCAGCGTCTTCTCTCGTAGATGCTAATGCTAATGCTACTTCAGATTCGCTACAGTGGGGGATGAGCTTAACCCCATGTGGGTGATGCTAAAGTCCATCTGATGTCAGATGGACCGGATTTTTCTGTGTCCCTCGTTGCTTTTGTTGTTTTCTGTGAGTGCGGTGTGCAGCCAGTGGAGGTGACAAACTACTTTCAAAGGCAGCATGTGTTGGTAACTCGGAGTGGAAAAGTGGTTTTCAGCAGAATGACACCTTTAAACATGTAAATCAGTAGCTGGTTTTGGTCAACGGTGGTGATTTGTGACAATTAGGTACAATATTATCCTCAGCATTTTAAAATTTTCAGAGAAACTCAGGCATTTTTCTATAGATAATTCACTATTTATGTTGATTTTCAAAAGCTCCGAGTACATTTGAAGGCTGTAATATTGAAACAGAACATAGAAGAAAAGGTTACAAGTTGCTAGTCTACATATGAAATAACAATGCTGCTGATTGGTTCTGAGGTAATAGACAAATGGGAAAATAGTCCTACAGTACTGTGGCAATAGTCAGTTTGAATGTTTCTTTTCTTTTAACAAAATAGACTGAGATACACTTTGCAGCACCGAGCTAACACTAAGCAGATCCAACAGTTTAAGTATTATTTTTCTAGAACTAAAACTCATTGAATGAGACAAAGAAATGCAAAATAAAGAACATGATGATTAAGAATTTAGTTTTACGTTAGCTTTTTTTCTGATCATAACGTGGTTTTATATGAACGTCTGTATTGTACTGAAATGTTTCTGACTGGAAACAAGGCCAAGGATTTATTTAAAACATTAATACATGAGGATATAGTTCTTGCTTCAGAATGTGCAAAGAACTTTATTATTTGTGAACAATTGGATTCGTGTTCAAGGATGATTAATAATTAACTCACTTTGAAATCATGTAACCATTGTAAACACACATTTACACTAATGCTGGTTCTTCACAGTAAATGTAGGAAATAGGAACATGGAAAGTCAATTAGCATTTGCAGAGAATAGAATACCTGTACAGCAGGTTTCAGCCAGTGGACGTCCTCAAGGTCATCATACAACACTAACAAATTACAAAGAATAATCCTTACAAAGCAGTGTCCATGTCTGTACGAAGCAGAAAAAACACACAAGGGAAAAAGACATTATATATTACATCTATGTGCCAGAGTTCCTATAGGTCACTGGAATAAAAGGTTAACCTTCAATTAAACAGAAGTGAAGAAAAATGCATCAATATGACTTTCTTTATTGGTCACATGATTGTTGTTGGTTCCACTGTCCGGACCTGTTTAAAGTTAATGCATGTGGTCATTTTTTTTTTTTTAAAACAGTGGAAGATAAACAACCCCCCCCCCCCCCCAACCCCAATGCAATTTAAGGCTTCATTTCTACATGAATTAATTAATTGCCTCTTAAGACTTTGCACATATCGCCCAATGGAGCCCTTCTAAAAGACATACGGTCATGTGGCACGGAGCCGAGAGTCTATTAGAGGGCATGAAATGACAGGCTGCAATCAGACGAGGACAGAAAATATGATGATAATTAAAGTCAAATTAGTGAAATTGTGAGTTTGAAAATATTGTCTGGTGGAGCGTTTCAGACACTGCAGAAGAGAGACACATAACTGAACCTTCTGTCGTCTGCATGATCATATCTTTAGTGCAATGAAGTGTAGGAAATCTCACTAATACATTCTGCAGTGTAGAGAAGACTGCATTAATGAATTTTTAAAGGTGACCAGAGTTAAGCCTTCCTTGGCAGAGTAACACAAAGTCTGCAGGTCTTTTAAAGCCCCAACACTTAATTGAACAAAACGACTTGAGATAGCACTGCAATTGGACTGGAAAATGGAGCCATTTTTTTTGTTTTTATTACAAAAAATGCACTTGGATGTTAGTTACTGGTGATATTTTTAACATTTGAAGGATCTATGTGTTAGTCGTCTGTGTGCCCTCCTGCAGGTTTGTGCTGACGTTAGCGCTGTTAAGCTAATTATAGTCTTGGTTTCCCACATTCATGATAACAGAGGATTTGCATGGTTTTTTTTTTTTATAATTATTTGTGAAAATGCTTTCACTTGTTCCTCACTCCCTCTCCTCCACCTCTTTACAGCCTTGAATATTGAGATTGTCTGACACCACTCTTGGGAGCAATGGTTACCTAGAATACAGTATTTTCTTTGTTAATGGAGATATAAAAATTACAAAAATCATTGTATTATCTTAGTTTAGTTCCACTATATGTATTATGTACCTTCTATCTACCTATCTTTTGTCAATAGCGGCTGGTGCGGACAAGCTAGCTATCGTTTAAGTTAGCTAACGTAACAAAAATGGTAATTTTTCACTATGGTGATGTAGTTGTTTTATCCAGATAACAGCCTATATCACATGCTTGTGTCGATAATGGTATAAAATGACCAGGCTAATATAATCTATATCAACATCAATATCATCATCTAATATCAGATTATTTGTTAACTGAAGGAATAATTTACAAATAGTCCACAACAATTTAAAAAACGTGGACCTGATGGATAATATAATATAATATAATATAATATAATATAATATAATATAATATAATATAATATAATATAATATAATATAATATAATATAATATAATATAATATAATATGATTATATTAAGTAGGTTCAACTGTTTTATATATGTATGTGTCCTGTATTGTTTCAAAATGCATTTTCCACCTAAAGAAAAATGGGACTACTGTACAATACTGTACTTCCACTAAATAGGTCTCAGTCTTGATTACTGCCTGGGGAGATCATCAAAACATCATGTGGTTTGGAGGCTGTGCAGCACTGACCTACTTCTATACCTTTTGGTTCTTTTCCTGCTTTTCTTTTCATTGATTGCATGTGAAGCTGTTTGAGTCAATAGGTGTATGAAGATGGAACTCAGAGGTTTTTATGGAACAGTAACAAACACATATTGAATCCAACAAATGCCTCTAAGGGTGCTTTTATTTTGTAAGTTTACACTAAATGTGACATCTTCATTTAATTTTTGCAAAATAAAATAAATATCTGAAGGTAATATACTCTTAAAAATGTTATTATTTATTACTTAAATAATGTTGTGAATGTTTTTATTAAGCATTGCAGTAGTTATTGCATATTAAAATAAATAAGAGGATGTTTTTTATATTTTGTGTAGTGTTGCTCTTCTTTTTCATTTTTAACAAATCAAAGAGACTAATATTTACAATGTATTTCCATGATGTTGCTTCCAAGATTACATTTTGTGCATCCCGTTGCCAACACTCTTTATCCTCAGAACATACATCAATGTGTTCAGTCATACATTAAACAGAATAGAATATTAAGTATTGAAATGAAATGATGTTTTGGTTAATATATTATAATACACTGCAGTGATCAAAAATCCCTCAAATATGTTTCTCATTTCTTATCCAAATATCTCATTGCACTTAAACTAAGACATAATCACCTAAAGAGTAACTTTTCAGTGAGATATAATAACTTCAATCCAGTCAATTTTATTTCTATAGTACCTTAAAAAAAGAATAATAAAAAAGAAAGATTAAAAAACAATAAATAAATACATACAACAGCAACACTCTAAATAAATAAAACAATAAAATCAAACTGAAGAATTGATATCAATAAAAAATAAGTATGGCCATGGCTCAGTTGGTAGAGTGGTAACCCCTCAGTTACTGAAGGGTTGGTGGTTTGAATCCCGCTCTGTCCTAGTCAGTCAGTTGTGTCCTTGGATAAGACATTTCACCCTCCTTGCCTCCAGTGTCACTCACACTGGTGTATGAATGTTTGGTGGTGGTCAGAGGAGCTGTAGGCACAAAATGGCTGCCACGCTTCTGTCAATCTGCCCCAGGGCAACTGTGGCTCCATATGTGGTTTAGCACCACCAGAGGGTGCATGTGAGAGTGAATGAATAATGGGTCAAAAATGTGTTATATAAATCCAATGAAGTATTATTATATTATAAATAGAAGACACAGAGGACCACAGCTCACATGGGGTTAAAAGGCAGAAAATAAAACTTAATTCTAGACAATATTTCTGGAAAATCTCATCTCAAGAAATTTTAACAAGAAAATGTTCACCTTTACCATTGGCAGAATTATTTTTGTTTGATCAAAAATGTCTTGTATTCATTTTTTTTTTTTTTTTTTTGCACTTGTTTTTAGAGGGGCATTTTCACCAGTGCTACACTGTAAAAAATTTAATTTTACCAAGTGTATTTTTCTTATTTCTAGTCAAAATATCTCATCACACTTACAACTAGAAAAGCACTCTGAGAGCACAGACCTCCACCCGGATCACCAACAAAATCAAATAAATTCCAGATCTCCTCATTGCCAACCTACCGTCTAAATATAATCAAACTCCGTCCATAGGTTTTTGACTTATCTTCTACATAAACACACAAACAAACAAACAAACAAACCAATGAATTGCTTTTAATTATTTTCTTTTATTAAGACATTTATTTATTTTTTGCTCAAATCTGTTTTATTCATTTGAGTTTTAAAACGTTTTGTTAGAAACCGCTTGAAGCAAAGCTAATTCCATATGTTTCCAAACATGACAATTATTAAATGTAAAAAAAAAAAAAGACAAAACACAAAACTTTTACTTCCCTGGATCTCAGTAGGTCAAGTAAAAAAAAAGAAAAGAAAAGAAAAAATAAATAAATAATGATAATAATAATAATAATAATAATAATAATAATAATAATAATAATAATAATAATAATAATAATAATAATAATAATAATAATAATAATAATAATAATAATAATAATAATAATAATAATAATACATTTCCCAATGGAACAAGCAAAAATCATGTTGGTAAGATTTCATGAAATTACATTTTCCAGATTAATTGTCTAAAAACAAGTTCTTGCATCTCATTGAAAAGTGGGTGATTATGTCTTATTTTAAGTGTGATGACATATTTTGACTAGAAATTACAAAAATACACTTAGTAACATTTCGATTTTTGCAGTGTAGAAAGAGAGAGCTTGTTTTCCCATTGGACACATGTGTTTTTGTGTATATTCGTTGTTGAATGCAGCTCTCTTCCATGTGAGCTGGATGGAAATGACAAAGTGTAAGATGTAGAACAATTATCCATTAGCTGTGGGTCAGGAGGTCAGTGGTTTTCGCACGTCTGGACTGAACAGTAAAAGGCAGTAAAGACCACAGAGGAGCCCTTCAGAGCACAAAAGGATGGAGTAGCTAATGTGCCCTCACAGATATATGATTAGAATCTGGTGATTACATTTTTTTAAAAGGAAATGGAGCTCAACTTATACCCTTTAAATAATATTAAATGGTCTGGTTTGTAAAGATCTACAGTGGGATGTACTTCTGGTGCCAGTTGCACATGATGTTTCCTGTGCAGATAAAAACACATGGCCGTCTACATTTATTAGACAGATAATGTTCATGGTAGCAGCTGCTTTAAATCAAGTCAAAAAGGGAACTCTCTCACGTTGCAGTCGGCCATCCTTGCAGCCGTGAGTGTCCATGCTTTATGTAAACAGGTAGCCCGTGAAATTTATGAATTTTCAAGGACGGATAGGTTCGCAAATGGTCGCTCGCTGCCATTCCCTGTGGCCAGAAACTGAAACGTAAAGGCCATAAGAGCAGCGAAGCTTGTGTCCATTAAGTTATTCTTTCATTGTTGAGGAAATGGCCCTCCTTTGTGATATCTCGAAAGAGTGAAGTGTTTTATCTTTGACATGCACGGTTTAAAGGAAGAGGGGGAAAAAAAAAAAAAAAACAACCCATCAATAGTCTCTGAAGTTGATGGATTCATTTGGTTGAAGAGCCATTCCCTTTGATCACAACATCTTAAGGCAAAGCTAACTGCAGGTTTCTACACGCTGTCCGTAAGCCAGTAAAGGAGAGAATAACCATACAGCAGTCAGCTTACTTTATCAGAATTTATATTTAGCTGTGTTTGAATAATATTTTCTTGTTAGCTTACAGGATTAACAGATCACAGCAATCCTGTGTCAGTATCTGGGCTCACACTCACTGTTTGTCTCCCTCTATTGGTTGACTCATCCATCATGGAACAAATTTATGTCATGTCTTGAATAAAAAAAAAAAAAAAAAAAAAAAGAAGAAGAAGAAGAAGAAGACATTTCAATGTAATTGTTTTCACATTTTACTTTTCTGATTCCTTCCTTGAGCTAAAACAAACTATTATTATCCTTAAGAATATATGAGTTAGTTATATGTTAAAGCATTAAAAATACAGGGTGTCTCATAAGTCATATAATACATTTAATACATATATGGTTCTAACACAGGGGTCTGGAGCTCATTTTCTTCAGGGGCCACATTCAGCCTGATTTCATCTCCAATGGATCAGATGAGTAATAATTAAAATATAATAACCTATAAATAATGAAAACCCAATTCAATTATGAAAATACTTTTATAAATTATCCAAATGCAAAAAAAAAAAAAAAGTTTAATTTCATAAGGAAAATGAGGGTAATTTTAACAATATTCTGCCGGAATGTATCAATAGTCCATGTGTTTTATTTTACAAAGACACTTCACACTTTAGTAACAGAAGCAGAAAATGGTTCAAATTGTGTCTAATTGTCTTTAGACATTTCAGGTTATTCAGGTTTTTCACATTTTATTGTTACATGATAGTTTGTAAATGTAAATCTTTTCATATTTTAATATCATTTTTTGCAGTTAAACAATGGCAAACATTTGAAGTTGTCATCATTTATAGGCAAAGAAAAAACTGAGAAGAAAATATGGAGTCAATTAATAGGTTTCTATTTCGTTCCTACTTTCAGCACTGAATGTTCATCGCATGCTTTCATGCGATGAACATTCAGTGCTGAAAGCACCGCCTGGCGGTCATCCGGAACTCATAGAACCGTGGTTACCTACGTAACCTATCGTTTTATGACCTTCATCCCACGGGCTGCATTGGAACCAGTGGTGGGCCGCATTTGGCCCCCGAGCCGCATGTTTGAAACCCCTGTTATAACATATATTTCTTTATATGTCATGTAACCCAAATAATGCATTTGATTAAAGAGCAATGAATTGAAATCATATATAACATATTATATAAATAAAAATGGTTTATGTCAAGAAACATTTATTTTATCATTTATGTATAGACATACATATACTGATTTTAAACACAACTATAATACTTCTGCTGACATAGAATATATGACTCTAAAATGATCATAAATATTGCATGTTTTTGTTTTGGGATTATTCTAGATACAGCAACTAAAACATGATTACATGTCTTGTTTTACTTCTATTATATTCTTGCAAACTGTTGCCTATAAAGTTGGAGAAAAATATTTTACCATGTGATTTATCCTTGATAAAGTTAACTGGGACTTATTATATAACAACTGCACCAAATCAAAGGTCATCTGATGTGTATAAATAGGATTTAAAAAGAGCAATGTGTCTGAAAACAAAATTATTCCAACTTTATTGGTAGTATTGTAGAATCATATATTCAATGACGTGTGGTGAAGTCAATGGTTGTGGAGGCATTAGATACCAGAGTAGGGAGCAGATATGTAGTAGCCTGGCTATCACTGGTACACCGATGCGGTCAATCATCGGTCATCGTTAACATCCCTACTCCACACCACAGCTGAGCGGAGTGTGACGTCACATACGCGACACATTGTAGTCTCTTACTAAGTCCACAAAAAACCTAACGTCATATTTGCTTCCCATCAAAAACAGATGGTCTGCCGATGACACATCAAATATATTAACCGCAATCATATATGAATTTCAGAGCACTTGTCAAACGGAATCAGAATTTAACTTGACTCACTCCATTCACTCCCATTCAAATTTTTTGTGAGCTAAGCACCCATGGACCGGAAGTAGAAGGGCGTAAATTAGCCTCTCCATAAAAAGTCAGCGAAAGCAATAAAGGTGTTTTTTTGTAACACAGACACAAAGCCAATCTTTTCCAGTTGAAATGAACCACTACTGTATATTCTGTCCCATTGTTTGAAGCTAATGAGCTTCGTAGCTCCAGTGTCAGTCTGTCAGTAATTATAACTTCTTGTTCTGAATGAAAGCCTAGTTTTGAAAAATGGATCAGTTTAGAAATCAAATCCTCCATTTTCAGAGTGAAAAACTGATGCATTTGTTTGGTTGTTGTTCTTTTAACCTTTGCAAGAGGACACCCAGTCATGAACTTCAGGCTCAGTGTCTCACTATCGCCCCCTTCTGTGAGGCAGAGGTACTGTCTGCCTCAACAACATACGTGAAATACATTACTTAACACTATAGAATAGTCATACAGTCATAATAATGTAAGGAACAACTGATTACACTCATAAAGCCATACAATGTGTGTTGTATATGTATGTGTGTGTATGTATGTGTATATATATGTATGTATATATGTGTAAGAAACATTGAAACAATGTGTTTATGTTCAGTGGTAGGGATGCTGAATAAGGGGGTAGGAGTAAATAAGCATTGTGCTTCATCCTATTCCTTTTGGACTTTTGTAAAATCCATAATGATAATAACAAATGCACTTTTTTTCCTCTTTTTTTATTTATATTTTTCTTTTGCAGTATGACCATTATTATCTGTTTTTATTTTGTTTTGTCTTTTAAATTGAGTTCAAATAAAGACTATCAATCAATCAAACAAATCCAGGGCAGTGTTACCTGTTGAAAGAGGTTCCAAGGAAATGTTTGATTTAGGAACACACCCACATGCAGAAGCACACATATTTAATCAAAAGGTCAAAGGTCAACATGTGCACTAAATGATCTCTCATCCCACAGTGATTTGAAAACATTTTTTTGAAAACCACCAAGTCAACTGTTAGTAGGTATTGTATAAGAATTATTGCCTGAAAATTTGTGAGGTAAAAGACCTGGAAAGCTACACTATAATATAATATATAATAATATATGACTTATAGTATACACTGATATTGCAGTGAAAATATTACATGGCACATTTTTCTTCTTTTATTCATACCAGCGAAAATGCTTCTTTTTTTTTCTTACCTTTTTATAATATTGCAGGCATTCCTCCTCACAGACATATTTTTGTATTTAATATTTAATACTTCTATTCATACAGCACATTTATTGCACTAAGTTGCCTCCTATTTGGATTTGTATATTGTTTAGCTTTTTTTATATTGGGCACTGAATATGAACTAAGGTGATACCTTTTACTAAGTTAAATCAGTATTAAATCACAAAATCAGAAGCTACAAGTGTATACTTTTATTTTTCTTATTTCATCTTTTAAGTATTTTATGCAATTTCTGTCTTGTTGCATCTTTTATTTAGCTTTCTTCTCATTATGACATTTACAAGCAACTTAGAAAGACTATTAAATGTCATTTAAAGGCTGACTTTTGGTCCAATATTTGACATTTACCTGAATAACAAATCTGACTTGTGATATTTATTTTCTCTGGTTTTCTTCCTTGGTTGTTTATCATTTTATTTATTTAAAAGTAATAATTTATATATATATATATATATATATATATATATATATACATATTGAATGTCTTGCTCCAATAAGTTCTTTGGCCTCAGGATGTCCTGGTTCTCCAACACCTGACACAGACCACAGACCTCGTTGTCCACAGTGTCGTCTGAGCCAGTCTAACTTACATTATATCTTCAAGTGGAGTTCTTGGATTATTGTTTTTGGTCTTACTGGTGCTGCTGAATATCCTACATGTTAATATTGGATTTAGAAATTCCATATTTTCCATATCAGTATAATGGTGAAGAATAACCGATTCGATTTTGGACAATTTATCATTTTATGCAAATGACCTGGGGAGGAGTCATATCATGACATATGTGTCTGGTTTGGGGAATTGGGATTATACCCCAAGCCATAGCTTCAGCCAGTGTAGGCCTAGTTATTGTTCCACTCATTCACAGGTGTAGGCATAAAGGGCTACATGTTTGATGATGTTTTGCTTCTGCTGGTATTTGAAGCATAAAACTTCCATCTGAAGCCAGTGGTGTAAACCACTGAGCTATCCAGTCAAATGTGGTGCAGTGGTTAGTATTTATGCTTCACAGCAAGAAGATCCTGGCTTTGATTCCATCGTTCTACCTTTCTGTGTGGCATTTGCATGTTCTTCTCCTCTTTGTGCATGTTCTATAGTTACCACAGCTTCCTCCCACCATCCAAGGACATGCACTGATGGGTTAATCTAAGATTCCCATAGGTGTTAGTGTGAGTGTGTTTTGGTGATATGTCCAGGGTGGATCCTGCCTTCACCCAGGGGCTGGGATAGGCTGCAGCGACCCCAACCCCATGAAGTCAGAAATATGACACTACATAGTTATTATTAAATATAGCATTTAACCTCCACTTCTATTTAAATATACCAAAGACGAGACCCCTCTGTTATCATAAATCCTTTAATATATGAAAGAGGCATATTTTAGCACAATATACAGTGTAACAGACCTTGTCCCACAGTTTTTATACATGTACAATGTTTCTTTACAAGGCAACCCATTAGAATAGTCAGGTGAAATGTAATGGCATGAAAGGCTAACATGGTTTGGTGTTCTCTGCTGCATTCAAGAAAAAAACCTATGACGTATTAAAAAAATAGATATAGTGACCAGTTGAACAGAAGGATTTCTATGGTGGTGTCTGTGACTAAATGATCCAAAATGTATCTGTATCTCTTTTAGTCTAAGAAACAAATGTAAAACTAATTATACAATTAACTCAATTGCTTTCTATTCAAGTCATGTCACGCCTGTGTCTTCATCGAATGGCGTGACCTGATGTGGTAAAGTCAGCACTTACATCTGAAAAAACTCCAAAAAGCTCACAAACAAGTAATTTATGCTGATTCTCTGCAGTTTCCACTGGCTCTGATGTGACCAGCATCTGCACATGATGAGGTAAGACCGGCAGATGTTGGATGTGCTACTTTTCTTTAATAGAAGATATAAAGAGAAAAGCCTTCAGACATTAGCAGACTTTAAAAAGAAAAATATAAAAGGATTAAAAAAAAAAAGAATAAAAAAAAAAAAGCCACAGGACAGATTATCAGCATCATAATGACAGTCACTTTTACATTCTGCATAAAAAATATACTTTAAAAGTTCGGTCACATCTTTCAGAAATGCAGTTGCTGTAGAAGGAAGTTGCTTTTATTCTTTCGTGGTTAAGGATAAAAACCTGAACAGAAGTAATCATTTTAATAATATTTGGAAACAATATGGTGATAAAAACGCTATGTGATTGCATATAATGGTTCCATGTATTTTAGGTCTGCAGAAAAAGAGGAATGCTTTCATGCTCAATATAACTGAGACGTAACAAAAAAAAAACTGAATAAAAATCTAAAACCTTATTAAAGACAACTATTTTATTTCACATTCCTTGACTTCATTTTCTGCTGTGCATTGCTCTGCATAATGATAAAGAGAATTTCTAACTAGGCGTGGAGCAGTAGGTCCATGCTGATACAGACTTATACATTCACGGTATGCTCCTCGGGAATGATTTAACTGCCCACAGGGAAAGCAGAGAAATTAAGAGGGTGTTTCATGATGCAAGGCCATTATGATAAAGGACAAAGCATAATTAGCATTGGTCTCCCCCTCCTCTCTTCTCCTACATTAAAGGAATACAAACCACAATGCTGTTACAGCAAATGTATTCCACCGAGTCACCTTCTGCACACGACAAGTGCCACCATCGTTGCTACAGGTGATTATGACGTCACTGTTATGACCACCAAGGTGGCCACCTGGTTATTGGTAGACCCAAACATGGCAGCGGAGGCGATGGGGCGACTACAGAGAGACTGAGTGAGAATGTTTTTGTATAAAAGTTGCAGCCTCACTGACACTTTTGGCCTCAGTCTGCCTTCATCCTTATCATCAGCGTCGTTCAAAAGGCTGTGTCAATTTTATTGCACACAAACCTTCCTTTTATTTCCTGTAAGGGTATTAAAGACCCTGAGCAAACGCTTCTAATTAAGTCAACTAAATGAACAGACATCAAAAAAGTATGAACTAATTGGTGGCGTGTTACCACTTTCATTTTTTACAACAAAAAGGTGTGATCTGTGAGACTTCAGAGACATAACGCCAAGTGAAATCAAAGAAGCTCACTGTTTTGATTTTGGAAAAAAAAAAAAAAGAAAAGTTGCATCGCAATTTTTTTTAAAAACATCTCTAATACTTGATCTAAAGCAAAGATCGTTATTTTTTTCCCCCTTAACTTGCTCGAGGCTTTAAAACATTATTGACACTAAGTAGTGAAATCAAAGATCTCTTCCTATAATGACGCCTTTGTTTGAACCCAGAAGTCAATACATTGCCGTCAATCACCATCTGCTGCATTACAAGGCCTGTGTGTGTGTCATGTGGATGACTCTACCTGCACATTCATAATATCTAAATATAAAGAGGCTGTTGTTTCATCTCATCTTTCCCTTTTTTCCCCCTCCAAACAAGCCCAGAGTGTAAAAATACATCAAAATGGCAGGCTTCCAAACAAGTGCAGTCAGATCAGGTAGAGGGTTTGAAGACAGTACGAGCGTGTGTGGGAGAAAACAACATGCGACATGCGTGCAGAGCGGGTGATCATAAGGTGCTGTTACTGAATGAAGTCATATATATATATATATATATATATATATATATATATTAAACAGACAGACTCAGTGAAGCAGAAAGTTTTGGTGCCGTTCACAGAATATTAATGCTACTCCTCTTTCAAGTTGTGAACATTGTTATGCAAAATATGTGTTGGCTTTCTCTTTTTTATGTTATGTATCCATGATCCAAGTCTGAGTGTGTAGTCAGGTTAATCTCACCTAAAATGTACTTGCATTATGCTGAAGCAACCGTCGCCTTTAATTGCAATAAGTAATGTTACTTTTGTTAAAGGCCAAGTGAAACCAATTGTACTTAAACCGTGTTCAGCTGGGATAAACAAGACAAAAAGCTGGGAGGGCTGTTGTTCTTCTGCTTCAAAGAGGTATATATATATATATATATATATATATATATATATACACACACTGAACAACACAAGGGCAAAAAAGCTGAGTATAAAGTGTAAACTTTAAAAACAAAATTAAGAATTACAATGTTTCCTCAGCTAGATAATAAAATGCCAGAATGTGAGACTCATTAGCTTACTACAAATTGACAATCTAGTTAAAGCAGCATTCATGTTTTATTAAAAATGTTAATATCAAAGATAAGAGCATATAGTTCATCTACTAAAAAAAAAAGTCAAAATAAAATTGAAAACAAACACGAGGTTGAATTAAAAATGCTAATGATACTCTTGTTTTTTTTAATTTTGTGTCATCAATTAAACTGGCACTTCCCACATAAAGGAACAATAGATTCACATTTTGGCTCATTAGAAATGCTTTGTTGTTGTTGGCATTCTCGATAAAAATCGAAAAGTAGCCAGATAAAACCTTGGCAGACAGCTTGTAGCCAGCTGACATTATTTGGTCTCCATTAGGACTCCTAACAACATCAACGATGAGCGGACGCTTTCCTGTGGTCGACTGAGGGGTCCGAGGTAAACAGGTGTCCAATCAGGTCAAACCACGCAGAATAAGAATCTAAGCGTTTACAACAGAAAAGAAAACAAAGCAGGACACATCTGAACAAATAAACGTTCTTATTTCAATATGTAGAAAACATACAAGTGTAAGACAAATGTAGTAACACAGATCAAGTAAAAAAAAAAAAAAAAAAGGCCCCAAACTAGCAATCCCATGTGCCTGAGGGATGCTCAGAGATAAACAATCTCCATCATTAAATCCTTTTCCCTGTATAACATGTAGCGTCCATCCTAACCAGGCTGTTCCATAGAAGACAATATGACATCCTTCAGTAAATCAACAGATAATACAATCACTGTAGGGGATACAGGGTTACTTTCTAAGAAATTGTCACTGGTTCTGCATTAGGTTAGCCTATCTAAATTCAACAGACATGGATGGAAAAAAATAGATAGCATAGCAGAGAGCATATAATTTCGGCCAGGCCCTGAGGTATTCTGGGGCGGGGTGATGAAATGCCATGTGAAGAACAGGAGGGGAGAAAAATATCACAGGAAATTAATGGCACTTTTTTTTTCTTTTTACATTTCGAGTTAAATTTAAATTGCTTTCTCCTGAAATGATATGCTCCTTCCACCAGCCAGTGGTCTGCCTTTTCAGTGGTCATTAAAGGTCACAATGGAGAACAACACCACACGCATGAATCCGTGTGTTTTTCTGGCTCACTGGCCAGACACCCTAGATCCCTGTACTGCAGGAAGTGAGGACAGAGCACATAAAAAAACAGGCTGTTTTCAGAAGATAGGCAACCCCTTACTGAGTAGACAGAGGATCCGTCACAATGTAATGCTTGGCCTGAAAAGGGGATGTATCGTCTCTCTTTGTTTTGTTGTCCTGTCTGTCTGTCTGTCTGTCAAGCATGGCTTCCAATCTCCCAGATGATAGGAGTCCTTGTGCAATTGCGCCCGCATAAATACACTTGTCCATAGAACAAAATCAGAGGAAAAAAAAAAAAAGAAAGAAACTACCTCGAAAACGGCAGGACTGTCCTCTGTATATTTGGGTAAAATCCCATCAGAGTGGTAAACAACCTTTCTGTTGAGGGTTTTGGTTTGTTGTGGGGTATTTTCACTGACAAATGGGAGTAAACTCTTTGTGTCCAAGCAAATGTGTGTTTTTGTGCTGCTTAGCTCGTTGGCAGACTAGAGGGAGATGGACGTTCTCGGCTCTCCGTCCCGCAGCTGGACAGGACGGTCGGTGTGCTGTGATGACCTGGCTCGACTTTCAGGGGTGTGGTTCCCCTGGCCTTACTTCTCCTGTCACCAATTGGCTTTGACAGCTTTGACATCGCTGACCAGGTTTTGAGCAAGGCAGATACCGAAAATCTGTAGAGGGAGCCAAACAGGCCATTAGCTCAAGTAATGGAAAGGGGGGGGAAAAAAAGAAAAAAAAAAGAAAAGAGAGATGATCATGGATGTTAAATGCTGATCACTGTACTGCAGAGGCTTGAATGATGTTGTGTGTTCTCACCACTAGATGGCAATGATTATACAAAGGAGGACCAGAGTCGTGTTAGTTACACATTCACTACGTATGAAAGGAATTGAGTCCAATAACCTAAAAACTTGATTTACCTGTAAAAGTGCAATTCCCACAAAGATTCCAGCAACAATAATCAGGTTCTCTTGAAGCCACTTCTCAAACTGTCCCACACAACCTTTGGTGTAAATGTATTTCTGCCAATTCAGCTCCTTTCAAACAAAAACAAGATGGTAAGTGAATTGAATTTTGCCAGAAGAGAAACAGCCATTTTCTGAAGATTTAATAAAACAGTTGTTGGTCTTGGTGTGACGAACCAAATTCCAATCTCTGACCTATGACTAACTGGGATGAAATCAACAAGATCGCATTTTGTTCAGTAACTCCTCCACTACTGATGAGGATGTAAGAAGTGAGGAATAGGTGAGTCACTCTTAAATTACAGCATGTCAGAGTCTGGACATCGGGAGAATATCAGGCAGCTTTATCTGAGAAGGTTGAGTGAACTAACGGGAACAAGCTGTTTCCTGTTACCGGACAGATGTACACAGTGTATTCAGAGATGGAAACACAAAGGTGTAATTTAGAGCTACGATGACACTAAAGTGGGGATAAGAATGGGTGTGAACTGGCCTTTATATAATGCTCTCTTTGTTACTTTTCGAGACAAGCCAACCGACCAAACCCTTTGTTCCTTTGCAAAACCTGAAAGCAAGCTTTCAACCAATGGGAGAACAGAGCCCCCTGGCAGCCAATAAAAACAGCAGGAAACACTATGTTGTTCTGCCTGTGAACTTCCTCAGAAGCTATTTCAGCCGTGTGCCTTTGTGGTGCTGCTGTCCTCCACATGTCTCCTGCTCTTCCTCTTACTCAGCTGGTACTCCATATAAACAAGATGAACAGGAACTTCCTGCACATCACTGATACCTTCAGCAAATGTCAGTGGCCAGGGCGTTAGCAGAAGAGCACACAGAGAAAATTAATTCATACTATCTCAGAGGCAGGTGGTTCACTGTATTGCAGTGTGCCTAGCAACAGCAATCTTTCTGACTGCAGTGCAGCGAGTTGTAACCACCACACCCACACATAGAGGAAAAGCAATGGACTGGCATAACCCACTGAGTCGCCAATTACAGAGTGTAGTAAGGCTGCTCTCCAGGCTATAACTGGAGCATAATTATCCCCGTTAGAAGAACAATCTGTTATTAAGGCAAGAGGCAAAGAGTTAGAGTGCCTCTTAACCCTATATATTCACTGTGTCTGGTGCGCAGGCCAAGGTATGTGAGATTTATTTAAAGGAACTCATTCTAACTCGAGTCGTCAATAAAGTAGAAGACGTACAGAAGTACAATCTTAATTAATGAGTTTCAATCAAAGTTTAGTTTCAACCATTAATCCATTTTATAGATGTTTAAATCGTGCAATCAGGCTCAGTATGAATGAAGGCGACTGCTGCTCCGCCCTCATCAGCAACTAAGATCATTTCAATCAAACAGGTCTGCAGCACGCCAATCAATTTGCTCGCAGGAGTAATTCTACTCAGTGGCTTTGTCTCATTTTACCCATAAACACAGGAACTATCTGGTGCTGCTACGTATTGCTGATAATATGCTAATCAGTCTAGCTATGATGGTCTAGTTGCACTTTACATACAGTATAATCTACACCTACTTGACAATTTAGCATACTAGTTGTAGGAAAAAAGACACCATTCTCAATGATACTCCATGATACTATATGGTTAAAAATGTGGAGGAATGGATGTTTGGGGCAGGTGCAGCTCAGGTGTTTGACCGTTCATGTCACACTGCCAGAGGCTGTGCCACTGATGTGTGAATAAAACAAACTGTAAAGCACTTTTAAGTGGCAATAAGATAGAACAGTATGACACAAAAGCAGTTCATATACCATCTGTAAAAGTTAAAAAGATGTGTGTGATACTAACCCCTTTAAGCCGAACATCATAACCACACTGTGTGTTGATGACATCCTCCTGTAAAAAAACAAAACCAAAAAAAAACCCCCAGTAATGTCAAAAATACTGTTTTATATTTAAAAGATGATTTCACCTTCTCGTCAGTCAGGGGTTCTTAAAGAAACTCTTAAAATGTCTCAGTTACACAAGGAACAATTCAGCTTGAACAACATAATAATGGCTGTAAGTATTACACAATATTATTTATATACGATTATGGTAAATTATTCTACTGTACATGTAATATTAATTATTCTATATAACTAACCGTGCATGTGTGGGTGACTTACTGCAGGATCTTTAATGCAGCAGGAGAAAGGAACTCCGCAGCGCTCCCTACTGGGGTTCAGGTCAGTGCAGTTGAAATAGATGTTCAGATTCCAGTCGTCAGGCCCATGAGCTCCACAGCATGACCACTGAGGCGGCAACAAGAGTCAGAGATTCAGCAACACACAACGGCTCGGACACACGTTTGTTTTTCTCTGATCTGGTCTTTGTACAGCTCTTAAAGGCTGGTTCAGGCAGCTTGGCTGGGAAACCAGTTTACTGCAGTCTGTAGTGGCTACACAGAGCGAGCCACAAATGGCCAGACAACAGTGGATCTAATCGCCTTTACATCATAACAGAGCCCAACATTTACACATGGGAACCAATTGTGTAAATTGTTTAATTCGCGTAATTGGATAATCATTTGAAGGAAATACAATCATGTTAATCCAGTTTTTTTGTCTGTAGAGTTACAGTGGCTCACTCATTCTCCTGTCTGCCCAGAACTAAAATGGTATAGAAATGCTAACAAAAACACTCTAAAGACAATATGAGAATGGATGGAAACATGAGCAGATACAGACACTGTTTACAACTTTAAGTCAATAGGTGTAAACTCACATATTCCTGGGCAAAGTCAATGAGATTCTGCAAGTCAATATCATCGCGGTAGGCTTTGACATTATTGTTAATAAAAAAGTTAAGCTGGTCTTTGATCCAGTCCTTGAAAACGAAGGCGAGGATCCCTGCGGTCAGCTCCAAGAAGAAGATCAAACCCAGGAAGACAGAGAACTGGAAATGACAATGGGACACAAAGAGTCAACAAACACAAAACAATAAACCTGTCACTGCAATGGGGGGGGTTCAGGGAAATCCTGCTCTATCCAGGCGTGAGAATCAAACCATTAATAACTTTTTGTGCTGTAAAAAGGATATCCACTTTGTGTCTGTGATGAGTCTAATTTGTAGAGCTGGTCTAGATTTGCTGAGTGTGGCAGCAAAACCGCAGTCCCAGCGGTACGGTTATATTTTCCCTTTACAGTAAATGTGGGAGGAGATGGGGCTAATGATAAATGCACGAAAGCCACATTAGCCCCTCACTCTGACGCCTGACTTACTGCTGCTAATGGACATCGGCTGGAGTTAATAGCTACTCAGAATCTCAGCCAGCTACAAGGCAGGTTTGTCTCTGTCAGTCACATGTTATCAGTGCAGCAGAGCCTTGATAAATGGTGTTGCCATGGCGTTTTCACATCAAATTCTAGAAATTCAGGAATAAATGTTTTGAGTTTCTATGAGCACAGTATTTCACACTGTTTCTAATTTTGTAATGTAACATAATGATGTAAGATATGTTCGTGCCGTACTACCACCCATACCGCTTGGATCTGCGAGTCATCACAGCATCTGCTATACTGACAGCTTTGGTTCTGGTGTGATGTGTGGATCTGAAGGCGTGAGAAGTAGATAAAGTATAGTGTCAAAGCTTGGTAAAGGCAGGAATCGACTTACAAATTTGAGCAGGAAGGTGTTCTCTCTGAGCGCTCCAATACAACCAGCAAAGCCCAGGATGAACATGACCCCTCCCACGACAATGAAGAGCCACACAGGGTCAAACCCCCCTAGATCTGTGATGGATGACAGATTGGACAGGACGCCCTGAGGGCAAAGAGAGACAGATAAAAGTATAACTCAAATTCTGACTATGATACCTCTGATATCAAACCTGCCTATCTCTCCGACAGTGATGTGGCAAAATTTGCAACAGAAAGCATTTCATGTTGAAAATGAGCACCAGATCTGAAAAGAAACTAGTGAGAAGTCAACCAATCACCCAGTCAAGGTCATATTTCACAATTCATAGAAGCAGAACTACATCAGAAACCTGGTAAAAAAGCAACTTTTGAAAAGCAATATACTGTATATCAAAGGAGTACTTTTGCTTCTACATAAACTAAACCCAAATCCTTTTTTTTTTTAAATAATCAATTCATCTCCAACAGTATTTCACTCTTTCAGGACTATATAACAACTAAGTTCATTTGGGGAGGCACAGCTCTGAGGTTTCTGCACAAAGACATCAATGCTTCCTCTCTGCATATCCTGCCCACGCAGCCCCAAGGCCTCTGTGGCTGAAATGTTTCCTGTCAATATCTAGTAAGCATCATCGCACCCCCCCAATGTTTATCATCTGAAGCTGCAGACCTTCACACTGAACAGTGGGCTCTCCGAAAGATGGGTTTATGTCATCGCTGCAGTTTGTGGGTACAAAAGCTTGCTCTGAAGTCACACAATCTCTCGTTATCTTTTTCTGCATTTCCTCTTCATATTGAAAGGGATGGTGTGTAAACGTGGGTGTGTGGTCTCGGTGTTGACATGCTGTTTGTTTGTCACATGGAGCACTTGCAGATCAAAACCCAAGACTTTGAAATAAACTGCTCACGATGAGATCCCACCGTACAGAGATGTGCAGGACAGAGGAAAACACGTCCTATTTTTATGCCGTGGCTGCAGAAATAAATTGCCTTCATTTGAATGTAAGCATGAGGCCCTGCAATAATAATGTAGTCTGGCTGAACACAGCATGCTTGAAACTAATCATCTTATTCACTGAGACCCAAAACTCACCATTACACCCTTCCAGAACCCGCTATTCATCATCCGGACTAATCCCTTTAAATTATTCACGCTGTTCCACAAAGGTACTCCTGTGTAGACCTATTTGGAACCGAGTTCACGACCAGACGTTACTAATCGGTACACGCTTCTACGGCGGTGTTGCATTTACTTGACTGGCTGCTACAATTTCTAGCCAATTAATATACAAATTGACTGTTAACTCAACTGGACAAAGCTTTGCACGTTGCCAAGATCCACTGCAACTTGTGATCTTTGCAGTTTGCATATGGTGGAAAACAAACAGCAAATTAGAAGTTAAATACCCATAATATCTTGTTTGTTTTACAGCACAACACATTGGACTCCTGATGTTTCCGAGTTAAATGAGTTTGTAATTTTGGACATAGTCGTAGCTGCGCCCTTAATGTGGCAATTTACGCAGCTTGTTTATTCATTAACATGCCCATATCTGGTCATTGTTGAGCTCAGCACCTACTGGGCAAAGCAATTCCACTATTGGCTACACACTGAACAAAACTTAAAGTCGCATGTGTTGCTGGAGCCACATCAATTATAATTCATATCCTGAGGCGTGCAAGACACTTTTACCAGCACCCACCGACATCAGGAAATATGCATTTAAGTACTACAAAGTGTTTCAGGGATGGCACTTCCATTTCTCAAGCCACTTCTCTCGATAACCCCGTTTTCATTAGATGCTCCCCCGGCAAATCATATTTTCAGCTTATTCCGGCAGGTATGTGGGAGGAATTTAAGCTATGTTACTGAGGCAATCACACTGAACTGAATGTTTGTGTGCATGTGTTGATACTCACCTTCTCCGCCCATGCCCACAGGCCTATGCCCAAGAATGCTGCTCCTAGTAACTGTAAAACAAAGCATACACACAGGAGAATTCCCTGTTAGGCTGTACTGCCGTACCCATCATGACTCACTGACATTCCAGTTTAAAACATATACATCACTTTTGATTCAATTTGTCAAGAGTCTTACATAATCGTAATGGTAAAAATAACAGGAAAAACATGAAAGATGAGTTGTTGAATCGTCTTCAGTAAGGAGTCGGAGGGTGCGGTTTGATAAGGCATGATTTACTGTTATGTGAACGATTCAACAACAGCAACGTTCAGGACTTAACCAGTGGAAACTGTACATAG
This sequence comes from Siphamia tubifer, assembly GCA_020466265.1. Classification (NCBI taxonomy): domain Eukaryota; kingdom Metazoa; phylum Chordata; class Actinopteri; order Kurtiformes; family Apogonidae; genus Siphamia; species Siphamia tubifer. The sequence goes on along the minus strand of CM035792.1, from coordinate 32,778,668 downwards.
TCTAGAACTGTGAGAGTATAACAAAAAAAAAAAAAAAAGCTTTTGAAAACAGTCATTGTAAATGTCCCATATTTCTGCTAAGTATGACAGATAAGAGCCATTGAAGAAAATAGATTTCCAAAGTCTTTAAAAACTACTGGATACAGAGTGGATGCTACTTTAACTTCTTTCAGACAAAGTGAATTACAAAATTATATCAGGTAATAGTCCCTGCACTGGGCTGTTTACAGACTGATGGATTGGGTATCCTGAGACTTAAAGAAAATCCCTCTGGTCTTCGTCTCTCTCTTCCAGGTTAAGAATGAGTGCAGAGCTGAGGAAGCTGCAATTTAGGACCTCCTCCTGTTAACATTCAGAATTAGATATGAATGCAGCAAGGATCTAGGATTATACAAGCTAATGTGCGTGCTGGAGAGGCTCATACATTTGTAGGTTGTCTCCTCATCATCCTGTCAGCTGTGATGAAATGTCAGTCTAAAGTCATTTGGGATGGTAATGAATCACACTAGACATATGACCTGTGAGAAATATAATAGCGCCATTGAAACAAGGTTAAATGCTACTGTTAGGAGGGCCGATTCATTCAGGTTAACAAGACAAATGTGACAAGAGGATGCTAAACAATAACAGTGACAGAGCGAGAGTTGTGGTGTTGTCTTGGTATTATGTAAGACGGAGCTCTAGTGAAGGGCGTGGTGGATTAGACTGAAAGTGACATGTGGGAAGAGCCCAGGTAAGCCGATGGAGATCAGGTAGAAGAGATTAGACAGACGGAGTGGGAGTATTAAACCATTTAGCCTCCACCTCTAAATAATCCATACATTACTGGGAGAAAAAAAAAAGGAATATAGCGAAAACACTGGCACCATAATTACTAAGATATGGAACAGAAAAGGTCTCAAGACACTGTGGATAATTACTGTTTGTGAACAGAGATGAAACATGATTAATTACACATGTATATATAATCTTCAACAACCTGAAAAAGAACTTTCAATGCTGCCAATGTTGTGGGAAACTCAGCCCCGGTGTTATTGGAGGCATCCATGAGTGTCCTTTTCATAATAAGGACATTAAATCAAAATGTAAATAAGACAATATATCTGTATTATATTACTGCAGCGAGCTATCCCTTTGGCACTAAACAACACCTGTTTGTTACATAATAGGTACAGGCTTCTTGGCTGTGATTTGACTCCCTCTGCTTTCCAATTCAGTGTGCACATCTTTTTAAAGAGGTGTCCTTGGTGGAAGTCGAAGGCTAAACTGAACCCTATCCGCTCTCGAAATAAAAGGCCTCAGTGAGACCAAAACCACTGGTGCAAAAGGAACCCTTAAATTTGCAAACTTCTTCAAATTCCTGCTGTCAATCTTTGAATTTCATAAGTTGAATGACAGGGAATTAATATTCATGACTTCAAAAATGGCATGACTCAATCTTTGATACCAAAAGCTGTAACTAAATGTTAAAAAAATGATAACCTACTGCCTGAGCAGTAGGTTATCTACTGATGGCCTGATTGGTAGTTCCACTTCACTTAAACCAGTCTTGCATATAATATGTGGAGCCAAGGATTGAAAACCACAGGGGTGTCTTTTTTTATATCAAAAAAGACACTTATCAAAGTAGACACGTTAAAGTAAATGCCTGATAATATTGAGCTCTGAAAGCAGATCCCTCATGGCTATAAAGGAAAAAGTGGTCAGGTTTATTCAAAAATACATTTTAAAACAAAACCAACTTAAATGTACTTAAATAGTTGACTGCTTTTAATACTAAAATTAAATAGAATATTGTGAATGTAAAATATTTTTGATGATACTAGAAACAAAAATATAAGGAGATATTCAGGGAAATCTTCATAAAAACACCTTTTGTGTGTAATACTGCATATCTTTAATGTAATGTAACCACTATGAATCTATTTACTGATTATACAGCAAAGCCTTGTGGTTCAGACTTTAATATACAATATACTTATTTTTTCCTTTCCTGCGAAGTATCCGAAAAGATGATAGTTTAGAGAAAAGCACCTCTTACTTCAGTGGAGTGGCTTGACAGAATTTCTAAGGAAAATATAAGAACCACCAGAAAAAGGTGCTCTGTGACAAACAATTATGCTATTAGTTTGTTACCAAAAGTGCTTCAATGGCAGCATGTAGTGACACAGCTTTTCTTGTACAAATGGATTTCTGTATTAGTATCTTAGCCACTAATGATTCCAATATGTGAATTTATTATTATTATTATTATTATTTATTATTAATAATAATAATAATAATAATAATAATACACTTTATTGGCATTTGTGATAAACAAAGAGGTTCATGACACAAATATATGGCAGGTTGGTGAATTAGGCAGAAAAAAGGATATAGTTGTCCCTCACTAGAATGTGGTTGACCTTTCGAGGCCTCCCTGTTTCATGAATTTTCTTTTAGTGCAAGTGAACGCGCATTGTGTTCTGCATCCTGATTGGCTAAGGGACTGTAGACCAGAGGTCTTCAACCCTGATCCTCGGGGCCCTATGTCCTGCAAGTTTTTGATGTTACCCTGCTCCAACACACCTGAGTCAAATGATCAGGGCCATCAAGCTCTGCTGAAGCCTGGTAACGACCCCCTGCTGTGAATCAGGGTGACATCTAAACATGTAGGACAGTGGGCCCAGAGGACCAGGGTTGAAGACCTCTGCTGTAGACCATTGTCAATCAATGTTCCTCTGTGCTGCGTCTCCTGCACAGCACAGAATGTGTTCAGCTTTGACAAATTTACATAAATGTTTGATCACTAGCAGTGGGACACTGAAGTGTTGCATGTTTACAAGGTTTCTTCCCCACACTGTCGACAAAACATTCTGCACTGACAAAAGCACCTGCAGTCAAAGGCACCCAAAAGGCAGAGGAAAATGCTAACCACCACACAAAAAGGTGGACCTTTGGACAAAACAGGTTTTGATCTCTGGTTTTATTCTAAAATGTTGTACTTAAGATTTAAAATCTTTGAAGGTTTAAGCGAGAGAAATGTAAGGAAATGTTAATGCCTTAAACCATTTACCACCCATCACTACCAAAATTGTATCACTTGTTCCTTGTACCAGTATCAGCATTTTCTGAAAATATCAGCCAAATCCATCCATAACTTTTTGAGTTATCTTACTATGTATAACACACGTGCCCCCTCAACATACTGCCACCGATCACCAACAAAACTGAATCAGTTGTTTCTTGTTCCTATATCAGGATATCAGGATTGTTAGCCAAATCCGTCCATATCGTTTTGAGTTATGTTGCTAACTAACAAAGAAACACACAAATGCCGGTGAAAACTTAACTCTGAGCTGATTACTTTGCAGATTTCGCCTATTGCCAATTATTTTTTAGAACATAACACTGCAATAAACAATGGACCACTGGATGTAGACTTTAAAGCCAACATTCAAGTCTTAGCTTTGGATTTTGGTTTATCTTACATTTGAAGATAAACTAAAATCCAAAACTGTCAACCTGAAAATCTTACACTTAACCCAAAGTTACCAAACAGTGCGACAAAGCTGTTACTGTGCAAAAAATCAAAACGTGTAAGCCTAGAAAGCATATCCTGTTAACATGTGCTCTGGTTTTCCTACACACAAAACACCATATTGTCCCCCATGGGACAATAAAGTTTGGACTGGAGTGCATCTGTCTGAATGACTACATTGAGTCTTAAGCAAACCTGCCTTTGTACTGCGCTTACTTTGGTGCCTTTTTATCAGACTTTTCCCACAGTGTAGTGTGCACACCAAGAGGCAAATTCAGGTCAGTCATTGGCAGACGTACACAACACCTGAACTTAATTCTGCAACTGAGGCCCCGTCCACACAGCAATGCAACAAGGTGTTTCTTTGTACCAGGTAGAAAAGATATTGCGTCAACACTGGGAACACATCAGTAAAATGTCATATAAACATAGCAACAAAGCACATGCTGAAAATGATGCAGTACACATGCCACACCTCTAGGTGCGCTGTAAGACAGTTCCACCAGATACACCAGAACAATAGAAGTAAAGTGCATGCATGTACCAGCAGGAAACGCACCCTAGAAAAAAAAAACAAAAAAAACAACAAGGCGTGTGTAGGCGTCCGTGCTGCTCATCTTGTTGGTTTAACATGAGTAGATTTGCCGTCAATAATTTGAGTAAACTTAGTGTCAGTAGTGTCCGTCATGATGGTCACTGTCTTGTTCACAAACTAATGTTCTTATGGAGCTGCCATTTGTTCTGGTCATGTGGTTGTGACGTAGATGCTAGGTGTCAACAAATCCATTTTACTCGTCCAGATGGCAACGCAACAGCACTGTTGCCAGATCTTTCCACTCTGGAACCTGTTCTCAAAAGATAATGTTTTGGGGTACTAAAAACACCAGTGCTATGTGGATGTGAGGCCAAAATGATAAAGTTTATCTGACGTTGCTGTGTGGACGGGGCCTGAAAAAGACACTTATGTTGTGTTGATGATCTTTGTTTGCATTGTAGGAAATCGTAGGTGACAATTCCACAAGATCACCCCCATCTGTGTCCTTGGATCAGAGGTTTCAAAAGTACTCACATTCTGTACTAAGAAGAAATACTGTTGTTTGTGTGAAAAACTACTCTCATAAATGTGCTGATTCAACTCATTTACTTAAGTAAAAAATAAAAAAGTATACCTTCTTAAATGTAAGTACAAAAGCAAAAAGTAAAACTAGATTTTTTTTTGCAAGGAATGAAACCATAGTTACTGAACCAAATAACATCAAACATTGTAGAAGTATTCAAGAACAAAATAAAACAAAAAAATAACCTTAAAGTGGTCATAGTACTCAGGTAGAAAATTTGGGAAAAAGTGGACCCTCATTCATTTTTCTCCCTTAATTAACAAATAAACAAAATATGAATTAAAAAAATTAACAAATTAAATAGAATAAAAAATACAAATATTTTCTCTCCAAAGTGACGTATTCATGTACTGTCACATTTATTTAGTTTGAAAAAGTAATGAGTCTATTCTGAAAATGTAAGGAGTATAAAGTACAGATATCTATACAAAAATGTAGGGAGTAAAAGTAAAAAGTTGCCAGAAAAATAAATACAGTACTCAAGTAAAGTTCAGATATCTACAAAATCTACTTATGTACAGTAATGAAGCACTTATACTTAATTACTTCCCACCTCTTCCTTGGATTTCTCAACAATTAAAAGAGGAAAAAAAACAATAAAAACAAGGACAGCAAGTTCAGTGTTTCCTCTAGTATTTTGTTTCTGCAGCGGGGGCAGGCATGTCGGGGAGCCGTGGAGGCGTAAAGAAATTCACTGCAGATTATATTTCTAGAATTCATTTATTAGACTTAACAACCACATGATATCATGAAAACAAACAAAAAAAATTAAAACTGCATATTATTATTATTATTATTATTATTATTATAATGTAACTAAATATCTCAGTGGCAAAGTTTGCACCCAGCCGGAGAGCACCAAATATTTCTAGGCTTTTTGTAGAAAAGTTTTAAGGTTCTTTGGTCATATTCTGCCAGGCTTGGGCCATTGATACTGAGGAACATACAGAACATTCCTATAGGGACAGAGTAACACTGAATTAATTTGATTTCAAAGGAATATTAGCATGTAGCTATATTATGTAAAGTAATAAGGGAAAAAGTTCAACACTCACCGTTGTCTGTATGGTGAATGACCATACTCCTTCACCCACATCTCCACTTCCACTTTCCTCTCCTTCACTTTCTTTCACTGCTCCTCCCTGACTAACATTACTTGTCTTATACTGTATGATTATAGAAAACATTATTATATAATTTACACTGGTGTTTAATTACAAATGTGAACATAATCTATGACGTAGTAATGGATGGACGAGGATGTCTAGGGTCATCCTCGTCAGATGTTTTTCTCTTTTTTGAAAAATACTTCCATAAACTCATCTGAAAATAGAGTCAGCATTATCTCATGTAGATATTAGCTTAATGCTATATTATAAATTAGCTTAATTGAGCAATTAAGTTAAGCCGTTATGCTACGTAATGTTAGCTGGCTGTCAATATTTGGCGAATATCTATTTAACTTTTAAAAATGATGAGTTGTCTCAAACTACCGTAGTAAGTCTAACGTTTCTCCAACATAGTTCATCTCCCCCGCCCCCTAAAGACTATATGATTCAACATACTTATCTGTAGTTTAGGCTACTTTAGTTCTCACATACTAGACACGGTGGTGTATTTGCAACAAACATAAAATTTAAAGAAATTTGAAGAAGCGGGTGGGGGAATTGGTAGCGGCGAGACTTCGGTACTAAATGAATCTCGTGGAAACGCTGGTGTAACAGACATTGTTCGCTCTTGCTTAGTTTACACTTCATTGCCTCAGTTTGTTTGGGGACATGACATTTTAAAAGCCCCAGGAGGAATCATTTCTTTACATTTCACCTACTCTGCAGAGTCATTCGTTTCCCTTTCTTCTGCTTATTTTTTTTTTTTTTTTTCTTCAATCTAACGTGTGTGCTTTTATCATTGTCTTTCCACATTTCATCACTGAACAAATAGACAAAGTCTGGACCTAAATGTCCTTGTATTTTGCCTTGTTATTAAAAATCAGGCCATGCAGGTTATTCCCCTGTCAAGTTCTCCTTTAGGAGGTTTGTGTCCCACTGTATAGCAGTGTGAAGGGGTCTTCTCCATATGGACACAGATATTATCAACACTTGAGAAGATGTCTCCCTAAACCAGCTGATCCCATTAACCTCGACCAACTAGCAGACGACCCAAGCTCCAAGCGTGAATATACATGCATGCACAGACTACAGATACGCTCTAGTCTGTCTGCCCTTTCACTGACTCGCAATTATTCTAAATTTCTAATGAGGCCTACTGTGTTAACATGGCCTTTCTTGATGATATAGTGATGGCACTGCCAGAAGGTGAACAAAATGTGACACTCCACAGCAAGAGAACACTTCTGAGTTCACATCTCTGGCCGTGACACTGAAGAATCAAGTTGCCAGATTAGTCATAGCACGTAACCCCTACTTCACTGGTTACTGTCACCACAGCTGAGACAATAGGCTAAACACTTGTTCATTGAGCTGAAGTTTCATCTGATATTATTAGTCTTGGTCTCATTGCAGTAACAACTCTATAACTGCTCGGTTTGTATTAATGTATAAAGGGTGATAGTTATAATCAGAAACCAGCAAAGGAAAGACGAAATTCTGAATCACTGCGTGATGTGACCATTATTTTTGCTTGTTTAGTGAGTTTTAACAGTCGACAAACATGGTAGATACTTTTGCTGTTCTGCTTATTAACAGTGTAAAGTTTATAGCATCAGTTTGCAGTTAAATAAATAAATATTCATGATACACACTGGTTTCTGGCTGATAGCTTGTTTTAGATAGTTATGCATTTTAAGTGCTTACTGTTTTGAGTTGTGTTCAGTTTCCAAAAATTGGCTATGTTGAAATTTTAGCTGATATTCTTCTAGTTACATTGATAATGCACCTACAGCATTGTGTGAGGAATTAAAATCTGAACACGCTTTACTACCTTACAAGAGAAAAGTCAAATAAACAATCAGAGAACCTACAATGATTATATGATATCTGTCTACATTGTGGGTGTGATTGGTAGTTACATTTTGGAGCGGTTACATCTCCTAAACCATAGCCTGTGTTCTGCTTCTCAAAGTCCAGACTTAACTGATCATAGATTGCATTGTTCATAAAAACAGAGAAAAAAAAGATGTGTTCTCAAAAAATCCAAGCATAAATAAAGTCTAAATGTAGAAAACACATTTTTTGCCTAATAAAATACAGAACAAATGAAAACAGATGACAAGCAGCTGTGACTGGAAGGATGGATGCCACCAGAACACATAATTTAGTGATGTTGAAGATGTTTTTAACACACGCACACTGATTTGAGTAAATAATACTTAATGGGCTACTATTTAATAATATTAAATATTTGTAAGAGAAAAAAAGTCACTGTTTGACCAGTTTTTTTTCTACACCATTTTGGAACTGAAACAGGGACTTGAAGCAGAACCAGAATCAATACAATTACAACAAACTCCAACCCCATTTGAACCAAAGTTCAGTCTAACTCTGTGATAAAATGACTTGAATGGACTGTAATAGGGGGAAGGTTAGGTTCCGTTTCAGTGCAGTTATCTTCAGATATATCAGGATATTGTATAGACCAACTCAGACAGATTGCAGTTGTTGCAGAGTATCAGGACAGAAATCAGACCAAATCAGAGAAAGGTTTGGGGCCCCTGTGAATAGAGTTTGCTTCACATTTGATTTTATCTGTGAGTAACTGCAAACACTACTAAAATGAAAAAAATACACATTTGTCCTCAGATCTACGCATAGAAAATGGATGTTAGTTTGTGCCCTGTCTTAGATACAGACATGAGCTGTGTTTGCTCAGCCTTATCATACTACACATAGATGGAAACATTCCTTCGTAACCAGAGACACATCTGTGTTCACACGTCATACAAACACTATGAGACAGATCCACGCCTGGCCATCTCTGAATGGGGTTTCAAGAGAGAGAACTGCATTAACACTTTGCCACTGTCCACCTGCGATGGGATGGCCCCATGTGCCAAATGTGAGCAGACACTTAGAGGTGTAGCTGGCTAATAACAAACAGCCTGCATCCAACAAACTCAGCAACTTGGTTACAGCTTAACAAGCTCTTAATTACAGCATGCAGAGCGTCCAAACATTTCAGCAGCTCAGGCAGAAAATGTGATTAATTAAGTGGATGTGAAGAATGTGTCTATTCTCGGGACGAGAGAGAGAGGTGTGTTGTTCTTGGGTGAGAATGTTTGGCTGTCAACAGCGAGCTTAAGTACTGGAAGAATTCACATAGAAAAGAGACAGTAGGCTATGTGCTGCCCTTTTTTTGTTCACAATATTTAGGGTCGTACAAGCATTCTGTCTCAATTGAGGTAGCATTTTCAAGCCTGACAACATCACTACAGGAAAGACAAATTGGTTGATTTGGGGAGAATAAACCCCATCTCTCTCCATTTTACCAAGGCGCTGGCTTGTCTGTCAGATCCAGTTTTGCAGCACACAGACAACAGGAGAACATCTTCTAGTGATTATTAACGGAAACAGCCAGCGAGCTGGAACTTGTACCACCGTTTCTCAGAGCACTCAGAAACAGGACTGCTAACTTGGCCTGGGTGTCAAACAGTCTGAAAGAACGCAATATGAGTCAGACACAACACCATAGGCCTGTGACTCAATATTTCCTGGTTGATTGCTCCACCAAATTGAATTATTAAGCACTTTTCATTTAGACGAAAAAATATTAAATGTGTTAGTTAATTTTTCTTCAAAATCTGTTTGCTCATATTACCCCCTCTACTTACACTACACACACATATATATATATATATATATATATATATATATATATATATATATATATATATATATTTTATTATTATTTTTTTTTTAAATGGTGCAATACTCCAACACAGTCTGAAGATGAGTATTAGCGAGGCGATTAATAGAGAGAAGGGCAAAAAATTTATCGTATGAAAGTAAGTTTCATATGTATCCCATGTGTGATGAATCTGACAGAATGAGCATATAAGGGGAGAAAACACACAATCACACCCGGTTCTCCCCAAGGCGTTGTTTTCACGTTTCTCTTTGTGTGCAAGTGGGTGTGTGAGGGAGAGAAACAATGCTGTCCTGCAGAGCCTGAGCTTTATAATGGTAGAAGAAGTGAAAGGGGTGCTTGAAAAGAGGAGGGCTGGGTGGTATTCAGGTCCCATGTGGCCTTTTCCTTCCAACAGTGTGTGGGAAGACCCTCTGGGACTCACACGCCATTCCTTCACCCACAGACATTATACTACACCAGCCGCACAGACGGCTGAGGAGGGAGGGGTGAGGCTGCGGGAACAGAGGAACTTTTCAGACCAAGGGGTAAAAGATGGAGGAGGGTGTTGGAAAGGAGTTGTGGGCTTAACAACAATACAGATGAGAGTCATGCTATTTCTCAAACTTAACAATACTTACTGCCAAAATGAAATGATGAAAATAAGACCACACCGTCTACCTTCTGCCTCTGGCACATATGTGTATTTTTCACTAGCTGAAAGATAATTAAAACCTTCACAAATGGTTATTTATTGTTCTAGAACGTGTCTAGACAGATAAAATATTTAGAGTTACTTAATATGTGCCATATATCTCTCAGGACTGACAAACAGTAAACTTCTTGGAAAAGTTTTTGCTTGGCACAAGAACAGAGAAAAAAAAATCTTACAGTTAAGTAGGGGTTTCCTAAAATATTATGAAGTGTGGTGTTGAAATAAAATAAAACGAAATTAACCCTGAAATGAACTTTAAATCCCTTTCCAATATAATTTACTAAAATAATAAAGTAAAAATTGTTAGTGGTGTAATCCAGCATATAGTTAGGCTACTAAATAATGACCGTACCAGAACAACAAATGACACAAAATCTATTTTAATACTTTAAAAAACATAATACTAACAAATATAAACCAATTTAAGGATACTGTTAGGCAATATTAAGATCACTTCGACACTATCAAATAGTGGTAAACCAACGTTAAGCTAACTTCATCACAATCACAATCGTTAAGGTTATTGTTATTTAGACACATTCTACCTAATTTTCTACATATATGTTGAGTAAAACGATATAAACACAACATGGACTTACCCAAAATACAATGTTGAATCCAAATAAGAAGTATTTGACGCAGCAGCTGACTTCGGCTCCTTTAAAATGATGGTGTTTTCTACTCATTCTTCAAGGGATAATAAGTGCTAACTTGCAGGCTAGGTGACTAGTATGGTTGGTACTTTAAATGTTTAACCAAAGCCGCAGTTCTTAAACTACAAAAGCTAAAGCAGCCTGGCTCCATTAGCTACACAACGTCGACTTTACACGTCGGTACAGCATTAAGAATATCACACATATACAGCTAATTTATCTTATCCCCGATTTAACCATTAGCTTGCTAGGCCAGCTAGCTCGCAACTTCTATGGTTAGCATTAGCGGCTAACAACAACAATTGTAGGGACACTTAAGGCACAGACATTCATCTGCAGTTCAGTCGATATTGAAGTTGGCCGATGTTAAATTGACAGCACACACTGAGAGATCAGGGTGAAGCTGGTGGCCTTTCAGCTAGCTAAGCGTCCCCTCGATTATCTCTGTTTCTGCATCGCCGCTTGAAATCTTCATCCTTGTTGTTTAGTGCTGTAAAACAAGCCCCTGCTGTCAAACGAGGAAACCACTGAGCTGCTGCCTTTCGCCCTTTTCACCTCAAGAGCGGCCCCTTGTGTCTCTGTGGAGGTTTTTTACCTTTCCTGCAGCCAAAGGAAGCACAAAGCCAAAGGATGCAAAGCTAAATCACCCCAATTCTTCCCAACATATTCAGGCAGTGCTGTCTGCTGCAGGGTGTAGTGTTTTGAAACTGGAGGAAAAAATTATATGACACTTAAAAAAAAAGTTGAAAAAAAATTAACTCATAAAGACCCAGTGATACTCGTATGGCAGGTTTCAAATCTGTTTAAAAAAACATTTAATACAGAAAGTCGGCTTGTGACTGAAGGGTCACTGGTTTGATTCCCTGGACTGGTGTAGAGTTGGTGGTTGACGTGCCCTTGAGCAAGGCACAAGCAAGGCACATACTCTCCAGGGACTTAACACTCCTATGACTGCTCCGAGCATGCAGTGTGTGTGGTGTTTGGTTGGTTAAAGGCAGAAGACATATTCTATTCTATTCTATTCTATTCTATTCTATTCTATTCTATTCTATTCTATTCTATTCTATTCTATTCCTTATCACCATTTACCAAAATATTATCCTATATATCCTGGGGGGGTTTCAGTAAAAATCTGGTATTTTCCTTTATTTAATTTACTCATTGTGTATTTTTAATGACCATACTGAGCTCACATTTGGGGGTCATTATATCAGAAACTGATGAAACTTAAGAAAATGTGATTTTCTCAGTGAAGTATATCATTAATTGAAATAAAATTAAGCCTCTCCACCTACTGCCTTTTATCAAATTCTATGGGTTTCACTGGTTAATTAATGTTCATGAAGATGTTTCCATAATAACTACAGAGCCTGTGAATGTCTAAATGGGTCATAACTGATGACCATGAACAGATGACAAACTGCATTTGCACCAATTATTGACATTTATTAATATGATTAGTGGGTTAAAAGGTATTAAACATTTTAGATCAGCTGATGCGTTTGGTCACATTTGGATCTTTATGGGTGAATATACTGAAGTCCATTTGTGTCATTGTCATCTAAGCATCAATAACATTGTCAACAATGAATGGTGCATTTGGGGATGATTTCCACTGATACGGTAATGCAGCCCTCATTAGTGTTAAAAATAGCCCCCCCCCCTCTCGATAGGATGATTTTATCTGCCGTATTAAAGCCTATGATTGTTCATTGTCAGTTTAAATAGCCTATGTGTGCACTATTATCTTGTCAGGCACAATATGATGACTAAATTATACATAGCAGTATACAACCAGCTAATGGAAGCTCTACATAACATTCAATCCATGTGATGCAGTTGTAACATCTTACACATGCTTTATCATTCGACTCAGAATTTGCCATGCTTACAAGACAAACACACACATATCAGTAGATGTTGCAAGTTTGGAGACAGCTTTGTTGCCTTTTCAAAATTAATCTGACTTATTTCATGTTTATTTCTTGACATTTACTCAGTACTGTGCAAATGTGTTAAGCAGCTTTTAGGTTTGTTGATTTATGCAGTTGTAATGTGTGTGTATATATTTATGTGTAACAAGAAATATACAGGAAAGACATGCATAGTGTTGAAACACATTCAAAATCAGTAAAGTCAGTAATAGTTTGGTACAACTCTCTTAGGTTAACTGTGTTTTTAACCCTTTGATACATACTGGTCCCTCCAGTGGACAGTTCTTCTACAGCAGTATTAGAACAGTATTATCTAGTATATTCATGGGTTCTGTTTTAGTTCCATATCAGTCAGTTTATATCATTACTGTTACTGGTCTGTTCTTAATACCTGATCTACAATAACACATTTACCTGTAAATCAATTGCTTGTTGTTATTACACTATAATTAACAGTCTTCTTAAACAACAACTGCATTAATGTTTTATGTCATAGTGTTCTGATATTGCATTTTAAATACACATTTATTTGGTTCAAAGCTTAAAAACATGTTTTCCAGCTGAGTGGACATTTTTATAACAACAAAAAAGAAGTTTAATTAAAAATACTTCAATCACATGCCTTTGTTCATGCGTAAAGATGAATAAAAACATTTAGGAAAAACATGTTGACTAAAGTTTTCATAATTAATTAAATAATGATTTCACATGATCTCATATATCTTCTGCAATATATTTTTTCTGAAATAGATGACCACACACACACACACATTTGTTAGTCTTTGTGGTAATATGTTTACAAGTGGAATATACAGTAAGTATGTAAACAGTATTAAAAATTGAAAAAGCATTTCAGAAAATGAATGAATATTTTAGAAGCTATATATGGGATCACCTGGATAGAGGAAAGGATAAAACACCATGAAAGCCTTTGGGACATTCTAAAGGTGTGTAAGATTATTTATGAAAACAGCAGTTGAGTCAAGAGAGTTGAAGACTTACTGAATCCAAATGGAGGTCACACTAAATACTGACTGTGTGTGTGTGTGTGTATGTGTGTGTGTGTGTGTGTGTGTGTATTTCTACCTTTATGGGGATATTAATATGTTTACACAGTCACCCCACAGGGACTTCTGACACTATGGGGACCAAAATTCAGGTCCCCACTAGTAAAATAGAAATCTGTGTGAAGAAAGAAACTGGTGTAAATTGAAACATGTATTTTTCAAAGGTCTGGAGATGTGCTGACTTTTGTTTTTTAACACTTTTACATTACATTTTTTATTTACATTTTATTCCTAATTTTATTTAAATGGACTAAATGGACTGCATTTATATAGCGCTTTTCCACCTTCATGGTGCTCAAAGTGCTTTACATTAGCCTCACATTCACCCATTCACACACACACTCATACACCAGTAGGTTTATATATATATATATATATATATATATATATATATATATATATATATATATATATATATATATATATATATATATATATATATATATATATATATATATATATATATATATATATATATATATATATATATATATATATATATATAAATTGTTTCTATTTTATTATTGTTATTATTTTTATTTATTTTAAATTTTTTTCCAAAGGCATGTTTACACTCATGACCTACAAGTGATCAATACAAACTTGGTCCTCATGAGACATGGAAATGAGTATTGTGTGTTTGTGTGTGTGTGTATCTGCTGTATATTTATTAAAAATGAGAAGCGTCAAATTCATTTTGAAAAGGAAATAAATCAGTCTCCAAACCTGCGACATCTGTTGATTTGACTCAGATCAAACATCATATAATCTGAGTTTACTGATGCTACATGTGTGATATGTACATACGTCTTCACCTGCATCACACATGATGAATATTAGAATGATCATCCAACAGCAGGTTATACAGTATGACATGTAATTTAGTCATCATATTCAGCCTGACAATATCACAGTGCATACAAATACTATTTAACTGCATAAGCCTAAATCATTACATCATTGACAGGAAATTCCAGTTCTTTGAATTTGGAGCCTTTCTTGGTTTTTCTAAACCAGGGGTCTGCAACCCTGGTTCTAGAGAGCCGCTATCCTGCATGTTTTAGATGTTTCCCTCTTCCAGCACACCTGACAGACATTATCAGCCTTCCACACAGCTTGATGATAGGCTGATCATCTGAATCAGGTGTGTTGGAAGAGGGAAACATCTAAAACATGCAGGATAGCGGCTCTCTAGGACCAGGGTTGCAGACCCCTGGACTAAACAATCACTTTTTTTTTTAATATCAACTCCATCTATGAGTTGTATCATATGTGGTCCATGAGGCCTCAATGTTCAAATATTATCATTGTTGAACAACCACAAACATAATGTAACACAAACAGGTCTAACACACTGGTAATTCCTTTTCAAATGTGTCAATGTTCTCTAGCAGGGGCCACATTAAACCAAATTTGACCTGAATTGGGCCAAACTACTAAAATTATAACATAATATATAAATAATGTCAACTCCAAATTTTCCTCTATATTTTAGAGCAATTCTTTTTTTAATTTTGTGATGAAAATGTTCACATCTACCAACTATTATTTAAACCAGGGGTCTCCAAACTTTTTTCGATGAGGTCCACATAACTTTTCCCTTCTCTGGTGACAAGGGAAAAGTAACAGAAAAAGTTTAATGATTGCAGGGGTGCCTAAATGTAAAAATGTATTGTTTGCCAGAAAGCCACAATCAAATAACCCTCTCTGGGTTCTTCATAGAAATCTTAACAGTTCTCAAAGTTCTTGTGTTAAACTAGTCACTAACTAATAGTTAATAATGAAAATAGTTCAAAACTAAGGAACATTTTATTGCAAAAGTCCAACTTTAATATCAAATACTAATACACATATATGAAAAAAAATAATCAAAATGTTCTCTGGTATTGTTCAGGGGGCCGGACCAAATGTGAAGGCGGGTCGCATCTGGTCTGCGGGCCGCAGTTTGGGGACCACTGATTTAAAACAATGTGAATAACATGAATAAACCAACACTTCTTCAGAAAACTAAATGCAGTTTTAAAAAGATTATGTCACAGTTTATCATTTACATGTCAATTACAATGTACAGATTTTTTATTAGTGGATCTACAAATACACAAAACATTTAATAACAGGCAGAACATTGTTAAAGTTACACTTCAGACATTTGAAAATGTTCATATTTGTTCAGGTTATTAATGTTTTTTTTTGTTTTATTGTAAATACAGTAAAATGACATGAAAATGTTTAAATTAACAAAGAGCAAAATGTGGAGTTGTGAGTATTTATAGGTTATTATAATGTATAGTATTTTCCTGATCTGACCCATTTTGATCTGTTTGTTGAACCTGAAATTAAACTATCAGTATATTCACTGTCATTTTTTTGTATTTCACAAAGTTATCCCAGGGGCCAGACTGGACCATTTCGGGGGCAGGATTTGGCCCCTGAGCCGCATGTTTGACATCCCTGTTCTATAGTGTTACTGGAAAGGTGTCTGGTGAATGAATTTTGCCCCCTGGTGGATTATCTGGGGATTGCACGTGTATAATTATATACATGAGGTTTTTCAAGAAAAAAATATCACACTGATCATATAGAGGGCTTTTGAAACTCATCTATCAAATATGATGGTATGGTATTCTAAGGCACTGAACAATATGCTTTATTATGACAGTTAAATACTTTTACTACTACACCGTATTAGTATAAAAAAATGGTGTAATTCATGACATTGATGACAGCTCGATTACTATGTCAGTAGAAATCATAGCAGGACCCGAAATGCACCAAGCGCTGTTGTCAGTTTTATAAATTGTTATCAATGCTTACTTCAATGATACTTTAAACATTTGGGAATTTAACTCCTGAAAAGAATCTGAATAACCTTTATTTGAAGCATCTTCAAAGAATACAAGGAATTTTACTTAATTTTTGTTTGTTTGTTTGTTTGTTTGTTTTGTTTTAAATGATATATGCTGCTAGATTCAAATGTTTGCAAATTGTAAAATCAATGTAAATATGGTGATATTAAAGTTAACCTATAAAGACCCAAACATCCACATCTACAGATATAAACTGTTTAATACCTGTTGATCCACTAATCCTATTAATACATGTAAATAATAGGTTTAAAATGGAGTTGGTCGTCTTTTCATGGTCTTCAGATATGACTTTTTTGGACGTCCAGAAG
Organism: Siphamia tubifer; assembly: GCA_020466265.1. Classification (NCBI taxonomy): domain Eukaryota; kingdom Metazoa; phylum Chordata; class Actinopteri; order Kurtiformes; family Apogonidae; genus Siphamia; species Siphamia tubifer. The sequence continues at coordinate 32,761,686 of CM035792.1, read as the reverse complement.
CTTCATAGACACCATAGAAGTTGCAGCAATTTCAGAATTCCTCTGTGAAGCTGTTGATTCCAACCAAAGGGTTCACATTAGTCCAGTTGTAAAGACCCTTCATTGGCTCCCAGTCACACTCTGAATTCATTTTGAAGTTTTGGTGCAAACCTTCAGAGCTCCACATGGTCAGGCTCCCCACATACATCAGACACCTGCTTAGTCCCTACACGTCCCCTCGATGGATATGAACTAACTGATGGTCCCTCGTAGGACTAGAGGAGCCCGCTCATTCCATTCCACTGAAGCTCTGGAATGAATTTGCACTTGTACAGTATTACACACTTTGGACTCTGTCAATGCTTTTAAAATTAATCTTAAAACCCACCTGTTCCTTCAGGCATTTTAATCTGTTGCAGACTAAGGTTGTTTTATGACCATTATGTTATTTTTTTTTTTATCTCTTCTTTTTATGACTGTATTTTTTATCTGTTTTTTATTGTATTTGTATTTTTTGTACAGTACTTTGTCTGTGAAAGGTGTTATATAAATAAACTTTACTTACATACAACATGAAGGCCCCTGGTTCGAATCCCACACCAGACCTTTCTGTGTGGAGTTTGCAGGTACTCCAGTTTCCTCCCACCATCCAAACACATGCACTGATAGGTCAATTGGTTAATATAAATTACCCATAGGTGTGAATGTGAGACTGAATGTTTGTCTCTATATGTTCAGCCCTGAGATGAACTGGAAACTCATACAGTGTGTACCCCACCTTCACCCACTGTAGCTGGATTAGGCCCCCAGTGACCCCCGTGACCCTAGTGAGGATAAAGCAGGTTCAGATGACGAGAGAGAGATGAAACTTACTTACATGGAAACACTGTCATTTTGTACAATATTGATTCACCAGTAAAACCCATGGAGTTAGATCAATGATAATATACAGAGTTAGTAATAATAATAGATTATTAATTAATAGATGGTTTTAGTTCAGTTAAAGGTGTCACTTTTCCACGCTCCTTTTGGAATCTGATGGTTCATCCCGAGTTACAAACACATGCTGCCTTTGACAGTAGTTTGTCACCTCCACTGGCTGCATACTGCATTCACAGAAAACAACCAGAGGAACAAGGGACCCAGAAAACGCTGTTGCATCTGATGTCAGATGGACTTTAGCATCACCCACGTGGGGTTAAGCCCATCCCCGGCAGTGAATCTGAAGTAGCATTAGCATTAGCATCTACAAGAGAAGACGCCGCCAGAGTAACTGCTGCACAAACTGGGAAAAAATGGCGGATCAAACTGGCCTTGTTTTTTTCTCTGCACATTGCCAGAACAAACAACAGCACGCAACCTAGCTGGATGTTACTCTGGTAAAGGTAAACACACACGGTGAGAGGGGAGGGGGGAGTGTTCCTTCATGCAGTCTGAGCCAATCAGAGACGCCTCGTCACCGCATCATGGCCATGTATGAGGGAGTCCCGGTAAACTCAAGTCATTTTTGTACCGTGAAAAAAACAGCTGGAAACAAAGTAATCCTGACATTTTTTAAAAATAGAACCAACACACAATGAATTCAATAATAATAGAGAACGCAGTAATATTAATGAAATAACCACGGAATGACAACTTTAATGATATACTTTGCAGAAAAACTTGCTTAATTTTCCATTTTATCTTTTTTATGATGTAATAACCTTTGAATTTCAAGCACCTACATGATTCGTAAATTAAATATAGAAAAATAACCGATTTTTTTCTGAAGAAATGTAAGATAAAGAGGATAATATTACAAAACAATGGTGAGAAATCACCTAAGAAAGGGCGGGTATAGACAAAAATTAATGTGTGAACTGACACTAAAGTCACCCCAGGCCTTTATGGGTTAAGTTTTCTATTGTTTAATGTCAAGTTAGATCCTAAGTTTATATTTTATAAATATCTGTTGAATAAATGAACAAAAACAACAGATGCCATGACAGACGATGGTATTCTTCTCTCACCCTTTTGTAAAACAGCTCAGTGCACAGGAACATAAAGCAAATCCAACTCCAAAGCAGTGTTTGCTGTTGTCTCCTTTGAACTTCTGTCTGAAGTCCTACAGATGGCAGTCTATGAATTTCTGTTTCCAGTGGCTTTGGTTTTCTTTTCACCCTGAGGTGCTGCTGTTCAGGGTATTTTAGTTCGCTAAATATCACCACAATTGCACAGCATGTCACTATGAGAGTAAAGCCCTAAAAAAAACTTGTAAAAAGATCTAAAAAAAAAAACTAAAAAAAAAACCCTTCATCCCGTGCATGTGCATCATTATCTCAGGCAGTAAACTAGTTTAATACAAGTGTAAGTATATTCACATGGCAGGCAGTGTCATAACCAAGGATAGGATTATAGCTGCCTGTAAAATACTTAATTAGTTAATATTGTGATAGAAATTGACACCATTTGTATTGAACTTTAAGGTGTTTATTTTTGTTTATGCAACTCCCAAATTATATAACTGATGTTATTTAAGGACTGGGTGAAATATGAGCATTTGTTTCGGTGGCTTGTTGCAGTCTGAAACCCCTCGTTATTAACCCATAAAGACCCAGTGCTACTTTTGTTGCAATAACCAAATGATTTTTTTTTCCTCTATTTCTTTCTTAACTGATCTATCACAATTTCTATTATGCTCTGTATTTTGCATTTTTTGGGGGGTTTAAATCGTGTATTTTCCTATATTCATGCAGATGTTCATGAAAATTCAAAGTTAATTCAAAGTTAATTAGATCAAGACAAAGAAAAATTAAGAAAAAGTTACTTTTTTAACAAAAATATTGCTAACTGAATGTAAAACCATCCACAAGTATTGATCCAACTGCATGGGTTTTACTGATGAATAAATGTTGCTGATGATGACAGTGTTTTCATGTTCACTATGGAGCCTCTAAACATTAGTCTTATCTAATGACCATGAAAAAAAATGAGCAATTATTTGCATGGACTGATAGGATTAGTGGATCAACAGTTATTAAACAGTTTATATCTGTAGATCAGGCATGTCAAAGTCATTTTAGTTCAGGGGTCACATTTAACAAAATTTGATCTGAATTGGGCCGAACCAGTGATATAATAACATAATAATACATAAATAATGTCAACTTCAAATATAATATAATATTATTTTAGACTGAAAAAAGTAAAATTAACTCATGAAAATGTTTACATTGACAAACTATCCTTTCAAACAATGTGAATAACATGAAACATAGTGTTATTGTTAGCTCATAGTGGATCAAATATAAATACACAAAATATTTAATCAGGCAGATTAGTCTTAAAAGTGCAATGACTTCTCTTGAAAAAAAACACTTCTTCATATATTTCTTCAAGATTATTTAAATATTTTGTGAAATTATACTTTATTTTAATGTAAATATGTGAAAACTATTTACATTTACAAAGATAAAACATTAGAATTGTGATTATTTATAGATTATTATGATAGTATTTTATTGGTTCTGACCCACTTTAGTTTAAATTGATCTGAATGTGGAACCTGAACTAAAATGATTTATATTTTAATGTCTATTTTTGAATTTCACAAATTCATCCTGGGGGCCAGATTGGACCCTATGGCTGCCGGATTTGGCCCCCGGGCCTTATGTTTGACACCTAGATTGTTTGTGCCACTAGTGGCTGCTTGAGTCTTGTGTGAAATGATTGTATTTAAAGATTTCTTATGCATTTCTGAGAATGCCAAGTTTTAATTTTAATCAATGCTGGATATAAAATACGTACATCTGCAACTACAGCTGACATATATGTTAAAAAAAAAAAAAAAAAAAAAGGATCACACCAGTATTGGATTGGTGTGTCATATTTTTTTATTTTATTTTTGCATTCTTATTCAGAAATCAAACAGTAACAAAATGCAGCATGACTGTTTTTTAAAGGAAGACATGCAGTCACAGAACCCAAATAAAAGCTTGATACTAAAACATTAAGAGTCAATAGATTCCTCTCTGTGTTCGAGGACGTGACAAGAGGTGACCCAGGTTGAAACCAATCCATGACAGCGATAGGTTCAATCCCACTGAGGGAGACCAGGTCACCACACAGCAGGTGTGGCTGTCACTCAGACAACACACAGAAGAAGAAGTAAATATTTATAAATGTGCTGATGCTTTTGGCCTGCATGTCGAGACACCAACAAACAATCTGCAGTGTGTACAGAAAGACCTGACCAGATAAAAATGCTGTAAATGTTTTTTTCAATTATACATGTAATACAGAGTCAGGCTTAAATCTTCCTGCATTCGTTGTGTCAGCATGTGAACCTGTGCTTGAGAACTGGTCTGATTTTTAGAACAAAAAAAATTCACTTTTTTTTTTAAATGTTTTTTATCAAGCAAATCAAGTTTTAGATAACATCATCAGAAATGGAATGAATAGAAGTGCAAATCAAGTATGAAAAGGAAATTCAGGATTAAAAACAATGCAGAGTATAGCAAAGTATGTATGTGAATTAAATACACCACTCCTCTGACCATCTTTTTTTCCACAAACACTGATTAGTTCACATCTTTCAACATTCTGCTAGACTTCCTTCCAATAAAAACTCAACAACATTTTATGTACCCTCCCTACTTGCATGACATTTTAAACCTCATCAAACAGGCACTTACTGAAAATATTCTGAACTGCTCCTAATGAGAGATATTATCAATATAAAAAATGACTGTGGCCAGAAAAACAATACACAGACACACATACTTCAATGTCCAATATCAATAGTACAATCAATATGCCATTTAATTTGCACATGTTGACATTTACCGTTACTGTGAATGACTGAAGATTAATACAATACTCTCAAATCTCTTTCTCCTAATAAAGGAAACAGTGTTTGATTAAGCGAGTGTGTCAATGCCCCATCGAACCCCTATATGATTCTTCTGCTTTTCTTTCCTGTCTTTTCATCCTCAGACTGTAAAATTTACATTCAATGAGCAAATGCCCCACATAAAGCGACATGTATTATTGGCTATTGCACAGCATTATTATGCATATGATTTACTTTCAACTGATTAAAACAGTGAATGTTTTGGTCATGTATGATAATGTGAAAATATGGAGGAAAAAAAATGCACATTTCTTCTACCCAGTATATTGTCTATGAATATTCATTGTGAACTAAGTGTATAGTTTAATTTGTTTCATAGTCAATGCAGGACAATGACTTTAATTACAGTTCTGAAAAAGCTATTTACACCTTTTTTTAATGCATCCCTTCTATCATTAATGTTATTCCTACTCTCCCAGAATTCTCCTTGTCAGACCAGCAAATGTAATGATAACTTACTATGTATAAGACATATAACATCCCGTACAAGTGATATTATTGAAATGTAATACTGACAACAAAGGCATGTTTCTTGTGAACATAAAAAAATGTAAAACATTAATTCAACATGAATTCAAATATCTTTGGTTTTTCTGAGTATGTATAAAGCGCACAAGCCACAGCAATTATGTTATGTAGAAACTTGTTCTTGTCAGTCCATACGATGGGCGCGAGGCATTTAAAATACAACATAACAAGTGTTTACCATTGGAATGAGTATTCAGTTAGAGAGCACTCAGTCACTGTAAATCATACATTAATCAGACCCTCACAAGTCAGTAGAGACAGTGCCTCTCTTGACCCTTAGACTGCCGCCCCAGCCCCGGGGGCAGGTATTGTAGGAGTATAGACCAGGTGAACGGAGGCAGGAGTCTTCAGACTCAACTGAGGCATCAGAGTCAGTGAGGGAGCGGGTGTTGTAGAGCCTCACAGGAGAACAGATCCTCTGTGTAGGGGTAGGAGGAGGACTGGTCAAAGTTGGGGACTGGGCTCCCAAGGCACGTGGCTGGAAGGGGCTGATGGGTGGTTTGTTACAGTCAAAGGGTGGGTGGGAGTTTCCAACAGGTGAAATAGGCAAACTCTGACCACTCAAAGCACCAGGAGATGCACTGTTTTTACGTTTGGCTGCATTAATAATGTTTTTTGCCAGGAGGCGATGGTTGGCCTTAGAGTCTAAGTTATTCACTGTAGGTGACATGCATCGACTGTCCTTAAGTGGGGAAACAGGAGAGGAAACATTTGATGTGTACAGGGGTTTCGTGGTAGGGAATGACAAACTGGTCTGAGACAGAGCAGGAGACTGACACCGTGAACCCCAAGGAGAGACAGGTGATGAAGTAGTCTGAGAAGGTCTGGATGTAGATGTTGAAGACTGGGTCACCATTGGTGATTGACATCTTGAACCCCAAGGATGGGAAGGTTTTGAAGAAGAAACTGCAGAGAAGGTTGACGGTAGAGTGTTTTGACTAATCATGGGAGACTTGCACCTTGAACCCCAAGGTGGAGAGACTGGGCTATTGGCAGTAGATGTCTGAAATGGTCTAGATGTGGAAGTAGAGCTGGGAGTGGAAGACTGGACACTTTGGCTGACCATAGGCGACTGGCATCTTGAACCCCAAGGAGGAGTTGAAGTTGTAGATGTTTGGGATGATCTGAAAGTGGAGCTGGGGATGACAGTGGAGGACTGAGTATAGTGGCCCACCATTGGGGACTGAGATCTAGATCCCCAGGGAGAACATGGAGAAGTGACTGTAGGTGTTTGAGAAGGCCTAGACGAAGAACTGGAGGCAGCACTACACCACTGGCTATTTTGACTGACCAGAGGAGACTGGCTTCTTGTACCCCGAGGAGTGGATACTGGGGAAATAATTGAGTGGCTGGAGCTGGAGACGGTGGTGGTGGGGCGGAAGGTGGGAGTCCAGGTGGCAGCAGAGGGGCCCTCTGGGTTGCTGAAGCGCCTGGTGAAGCTGCGTGTTGTGGTTGGTGTAGGAGTGTCAGTGGGGGTTTCAGCACGGGAGGACTCCTTTGGTGTCTGTGGGACCATAACAAATATTATTTTTAGACAAGCAGCAAAACTCCAAACACCTGTCAACAACTCTAAGTAACAAAATGCCTGTAATTGAAATATGTTATGGTCTGCAAATACCAAAATCTCTCTTCCTGTGCACATTGTCTGACCATAAAATTCTTGCATAGCTTTTATTTACCCACCTATTGTGTTTGAGTTTTCTAAGCAGGTTTATACCAAAACTTCTGGACCAAGTTCCACGAAATTTTCAGGAAAGGTGCAAGGTGCAAAGTCACAGTCACCAAAAATGTGTTTTCACAATGATAGGAGAAATCAGGTAAAATGTGTGCAAGGGCGGGGGCAGGGTTTGGTGCTGATAATAAGAAAATCTATTCTAATACAGGAGCATTTATGTGTTTAGTCAGAGCTGAGTGCTGAATGGTGAATGTGTTTCTTCACTAAACCTCATTACCAGCACACATAGGCCTGGTCTTTAGTATCTTTCTCAGGTTACTGTTGCACTGACGTTCCTAAGGTGATTAACCTTTACAGAGATATGAAGTTACTTGACTGAAGCGTGGGCTGCGGTCCAGTTAATACACATTCTAATTAAGGACAAGTTATAATGAAAACAACTTTTAGTGTTATAGACTGGACTGAAAAAATGTTTTTTTTTTTATTTATTCGCTTATAATTTTAATGTTTACAAGCATTATCAAAAACTTAAAAAAAAAAGTTTCCTGTGTGAAATAAGAATGGCCTAAGGGTTATGACTCAAATTCTTAATAAGTGTAAGATATGCAATAAAAAAGTGATTATTTATGATCCTTAAATATCACATACTTCTTTTAAGCTTCATTATACAATCTTTAGTAGCATTTGGTGACGTTGCAGACTGCTACACTCTGCTATCACCTGTGCAAAATTCATTAGATTTTTTTTTCTTTCTGTCATGCACTTTAAAGCTGGGTTTTAAATATTGCAAAACAGCAAAAAAAAATACCAACAGTTAGTCCATTTGAAGCTCCTACTATTGTAGAAACATGGTAGATTCTTTGTTGATAACATGTTTTCTGTGTAGAAATCAACAGTTCATTCTAAGGTAAAGTACATTTTATGAAATCTGTGTGAACAGTTGGATATTCTTCAAAACATGCACAGTACACCTTTAATAATATCTATCTCTTGTTGAAAACTATGTGTTATTGAGTCAGCTATTGACTGGGTCATGAATACCTAGTAAGAATTTAATCAAGAAGTGAACATTGAAGAAAGCCAGAAAAATCAGGAAGAAAGAAGTCAAAGGTGTTAGCATAAAGCTTTAATCAGAAAATGAAATGAAAGATGCAGTGAAAGACACAAATCAATCAGAACAGATGCCACAACAACAGGACAGAGTAGAGAATCAAGGTTTTTGAAGTGAAACAAAGAGAAAAAACCTTGAATGCTGAAAAACTGTGACTGATGATGTCCTCTGGAATTACTACTTTACCAAAACAATGTAGTGTTTGCATGTACGTCCAAATTAGTATGTCGTCTGCAGATTTAACACATCAAAGAATGCAACTACACGCTATATATTTCGGTAGAAAATGACATGAGGCAGAGTAAATTACCCCAAAGACATGAAGACATAAAAGGAGTTCTCTTGCTGCAACTTTCATGTCAGTACACAGAATTTCATTGCAAATCATAGATCATAAAGCAGATGCCAGGCCATCTGTTAAAGTGCTTTGTAGAGCAGCATCACCCCTTTGCCCACAGAATTGCAAGACAAAGTGGAAAAAGTGTGAGGTTGATTCTCAGGATATTTTAGAACATACTAAATCCTCATGTTGAAATGTGGGTAAGGCAATGCATCTGACTACATTAAGATATGTTAAAAGTGTAATTATTGCTTTTCAGGGCTGCTGCAGTGGAAAATAACCACTTAAAAGTATATACCCTTATCAAAGTGTAGACATTTTTAGATTATTTATGATGACTTCATTGTATGTTTATTTTACACTTGTTTTTGTCACACACGAATGTTTTATATTTTATATATATATATGAGGACTCAAACATTCCACTCCTAAAAAAATCCTCCACCTAAAAGAAGAAATACTGAACAGGAAAAAAAGCACAAGAGGCACAAGAGTAAGAAGGGAAAAGTTGAAGAGAAAGGTGTAGTTTTACACTATACACTTAGTTGACAATATAATCTCTTCAAATTATTTTTAGAAACGGTAGAATGAAGGTCTCCACACCTGGCCTTCAATCCCTGCTTTCTTGGCAGAAAATGTGGGTCTCGGTGCCTGAACCCCCGAACGAGTAGGGGTCACTCTCTCTGGAGAAAAGGCAGACATAGGAGAAGTGATCCTCTGTGGTCCAGAGGTCAGATCAGATGGATATCCTCCTGTGGGACTGAGAGGCAGCTGAGGAGACATGCATGGTGCACTGAAGTGAGGAAGTGAGCTGCTGGGTAAAGAAGTCTGTCTGGGGAAGGACTGAGGTGAGATCAGGTTCTTAGGTGGCGGTGCTGCTCTGGGTAGGGTACTAATAGGATCCTTGATTGGTTTAAGGACAAAGAGGGATGAGCTCAGCTGATATGGCCGGTGCCTTGACAGGTCCATCTCTATTTTGGAGCATCCATTTTCTATGGGAGGTGGCTCTGGGACTGGCTCCGGTACTTGGGCTTTTGGCTTTGGTTTTTGCTTGACTTCTTGTTGTGCCTTTAGATTTTGTGAAATCTGAGCACTCATGTCAGAGTTCCTAGCTATGGCCTTGACCCGTCCGGGCATATTTGACGGATATACCCAAGATGGCGGCAGGGACATTGTTGGAGAAGGAGACCTCATTTGTCCTGGATTCTGTTTCTCTACAACATATTTCTCCATCCGGGACTGACGCTTGGCAAACAGCTCTGCCCCCTTCCCTGACACATTGGTGAGGGTCTGATCTGGTCTGTGTTCAATCCTGGGTCGAGCTCTGGAGCTTCTCAGAGAAGAGGCCCATTCTGGAGCTTTTGCTTCTTCAACAGCTCTTTCCTCATCTTTTGCAAGAAAGTTGGAGGCCTCTGCACCCAGAGCCAGTAACTCCTCCTCAGGTGCTGGCTCAGGTAGAGATCTATTTCCATGTTTCTTCCTTTCATCGGCTCCCTGTACAAGAGAGAGTAGCTCAGGGTTTGGAGCTAGCACTTGCTTCTCTTTAAATGTGAACATAGCTTTTCTATTTGCCCTTCTGGCTGCACCCTCCTCGAGTATTCCTGTTTTGATTGGTGTTATTGATTTTCTCTCTGAAATGGGTTGAGGAACAAAGGTGGATGGCTTTGGGGCTGTGGGAGGGCCATAATGAGGCATGGGAGGGTATTGAGAAACAGGAGAAATAGCAGGAGGGAACGGAGATGCAGGAGGGGATGAAGGACACATGACAGGAGACATCGGTGGGGGGCTTGAGTAGTAAGCATGTGGGGGTTGGTTTGTAAAGGCCGGTAAGGGAGGAGTGGGATACGACGGAGGTGGAGGCAGAGGGGAGAAGGCGACAGGTTGGACAGGAAGAGAAGGGGTGGCATAAGATGGAGCAGGAGGGATGTCCATGATGGGGCTAAGTGCCTCTGGAGACTGCACTGTTGGCGGTGAGAAAAAGGGCCTGGCAGTTCGATTGATGATGGCAGTTGCCTGCCTGGATGTGGACACAGAGGCCCTCTCAGGTCCAGAGGTACTGTGGCAGCCATTAACGAGCTTTCCGGTGGGATCTGGCCAAGTGTGGCCCCCATTTATCTCTGCTTCCCCCTCGACATGCCCTATCACAACTGGATCAGTGTTATTACTTCCACGGGGAGCTTCATCCGTGAATGTGTCCTCATGGATTTTATCGCATGCCTCTTCCTCTTCGTCTATTTCCTTGACAGGGAGAAAATGTCTCTCTTGGATAACACAGTTGTCTGTTTCTTCTTCCTGGTGGAAATCCTTACCTGGCTTTTCCATAATATCACTAACTGGATGTGACACTCCAGGTGATAAGCAGAGCAGCCTGCTAGAGCTATTCTTATAGTTCAGGTCTCGATCCTTCTCCTCACTGCTCCTCTCTGCCCATGATAGCTTGTTAGATGAGGGGTTGGATATCACATTCTCTGCCTTGTCCTTCTCTGACCCCTCTCCACAGCTTTCCAATGTAAAAGCGTTGACTCTCTGCCTACGTCTGTTAAAGAGCTGAACGCCTCTGGAGCTGGAGTTGGAAGGAACGGTGAGCTGGGCGGCGATGATCTGACTCCTGACTCGAGCCTCCTTCAGCTCCTTCTCTGACAAACTGGCGCTCCGGGACAAATCTGAAACAAATCAGACAGGGACAGATGGCCATGGTCAATTAAAGAAACAAATGATTGCATCTTTTGACTTTAACAGAGATGTTTTATTAACAGTTGAAAGAGACTTGGCAAGCTATGCCAACTGTTTAAACAAAGACAACTCCCACCACATCTTATTAAAACTAACCAGACTGCTTTTATGTACAAATAGAGGGCAATGACACATTTTTAACAAGTCTGGGATTAAATATTCAGTTTGAAACCCACATAATTGTTTCTGCTCCATATGGTTTTGATTGGTCTTTGCTGTATTTTTAATTCCATCCAGTGTAGCAGGAAAAATACAGCTTTGTGGACACTTAACTCAGCAAACTGTAGCTGTGGGTAAAAGACTAGCAGACATAAGCAGAGAGGCATTTTCAAATAAACAGTTTAATATGCCGTTGTACACTGATTGTGCAGTTTTGCTGATTGCTTTGAAATTATGTGATAAAACGCGTCTGTGTTGACACCGACAGTTTGTTTTCTGAGCTCAAGTGCTCCATTCCAGGCAGTGAAGCTATTTCCTCTGCCATCTGCAGAAGTCCCTCCCTGAGCATTCCTCCACTGCTGAGAAAACTCCCTGCCTGAGCTTCCAACATGCCTTTGGTTTTTCTCTGAAGTTATTATGTGAAACGCTGGAGCTCGCCCTATGAAAAGTCCATTTTAAAGTCCAGAGCTTCCAAAAATGCTGTCTTTTCCACTGTCTATAAACATACTAAAGCTACAATAAAGTGTTTCCACCATAAATATAGCGACTACATCATGATTCAATTACAGAGGAGAGGTACAGCTCCATCTTTTTTTTTTCCAACTAAACTTTCAAAGGAGAATAACTCATGACAGTGGCACTTCTGGAAGATAATTAATCTCATTTCCATTATTCATATTAAACACAGCCTCATACAGCAGACACAGACACCTTTTCCTTTTAACAAGGTGAAAGATCAACACAGTTACATTAGCTACTCGCTGTAATCATATGCCAATCACATTAAAATCAATCTTCTGTAAAGCTATCCTATAGATCTAATGTCGCATGCACTTTTCTTGGCACAGAGTACAAAGCATGTTCAAGCCCCCACAAAAAAGGAATAATGTGCATCTGCCATTGATTTTACAGACTTAAGTCTACCCTTGGAGTAATTGAATTAACTCATAGTAGGGCACCCTGCAAAGTTGAAAAGCATATGCATAGTTTTTTTCAATTATATGTACTGTTTAAAGAGGGATTATTGCATGTTTGGATTATGATTATTGGCAGAGTAGTTGCAAGGAAGAAATGATACCCTTTCATGATTAAAGTGGTTATGTCTGCGTAAATACATCAGCCTCAGCGATGTTATCAATCAACCTGACACTTCTGCTTTGCTCACCACACAGCACAGAAAGAATATGGCATTACATAGTGGAGATGCATGAAACACATTAGCAACAATATTTATCCCATCAATTTGACAAGGAAAAAAAAAACCTTCTAAACAAGCACGCCCCTCACTGATATTGACACCAGCATAAATCAATTTATTGTATAGATGGCTGCAGAGAAATGAACCACATATGTAGCCCACATATACTGCATATTCAGTCTGTCAGCGTGGGTGGGCATTATGCCATCAGAGAATCCACTATGGCATTTATTATGCATTTTATAATTCAGGTTACCTGAATATACCAGAGTCAGTGGGGCATGAAATGAAATGTCCTGACTGTCAACATACCTCTAGTAGAGGCTACACTCCTTATTAAGTTACAGGCAGGTGCAGATCCAATCTCACATTAAGATTAAAATAGTAAGTATATGAAAACAGTGATCTTTTAAATGAAACATTAACTTTTGATTCTTCTAATAGTCAAATAAAGAATGATGAGAAGTAGCAAAGTTTGATCATGTTAATAAGTAATAAAAAAAATAAATAAAAATAACTCAACCACAACATGAAATACAACTTTAAGACCTGCTGGTTTGTTTACAGTGTAATGTTCGGATATTAAAATGCTGATCACATGAGGAACTGATCATAGATAAAGTACTCTGTGAAGTTTGGGAAGTTGCAAACAGCAGATTTTTTATCCTCATGTAGGTAAAATACTGCCTTGTAAGCAATTCATATTTTATCGGAAAATATAGAAAAAGATATAGTTGTAGACGACAGAAAGTGAGTTTTCCTAAAAGTTTTATGTTCTTCATCCTGATGGGTCGTAGTTAGTGCCTAATCCCTTACCTGCTGAAATGTCAGATATCAGAGCTCCTCTGTTTCGTTGTACTTCCACAAGACTTTTCAATTTAACTGCGTCTGTTCGCTTCACACCCCCTCTCTGTGGGTCGGATTTCTTTTACTTTGCAAACGGCGCAATGAAGCCCCACAGCACACATCCACAGAGGAAGAGGAGGAGGAGGAGGAGGAGGAGGAGGAGGAGGAGGAGGAGGAGGAAGAGGAGGAGGAGGAGGCTGAGCTGCCTGTCACTCAAACTGCGGCTCTGTTTCCAGGCTGCACCAACACACTGACACGCTCCGGTTAATGACAAAACTCACTTCAGCAAGACAAAGTATCGACGTCTGTGTGTGGCTACACTTTGTTTTGACAGTTGTGAAGAAGTGTCTAATCAATGGCAATTATTGAGCCGCTTATCTGTCTAATGTCCTGAAGTGTCTGACCTCTTGTTAGTCTTTTGATGTGGAAAGTGAACCCACAGACACTTGAGTTCATGTGTGTGGGGTGGATTAGTGAGAGTCTGACTCCACAGATCCAGATCCTGACCTCTGCTGCCCCCTGCCCTTTGCACCATGTCTGCAGAACACCCAACACTACACTGGAAAATAAATAAATAAATAAATAAATAACAAGCCCACTGGGTGGTCCTAAAACACATGCAATAATCAAAGATCACACTCAGACAATAATGAAAATACAAACTTGAACAACTGTATTTAACATACATGTATTTTATGTTTGAAATGGTCAGATTATTTTAATAAGAAAGTTTTATTCAAACTTTTAATAGACTACAACTGTTTTGATATGATCACATCCTTATGAAATCCAGGAAAGTAAAAGTTGGAGTCAAAGTAAAGGCTTTTTCCACACTGAAAAACTGCCTTGAACAGAAACCACATGATACAACTTTTCTTTTTTCTTTTTTTATGGAATGTCCTTTGCAGTGGACAGTGATTTTTCTTTTCTTTTTCTTTTCTTTTCTTTTCTTTTCTTTTCTTTTCTTTTCTTTTCTTTTCTTTTCTTTTCTTTTCTTTTCTTTTCTTTTCTTTTCTTTTCTTTTCTTTTTCTTTTCTTTTCTTTCCTCGTGTCCATTACAGAGGACAAAAATGCATTGTTGTGTATCAGGAGATGATTTCGAATAATAGGATGAATTGGAAAAACAAATGACAAGTGGCTCATGTTTTTAAGACGTATGAGCACGTGTCATTATATACTGTAGTGGAAAAAAAGCTTTTGGACACCCGGGAAGTTGTGTCTCAAGTGTTATCATGATTATAATTTTTTTTGTTTTTCCAAAGTTATGACTGTATCAGATGAACAAAATACAGATTATTTTCTTTGCCCCCCCCCCCCTCCAAAAAAAACCAAACAAAAACAAAATGTAATTCTCAACCTGTCATGTGTTGAACTTGATGAAACAGAGCAAGTGCAGATGAGAGCATCTGGGTTTGGAGACCAGAACAATACTTGGCAGACTTTCAAAGACTTCAGTTATTTTTATTGCATTATATTACAAACTCACTGGATGTCCACAAACTTTTTTTTCCGACCACTGTACATGGACATGTTGTAGTACATCATGTTAAAGTACACTGTCCATATTTGACCTAAGTGATTTTTATCTGTTATGTTATTGTTTGTTGTTGTTGTTCGACGTAGAATTTATAGCTTAGAGAAAAATATTCTTTTTGAGTTTTACAAATTATCTCATTAATTCATAGAACTTCATGTTTTACCCCAATATTTAATCTTGAAAACTATATTATTTTGGCTTAAATGTTCTATATTAGTGAAATTAATTGGTAACTTTCATTCACTTTATTCTGGAAGTAACTTTACATTTTAATACATTTCCAAAGATCTTGAAAGATTTTTGAATAAGATCATCAGTATCTGGTCATGATTCATTTATTCCAGGGGTGTCACACTCCAGTCCTGGGGGGAACATCCTGTTTTAGATGTTTCCCTCTTCCATCACACCTGGAAACCATTCTGTCATTATCAGTTTTCTGCACAAATTATGATGAGGAGCAGATTATTATTTAACTCTGATTCCTTCTGAGTGGATGGTTTAGTGTCAATATTCAGAAAAATTCTACTTTTTTTTCTTTTATTGTGTGTTTTTACTGAGTTTTGTTGGTGGAACAGGTGTGAAAAGGAAACTGATTTAGAAAAAGGAAAAATTAAAACTACTGGCACCAAAGTTCAATCCTAATAGTATTTTTTTTAAGTACATTTTATGCAAATTTTCCCATATTATTTATAATTTTGTGAACATTTATTAGTTCTTGTTCATTATTATGACTTGTTTTTTTTTTTTACATTTAGTTTTTATTTTATTTTAAAATGTTTTTATTACATTTGGCTCCATTTGTGTCTTACTTTCTTCATGTTACTAATTATTTTGTCAGTTTATTATACATTTTTGCTCATTTTATTGATGACTTTGGTCATTTTTGTTCATTTTGTTGCTTATTTTAATTCTTTTTCCTGTGGAACTGCTAAAGTTTCAGGAGTTAAAGGGTTAAACTGAGTCATGTGGAAGAGAGGAATATCTAAAACATGTAGAACACCGGCCCTCAAGGACCCGAGTTTGACACCAATGATTTATTAATTTCTACTCAATTCAACTTTTGTCATTTTTCACAAGATTTACATCAGGTGGATAAATTGCTTAAATCAAATGCAATTAAATATTTTACAGCAAAAACTTTTACATTAAGTATATTAAGTGGTGCCCGTCACAGCAACCCCCCCCCCCTGCACACATTTTACCTCTGATTTGCCCTATCTCTTATCATTATAGAAAACACATTTTTTTTTGTGACTGTGACTTTAGATCTATGTACATTCATCAAAATTTTATGAGATCTATTCTAGACCACCTTGCACCTTTCCTGAAAATTTTATAGAAATTGATCAAGTAGTTTTTGCCGAAAGCAACTTAGAGACAGACAAACCAACAAACAAACAAACAAACAAACAAACAAACAAACAAACTGACTCAAAAAAGAAAAAAAAAATATCCCTCTCCCCTTCTGGAGGGATTGGTAATTATGTAATATTTACTCATGAAAAAAATTATTAAAACAAATTACTTACAAAATTTAAAAAAAAAATGCAAAAATAATTACAAAATAAAACAACTTCCATATTCTATCATTATTAATCAAACTATATTTATTTACTTTGGTTTAGAATAATTCTGTTTTCAGACACATTCCTCTTTTTTTTTTCATTTTTATTTGCACATGGAGAAGCTAAGTCACGCTTTTCTACTTCCGGTCAATGGAGCGAGTCAAGCTAAATTCTGATTCCATTTGACAAGTGAAATTCACATGTGATAGTGATTAATGAGAAATATTTGATGTGGCATAGGCACATGTTTTTGATGGGAAACAAACGTGACATTAGGTTTTATGTGGACTTAGTTAGAGGCTACAATGCATCCTGTATGTGATGGTGACGTCACATGTGCGCCGGGCGTGTAGTCCAAATTATTAACGGGTTTTACTCACAAATTAATCAGCAGTTGAAACATATATCAATAATTTTCATTTATTATGAGGTACAACATGTGTGTGATTCAGAGCACATGACAAACCAGATATGATTTTAGGATTTTATTTCCCATTGAATACCATTCATTCATTTTCTGATCTCAGGCCCCATGAGCCTCCTGGAAGGGGCGGAGACTTAAGCTCCCCATATCAGTGATGACCTTTGACCAGGTAGAATAATTACATCCTGAGCCCCAGTTATACTTTTTTATCCAGAATAAATCACATCATCATAATCATTTCACTAGAGGAGGTAAAAAACATTTTATTCGAACTTTTTGGACAACAGTAGATATAGTTTATGTTTTCTACTGAGTTAAAATGTAATCAATACCCTGCGCTCTCGAAGGGGAGAGGGCTATTGTGTTGATTGTTTGTTTGTTTGCAGTTTGTCTGTTTGTAAGCAGCTTTACGCAAAAACTACTGCATCAATTTGCATAAGATTTTGAGGAACGGTGCACAGTGAGCTAGGATAGATCCCATAAAATTTTGGTGAATGTAGGTCAAAGGTCAAAGTCACAGTCACCAAAAATGCATTTTTGCAATGATAAGAGAAAAGTCAAACCAGGTAAAATGTGTGCAAAAGGGGGCGGGGTTTGTTATGCCAGGCACCACTTGTTTGTTGATTTAATTCTGTTTAGTTCAACTTTACCTTAAGCGAGTTTATTCCAAAAATCTTGCATTTTCTCAGCAAGTGTTGATTCAGCTGAGTGGCACTTTTTAGAGCATGTGTTTACCGCTGTCTAATTTTACATTCTCCCTGAACGTCTGGTGTCAATGAACCCTTCAGGCCCAAAACTCCAACCTACAAGGGCAAGAAAGGAATTTCCTGTGGTCCAGCAGAGACACACTTTTTGGCAGTGATGCAACACTATCCACATCACACTGTTTACCCCTGTCCTTTTACTCCCCTTCCACCTCTAACATTTTTACCTCATCCCTCTGCCCTCGGCCTCACCCCCTCCTCCCAGCGTGGGTGTACACAGACAGAACCCCCTCACACCCCCACCCCTTCCCACCGCAGGAGGATTTAAGTCAGGGGCCCAACCGATGTATTTGTGTATCAAAGGTCAGATTACTCTGTCGGATGTTATCTTTCTGCGGGCGATGGCTGTGGGGTGAGTGGGATGACAGCACCGGCCCCCATGGGTGATGTGTGTGAAGCCGTATGGACAGACAGGGATTAACAAAGGTCCTGGGATTTCACCAGACTCAATGTGACCTAAACTCTCCATGGATCCCATGGGTGAAATAAAAAACCAGTGGTGAGGATGAAACCAAACTGTGTCGCTATTGTTACTTTTCATGTTAGCAGTAGAGGTGGTCAAAGTACTCACACTCTGTACTTAAGTAGAAGTACAGCTACTTATGTGAAAAAATACTCTGGTAAAAGTAGAAGTACTGATTCAACTCCTCTACTTATGTGAAAGTTTAAAAAAAAAAAAAAAAAAAAAAAAAACAATTTCTCAATTGTAATGAAGTACAAAAGTAAAAAGTAAAATTACATTCATGATAAAAACATTTCCTGAATGCAATAATATTTATTTAACCAGGAAAAATCTGAAAACTTTCAAAAGTATTCAAATTAAACCCTTTAAAAGTGAGTTACTGTGTTGAAATTGTGTTTGATCAGGTCACAATTACTTAGTTGTGTGGATATGGGCGATGAAAAAAAAAAGTCACAAGAAGTCATCATGAGATTTTTTTTTTAAAAAAAGCATAATTTTAAGATAAAATATTAAAATTGTGAAATTAAAATAATGAGATAAAAAGTCACAATGAGGTAATAGTCATATAACTATAATATATTGTGTAAAATCACAGTACCTTTCCTCTCATTTTCTCTCTTAAGTAACTTATTTTTCATACTGTCACATCTGTTTAGTTTGAAAAAGTAATGAGTCTATTCTCAGAATGTAAAGAGTATAAAGTATAGATATTTATGCAAAAATGTAGGGAGTAAAAATAAAAAGTTGCCAGAAAACTGAATACTCAAGTACTCAAGTACAGATACCTAAAAAAAATCTATTTAAGTACAGTAATAAAGTACTTTTACTTAGTTACTTTGCACCCCTGGTTAGCAGTCATCTCTGCAGAGGTGTATACATCCATGAGCAGTGCTTTTGAGTTGTATTTGCTGATTTGGGATGCATTCAAGGAAACTAGGGCTTTTTGAGTGATGGTAATGATGCTGGGAGTAGAGAAAGGAGGGGTTTTTTTATCATATAGGGTATATTAATACTTATATTATCAACTTTATTAGAACTAAATTTATATAAAGTTATATTACACATCATATTTTCATCTACTTTGCATTTTCATACCTTTAAAGGAATGTCAAAATATAAAAATGAATACATTGGTGGTTGTGTGTTCCACTTCCTTCAATGTTTTATAAATGAACCAAACAACAACCATAACTTGAATGTATCATACTATTCTAAATAAAAAAGTATGTGAATGCTGATAAAATTAACTCCTGAACTCCTCATATTCAGTGCTGTCAAGACAATTGTCTGTAGAAAGCAGAGTTAAATGTCACTATGGCTGCTTATGTGGAAAATATCACATCCCACTGTTACTGTTTCTATTGTCGTCAAGGTCGGTGTCCGTGAATCTCGTATATGACCATTCAACAGAAGTAGTGCTTATGTTGAGCTGCTTTACACCCACTTTACACACTGCGTGACCTTCACTGCTTCATCACACCATCAGTAATCTTTTTTTTTTTTATGTGTGTAGAAAAAGCAGAGTTCAGAATAAGATGTCATATTAAAACATGCAATTTTCATTAATTGAATCCAGTTGCACGACAAAAATATAAATGTTAAAAAGTGTATTTTCTCATTTCTAGTCAAAATATCCCATCATACTTAAAATAAGACATAATTACCTAAACAGGACATTTCAGATTTATATATGTTTTCCCTTGTGTTTGAATTAAGCAAAACATAAATAAATAAATCACCTACCAATGTAACAAGTGAAAATGATCTTGGTAACATTTCTTGAAATAATATTTTCAAGCTCTATCTTTAAATAAGTTCTTATATCTCACTGAATAATTCCTCTTAAAGTGATTATGTTTTATTTTAAGTGTGATGAGATATATGGACTAGAACTGAGAAAAATACACTTGGTAAGATTTAGATTTTTGCAGTGTGCAGCTTTTTGTAACTCTGTAATTGCACAGGGTTGTGTCATCGATGTGTCATGTGAAGTATCTTCATGCACTTGACTTTCCAACTGCTATGTAATAATATAAACATAGACATGAAGTAGTGTAACTCTTAGCTATTAAGCTCACTCAGATAGTATGCATGATAGTGTGTTCTAGGACATTATCGACTTTTTCAAGTCAAATTTTCTGTCAATAAAGTCGAAGTTGAGTCAGCGGGTTGTGATGATGTCATCACATTGTCAGCGGACAAACAACACGGAGAAAAAAACAAAACAAAAAACACGACACACGTCTGTCCAGCAATGAGCAACTTGTATTAAAAGTCACTGCAACGTAACAACGTCCACTGACAAGACACAAGCATCAGGCTAACCTTAGCAAAGAGTTTTCTGTTAAATTTAACTGAACATCAGTAGGTGAACATATGTCTGCATTTGGTCTGGACCCACGGCTCTAAAACCAGACTGTCCACACGTCTGTCACGCATCCTCATTTTTTATATTAAGTGAAAAAAGTTTAAGTCAGCGGCTGACAAGGCGAACACCACACTGTCCACATCGTGTTTGGGAGAAAAGCGCGTTGTCTTAATGTGTCTACGCTGCTGCTCACTCAGGTTAGCGAGTGAATGCCTCTTCACATGGCGTTTTTTTTTTTTTTATCTACATTAAGGTGAAATATTTTTACACATGCAATGTGTGTCTGTCACTCTCTTTTGTTTTGTCAGCCCACCACAACTGTGTTACCTGCAGCAGCCATGTCTGACTGTGTTTACGTGCTGAGAGAGAGAGAGAGAGAGAGAGAGAGAAACAATAACATGTGACTTGTCGACTCCAAATTTAAGTCGACTTGTGCCACGGGAGTTGACGTGTCGACTAGTCGACGTGTCTGTTAATGCCTTAGTGTGTTCTATTTAATAAGACAGCTTTTAATAACATAATAATTCTGAATGCCTGTGTTATGACACGTCTCAAATTGCTTTAGTTTAGCGACCTTATATCTACCAGGGCGTAGGCAGTATAGCATTCTTTGGTGGCTGTTGTACTTTCTCACACTCCAGTATATTTCTCTGTATCTGACTGATCTGTCACACATGTCCCTGAGGGAACTGTCTTTCCGGTTAAGTATGTATTCTATATTAGGTGTAACTAACTTTCAGGTGCTATTATAGACTGTAAACACTTCCGTTATTTGTCCTTCTTTGGAAGTTGACAGCTGTGAAAGTAAAACAGTGAGACTGAAGAAGTTTCCACATAGCTTTTCCCACAACTTAGCCCATGATTGTCAGTGGCTGTGACTGCCCTTTAGCTGTGATGCATGATTGCATTTCCATCGCTGTTAAGGAAGCCTGTATCTTTACGGCATGGAAACAGATGTTTCATAGATTCTTGCTCTGTGGAGGCAGGGCCGCCTGTTTTCTCTATTTTCTGGCTACTCTACTTTCTTCTTTTTCAAGTCATTGTTTTTAACTCTGAGGGTGAATCATACTGCACCGTTAAAACAGCACAAACATGTCACTAGAAAGTTTCCAAGGAGAATAAATGATGCACTTTCTTCACTTTTCCAAATACGGAGCAAAAATCCCAAATAAACAAAAACTTACTTGTTTTCCGGCTCATCTGTTCTTTGTTGAATCCTGTCTTCTCCCATGATGCACTGCAGTCTGTCCCTGGAGTGTGCACGTCTTGCGTTGCCTGGAGAGGTTTTCTCAATCCTCCTGGACTCCAGCTCACCCCTCTTCTGACAGACGTGTGTCCCTTCTCCATTTCTATCGTTACTCCAAACAAAATGCTGCTGCTATAGGAGAAACAAAGGCCCTCAGCAGGGGAGGGGAGGGAGGGGAGGGAGGAGGGGGGCAGGAATCTGAGTGTTTCGTTCCAGTCAGCTCAATCTGCTTTCCTGATAAGATGAAACTGTCGGTCCGGCTGGACGCAGGGAGGTTTAGTTCTTACTGGCAGACGGTGAATATGTGTGGACGTACAAGCAAACACATGAAAAAGGACAACGCTCAACTTTCCAGTTTAGTGCGTCTGGTAATGGCCTCAGATTCAGTAATACTCCTCTGTAAAATGTCCTGTAGTCAGCTGAAATTTGATGGAAGAAGTGCGCTCTTCCTTACATGAAGTATTATTCCCTATCTAACAGGACCTCCCATGAGGACCAGCTCCAAAACACTCTCTGGATGAGCTCCCATGGATGACTGCCATTAAATTGCACAATTCTGTTAGAAAGTGCTCTGTTTGAAATTGGACAAAAATGCTGAGAAATACTCCCGTCTTCTCTCTCTCTCTTTTTTTTTCTTTTTCTTTTCCAGATGCTTCTCTTCCTCTTCATCTATTTTAGTCACCAAAACATGCCTTTTGTCTGCATCCCAATCTCCAGCCTGCAGATTATTTTTCTTTGAAAGCAAAAGGATCTAGTCTTTATCTCAGAGATCATAACTTTACAATGATGTGGAGGGAGACTGCGTAGACGGTAGCTTCCTGCTGTTTGGTGAATATGAGGAATAACATTTTACTGAGAAAAGGTCATTCCAAAGATTCGATTGTACTCAGACCTCTAAAATGTTTGGGAGTTTCTTTACTCAGGGGTTCCGTGTTGTGTCTTTTGCATAAAATCCAGACAGTTTCTTCAGGCAAGATAGTGAATTGACTTTTTTTCTGAGACTTTAAATGTAAAAAGTACAGCTGAAAAGGAACCTCCTTGTTTTTGCCAGCTGCTTGAATACTGAGACTGATCAGCTTTAGTCATGAATTTAAATGAATCTGCTTGTGTTCCCGCTCAGATTTCCAGTCTGTTTCTTTTGCTCTTAATAGAAAAGTTTGATGTCTTTCTTCTGATTCTTTTTTAGTCTTAAGCAACCATGATGAGGGGAAAGGTCACGGTAGTTCATCTGTTCCCATTATATGTCCAGAACCCTGTGTAAAAAAAAAACAAAAAAAAAACACACACATTATAATTCAGTTATGCAAATGTCAAAACCATTGAAATGAACCTTTCTTCAGTGATTGTATTAAAATGTGGCATTTATAAAGACAAAAGCAGAGTGTTACATTTGCCCACAACCTTGGCAGACCACAACCTTGACAAACCCTGGCATGAGAATCTTACTCAGTTTTCCATCATCGCCTTTTGTGAGTTTTAACCCATGCCTTTGTGCTGGGTTTAAAGTATTATCTGTGATGATTTTAAGGAAAGTGGTCCAAAAGCCTTGACCTTTATGTCGACAGAGAGTCTGCACTTTTTTATAAAACCATAATGGGTTCCTGTCTGAAAAAAAAATATGTGGTCTGGGGAACATTTTAATATACTCTGCCTGGATCGTCTAATACAGCAAATGACCACTGGTTTACGTTCTAAATGCATTCATCTCAACTTCTATCCACTTGAAACAATAAAAGCCTCATTCTTTGTCTTTAAAGATGAAGATCAGGCTTTTAAGAATGATGAAAGGCTGAAGACGGAAATGAGTCGGAACATAATAAACTGTACTGTTCCAAAGTAGGAAGGCAGGTCAAAATATATTAGGAATTAAACAAAGGACATTTCAAGTTAAGCTGTCAAAGAAAAATGCTTTATCACCTCTTGTCGGTTTGTGATGTGATACAGCTCAATGCAAAAGTGAATTGTGGATCAAAGACCGTCTGCACAGCTTTACAGTAAGAACATCCTCCAGTGACATCTGTGGCGTCTTTCCGTCTTTATCCAATAAAGCGTTTCATTAGATCTGCAGTGTCATGTTCCCATTTCAAAGGTACAAGGACCTACTGGCATGGCTTGTAATGATAAACCAATGTTTGCATATCCTTGTCTTTGATCAGACTTGCCCTCTCTTGAAGCTGATCATTTGTTGTTGTTCATGACTCACCACTGTAACACTCACAAGTGGGAGGATTTTGCAAAAGAACCAAGCAAATCAAACATAATTATTATTTTTTAACCGCCTTCACAGAAATTCCTCCGAGGCAACGTTTCTCAAAATAAGCAAAACCTGTAAAAGGGCGAGGACAAGTGAAAGTGGATATAGAAAACAAACAGTAGTTTTACTTATTTCTCAAATAGGCCATTTTTTTTGTTGCTTAAAACAGGAGTTTTATGTACTTGTTTACAAAAAGATATAATTGATTATGTAAAGTTATATTTCAAACTATGTGATATTTACATTTAGTGATATTTTAAGTCTGTAAGAAGTAATTACTTAACACTACAAGAGCATAGAAAGGTTATGGAAAATCATATTATTTGTAAAACACTCTCTGCTATTAGGTGTAAGTATCACTTCAGTTACATATAATATAGATAGAAAAGTTTATTAGCATAAGCGCAGTGTTTTAGTTCCAATAAAGTATTTTATTCTGCGAGTGCCAAACTGCTGTCCTGTGTCACCACAGATTTGTGTTCACATAAGCATTTTTATCCAACATACATCATAGAAAAAGCCTTGCTTCATTTACTATCAATTTCTTACTAGAACAGCTTGTTTTATACATTTGGATAAAATGGAGGGGGGAATTTAGAGTCCTCATCTCTGGTGTGTGTGTGTGTGTGTGTGTGGGGGGGGGGGGGGGGTTGCTGTTTGTTGTAATTGTTTTATTTTTCTGCTTGCTCTTTTTGTAATTTATTCTTTTAATTGATAGGTAATTGCCATGCTCCTTCTTTTGGCTATAATTGGGTGCATTTACATTTTTTCTGTAAAATGTCAATTAATGTACAATGTCCCTCTATAACAAATAAAGATTAAATATAAAATATAAATAAATGTAATGCAACATTCACTCAAGTATTTTTACTCCAACATTTTCTTTCTGTAAATTGTAACATGCGTCATGTCAAAGTACTTACTGAGACCTGTTCATACACGTATCAAACATGGACATCAGTTATTTCGTTTTCAACACAGAGCTTTTTGAACATGAAGCATTTCCCTGTGTCAACACTTGATCTGACCCAAAACTTTCTTTTTGCATCCGTTGAACATTTGTGTTTTCTGGAGAAGCTCATCTGCCTGACAGCTGAATCATAACTATCTGTTGGAGGACAGTTCACCGGCCCTTCAGCACCATCCGCCCAAACAAAACACAGCCCCACCTCCTTACGAAAAAGAAACAAAAAAAAATCCTCTACAGTTTAGCTTACTGGCGTGATTGTGTCAAGTGAGAAGAGATGAAGGCGGGTATTGTTTAGACACCGACAACAGCTCTTTGATTCCTGCAGATGTGTGAGCCATGTTGAGATCAATCTGGATCTCATTTGAAGGCTGACACCGTCTTTGCAGAGCACTGTCCTGCACTATAACCCTCTACATGTCTTTATTAATCACAGAAATGTCAAAGCTTTATGTTTACTGTACTCAAAGAGGTGAACATGTGTAGACATTGGCTTCGAACACTGATTCTAACTGACAGATTGATTAAAATATGGTTTGATCATCAGCTTTGATCAAGTCTGCGGCTATTTATTAACTGCTGGGCATGGAGCAGATGTAGGATAGTAAAAACCGACATGGGCAAGAAATGCTGACTCCAGATTGAAAAATAAAACAACGACATATGTGCTCATGAAATCCTCATCTGCCTGCTTTCATCCTCCCCAGATTGTATTTCTTACAAACTTCTGAAACCTCCTCTGCTCCCACTGATCCTATCTTCTTGCCATACCTGAGATCTGATGTCATTTCTCCTCTTTGTCCTCCTCTACCCTTCAATTACCTTGAAGTTCAAAGGTATATTACCGTGCCCACCTGTCCCGCTCCTACCCCCACACTGTGCTCCTTACTGACCTCAGTGATTATCACCAGGGATATCATTTACAGTCGTGCCCGTGGGCCACTTCAGTGTCTAATCACAGAGTTCCTGTACATCATCAACATATGATGGATTCGTTGGCAGACAGTGAATATATCCCATCGCTCTCAGCTTCATGTCTAACGCAGAAATGATGCAGAAAAGAAATGGTTTGGCAGCCGTACATACTGCAATCATTCATTTGTCCCTCATGGCCGTTGTCATCTTCATTTATTACACATCTGCATCATTATCCAACTTGTAAAAGGCATGTCAGCTCCCTAATAACTCATATATTCTACTGCATGGAGTTTGACCTCAGGTATGGCATATGTACATCATCAGCTGCTCTGTGCACACATGTGTTGAGGGACTTGAGATATGTAGATGTCAGATGAGTATGCACTTCACCTCTTCTAAGACTTAAAAGCAGATCAGTTTCCGGGCTCATAATGAAGCATCTGGTCACGACATTGACTGGTAAACTTTCTGACTGAAGCCCTCCAGGCAGAGCTGTGATGTGTTCACTGTCTATAGTATCTCCAGGTTGGAATGCAGGAATCATTCAGCCATTAATGCTAAAGGCTTTAACAGGACTTTTTGCTTTCTCTAACCAGCTCAGACAAAGAGGCTTTCAAGAGCTCTTGCAGAAATAATTTGAGGTAGTGCTCTAAAATTGCCGTTTCTGCTTCATAATTCCTCACATGGTCGTGATAGTCAACATGCCTCAGCTTGTGCTCAGGTGATGACTGACATCTAAAACACTCTAAAGTACAGACCTCATGTCAACTCACAAATGTCTCCTTCTGTGCTTTTTGGGGAAAAAAAACCTACAGGTACAAATCATAAATCATCCAGAAGAAAACATTGTAATGAAGTGTCGGCTTCTTGTGCAACCCATCCTGCTCTCTCAGTCACAGGTGGGGGAACTTCAAGAAGCACAGATAAATACTTGCGGTGGGTGTGTATGATCTAGTGCCAGGAGACATCATCTGTGTCACAATATGAAAACTGTTCGGTTTCAAAGAAAGGAAGTACAAATATATTTTAAATATGTACGATGGGTGCAAACAATGGCAACATAACTGCAACTATTTGCACAATTGACTTTATTTTTAGCACAGTCACTAGGTACAACAACACAAACATAATATCTGCTTTATGTCTGTTATTACAAATGTATACATTTATATGTATGACAGTTATGGGGGCTGAAAATAGGGTCAATAAGATTTTTAAAGTACTGATCACAAATGAGTGCCGGCAGGTGTTAGCACTCGTGCTAACAACTGCCTGGTTTGATTTGCATGTTCTCCCCGTGTTTTTTCCAGGTACTCCAGTTTCCTCCCACCATCCAAACACATGCAATGATAGGTTCATTGGTTAATCTAAATTGTCCATACATGTGAATGTTTGTCTATATATGTTCAGCCCTGAGATGAACTGGAGACTCATACAGGGTGTACCCCGCCTTCACCCATTGTAGCTGGAATTGACCCCCATGACCCTGGTGAGGATAAAGTGGGTTCAGATGACGATGATCACAAATGACAAAGTTTGTGAGATATTCACATTCGTACTATTGTATTTGTGAACACTCAGCACTCAGTATTCCTAAGCAGTTTGTCAACCTGAAGTGCAACATTTGAGCCCATGTTCACATCTGAATCTGACTGGATAATGACAATCCAAAGCAAACCGTCCAATCAGAATCCTTTCATTGCATCTTTTCTACAAATACACATCTTCTGTTTATGCACACAGGTTCATTTTGTGTCCAACTCATGATGTGTGTCACATTGACTTTCATTTCTCAGCCCCAAAACTTTCAGCAAAGTCAAAGACATGAACCTTTTCAGTATGTATGATAACATATGGTTGGACAAAACCTGCAGTTGCCCCCCTGTAAAGCAGTTAATGGGCCTCACCTGTTGTGTTAACAGGAAGCAATTACTTATATAAGTAAGTTAATACAGTCTTCAAGCCGGGTATTTAATTGGATACACCCTCTAAAGTTTCTCAGTTCAGTTCAAGTCTATAACCTGGCTACACACTAGGCTCCACAGGCAGGACAATAGGCTCACATATCAGTGACCACAGTGTTAATGTATCCAGCCCCCTCTTGTGAGTCTGCAGTCTGCAACTGAGGGAAAAACAGCGGCCACAGATGTTTGTCATCTACTCAAACAAAAGCTTTCAAAGTTTCCCTCCTCTTCTGCTTCACTTCACAGCATTCATTCCCACTCTCCAAACAAAGATAAACTCTTACCCTGTGGAGATAAATATAATGATCTGCAGGTGACAATTCTGCAGAGTCTGGGAGCGACAGATTAGATTCCAGTCAGTATTCCTTCCTGTTTGCTGTGTGCTGCTTTGGTCATGCTGCTCACCTGTACTCCAGTGGCTCTGGCTGTGAGGAGGCGAGTGTGTGTACTGCCCCTTTTCAGTTCCTAGGACTCCACATACACCTCCCCCTTTTACCTCTCCTCTCTCTCTCTCTCTCTTTCTCTCTCTCTTTTTCTCTGTCTCTCTCTCTCTCTCTCTCTCTCAATTGAGGCAGATGAATGTTGGGGGTGTGAGGGGAGGGGGTCAGTTGGAACACAGAAGGCTCTTTGTCTGGGAGCTTTTCATATGGTTTCCTTCAAGCTTGCATACTGAACACATTATGCTATAATATATTTTCATATTCAGCACAGGGATGTTGGGGGGTGGGGGGGGTTCGGTGAGCCTCACACTGTTCTCCCACCCACCCCCCTTTTTTCCCTTTTTTGACCTATTTTCCCGCCCTGCACATCAGCCGGAGAAATCTAAATAAAGATTGAAAACTACGTAGACAAATGTCGACTAAGTTACTGCAAAAGCCACAGAATTTTCTCATGTTATCCTCAGCTGCTGATTTCTAATAATACAACTCAAACTCTGGAAATAATTTTCAAATGAGATTTCTGACAAGACATCAGATAGAGACTTCAGCGAGCTTTGTGGTCGGTCAGGGCTGTTATATGTCACATCTATATTTCACGTACACAACTTCTGGTCCCTGTGTGGGGCTGTTAATTATCAGATTAGGATGAACTGCCATCTAGTAGCTATAATACACAAATATTTAGCGCACCAGGAGGAATTTCTTAGAGTATGTCGAACAGATGTTTAAATGCATTTTGCAAGTATGATGTTTGGAGAATTCCTATCATTAAAGGAAGAGGTTCAGAGGTCATAATGAAATGTTATATCCCAGTTTTTCACTAAAAAGTCAAAATTTTTGTCATACCTCATCAAACTTAAAATAAAACATAATCACAAAATCACCTAAAGAGAAACTTTTCAGTGAGATATAAAGGAAAATAGATCTCTCTCTCATTTTCTGAACCTGCTTTATCTTCACTCGGGTCATGCGGGTCTGTGGGTGCCTACTCCAGCTACAGTGGGTGAAGGCGGGGTACACCCTGTATGAGTCTCCAGTTCATCTCAGGGCTGAACATATATAGACAAACAATCACTCTCACATTCACACCTATGGACAATTTAGATTAACCAATGAACCTATCAGTGTATGTGTTTGGATGGTGGGAGGAAGAACTCAGAAACTTCACGCAGAAACGTCCCAGGGATTAGTGTTGGAATCAAACCCATGACTTTATTAACCACTGCACCACCATGTCAACCTGACAATGGATTTGGAAAATGTATTTTTCAAGAATTCTTACCAAGATCATTTTCATTCATCCCATTGGCATTTTTTTTTTTTTTTTGCTTTATTCAATTGATTTATTCTCACTCACTCGTCATGTGAACCCGCTTTATCCTCACTAGGGTCACGGGGGTCACTGGGGGCCTAATCCAGCTACAATGGATGAAGGCGGGGTACACCCTGTATGAGTCTCCAGTTCATCTCAGGGCTGAACATATATAGACAAACAATCACTCTCACATTCACACCTATGGACAATTTAGATAAACTAATTAACCTATCAGTGCATGTGATTGGATGGTGGGAGGAAACTACAGTACCTGGAGAAAACCCACAGACACGAGGAGAACGTGCAAACTCCACACAGAAAGGTCTGGTGTGGGAATCGAACCAGGGACCTTGTCGCCCTGTCTGCTGTTGTAACAAGTGAAAATGATCTTGGTAAGATTTCTTGAAATAACTTTTTCAAAATCAAGTATCTAAAAATCAGTTATTTGTATCTCATTGTAAAGTTTCTCTTTAGGTGATTATGTCTTATTTTAAGTGTGATGAGATATTTTAACTAGAAATTAGAAAAAATACCCGTTGTAACATGTAGTCTTTTTTCCAGTGTATGTATACAGTTGTCCTTCACTATAATGCAATTCACCTTCCATGGCCTCAGTGTTTCACAGATTAAAATTTTTTTGTGTGTAATTTGGCTTTTTTTTTTTTTTTTTTTTTACAGTATATGAACATGCATTGTGTTCTTTGTCCTGAGTGGCTAAGGGACTGTAGACCATTGTCAATCACTATCCTCCATGCTGTGTCTCGTGTAGAGCACAGAATGTGTTCAGCTTTGACAAATTTACATAAATATTCCATCACTATCAGTGTGACTCTGAAGTGTTATATGTCTGCAAATTTTCTCCCTGAAAAAACCCACAATGTCAATGAAATATTTTGCACCGACAAAAGACACAAATCGGCACAAAAAGTTGGACTTGTCTTGTGGACATGTTGAAGGCAGGTAGAAAGGTACACACCTGTAGGGCAGGAAAATGTTAATGCTTGTCTGAGAAAAAGGTATTAAGTGTGTGGTGAGGAGTTTTACAGTCTTAAAACTTAAATGATAAAGCAGACTACTGTGCAGATTTCTCCTACTTTGGGTCATGTTTAGAATGTAACACCTGTGATAAATGAGGGGCCACTGTGTTACATTCAACAACAAGTGCTAAAAGGAAAAACAAGGAAAATGTGTCTCATGTGGAACATACTGTAGCCTTCACTGTGTCCACTTTGTGCGCTGCTTTGGCTGCGCGCGCAGGACGAATATTTACATTGCATAGCGGGTGGGGATTTATGACGATTAATGCAACGGTGGTGGACAATTGTATGAAAGGAGGACAAAATGTGAAAAACCCGGACACTTGACAGACGCCCGGACAGATGGCTCTAAAACCGGACTGTCTGGACGAAATCCGGACGAATGGTCACCCTAAACACCACACTGTCCACATCATGTTTGGAAAAAAGGAGCACAATTGTCTGCACTGTTGCTCACTCAGATTAGCTAGCGGATGCTGTTTATATCACGCAGGTTAGTTAGTGAATGCATTTTCAGATGGCCGTGCATTTTTTTTTCATCTAAGGTGAAGTAAAAGAGAGTGACAGACTCTTTTGTTTTCACTCTGTTTTGTTTTGTTAGCCCCCTCCACAATTGTCTTACCTGCAGAAGCCATGTCTTGTTTAGGTCTGCCTGTGTTTATGCCCCGAGACAGAGAGGGAGAGAGAGAGAGGGAGAGAGAGAGAGAGACAGAAAAAATAACATGCAACTTGTCGACTCCTCCAAATTTAAGTCGACTTATGCTACGTATCAACTAGTTGACGTGTCTGTTAATGTCCTAGTCCATACCCACTAAACTGAGACCATGACCCAATAAAACACATCATCTACTCATTAACTCACATTTAAAGGCTTTATTTATGGATAGTATTATTTCATCCATAGCAAAAAATAATGCAGTTTTACTTTTACTTTTTTACAATTGAAAAGTTTACATTTTTCCACTTTTACTTAAGTATAGGAGTTGAATCAGTACTTCTACTTTTACCAGAGTATGTTTTCATACCAGTAGCTGTACATCTACTTAAGTACAGATTGTGAGTACTTTAACCACCTCTGAAGAAGACACAAAACTGGTATCATGTCTTTACCTTTTGTCATTCATATTCAAAATAAATCTAAAAAAAAACAAAAAACATTTCCACTCTGGAATGCATCTTCAGATTTTTTAATTTCCAATCTGTAAAAACTTGTGTAAATTAAAATCAGTTCCGATAAAATATGTCATTTTAGCCGCAATCGTCATCCTGTCAACGGCTCCTTATTTTACATTTGGCTGCTTAAACTGTTTTAAACTCTAAGATCCAAAAATGACTTACATGTATCTGTCAATTATTTTGATTATACTTTTTGTCGTCCCACAAATAAGGTCACATTGGGCACAGCTGGAAAGGGCAAGGCTTCACTTCTCTACTACAGTGTGTAAAGATGTAAAATGATGACATTCATAGAGGCTGTTTATATATGATTTCAATAATCTTGAGGATACATCATTCTGAAACCAGTTGTTACAAAAAAGTACCATACCCCCCTCAGACCCACATTCACAATTATACTGGAAAAAAAAAATAAAAGAAAGAAAAAGGCCATTCATATAAAAATGTATCTGAGAAAAACTAGTGGAGTATGTTGTTTCTTGAGCCCAAGAAATATGAACATCATTTCTAGCAGACATGACTAATGGTATATGCAAATAAAACACCTGAAAATATGATATCTTTTTTTTTCTTATGAACTGGGTTAAATTTTTTTAATGTATTTTTTTAGTTGAGTTGATTTCGAATATGCAACAAAGAGTAATCCTACTTAGTCGTTAGAAATAAACAGATAGTGAGAAATCATGAGAAAAACAAAAATGACAAGCTTTAGTTTGGGATTTTTCTTTTTCTAAATCAGTTGCTTTTCGACACCTGTACATCAGTGCCATGAACAAAATTATCAGAAAAATAAACTAGAATTTTTCAGAATTTTTAAACTAAACCATCCATTCAGAATGTATCAGCACTGACACATCAGGGGTTAAAGGTTTAATATCTTTACAGCCTACAAACATTAGTGATACACATGATGCCTTTTGAAAAACTAGTGAAACTACATTTTATTTAAAAAAAAAAGTCAATTCATCCTTAATATTCATGTATAGTGTATTCTGTTTTTTTTCTTTTAAAGTAAGTTGTCATACACTGAGTTTGTTTAATGTATTGCCAACCCCTATACAGATGTAGGAATGTAACTGTGAATTGTTTCTTTTTTTCTTTTTTTCCCTTATGTATCTGCACATTACATCCTGACAAGTGGATTGGAGCGTCAGTGGACTTTTGCATTGTTGAATCCTGGAGACTGCACGGCTGACTTGTTTGGTGGGAAAATGTGTCTTGAACTATTGCCAGGCTTTATGGGTAACATCTTAATCACTCCTCAGCCATCGGAAAAGTTAACTTACCTTAATGGAGCATTTAGTCTGCTAGCGGTTCACCACTCTCTCAAACACAGAGATTTGTGGGTCACATCTCTGTTTGGATCATAGGCATATTTCTAAAAGAGTAAAATTTCAGCATCTTTTTGTAATTCTGAAAGTGCTGATGGTGCAGATTTTAGTGAGATATGTTTGTTTGAACTTCCTCTCATCGCCTTTCTTCACTTGATAGATGATCCTGCCAAGATACTCAGACAATCCATCACCTTGTGGCTACTTTAAGCACCATCACAGCCCTGCCTTTCTCCTCCTTCAACACCTCTTTCTGTTAATCCCACTCCACTTCTTCATATATATATATATATATATATATATATATATATATATATATATATATATATATATATATATATATATCTTCCTTTATCATTCTCCACCACATCCTCTCTCTATTTCCTCACACATCTGACAGGCAAGATTGAGTTTTCTTTTAGTTATCTCTGTTTCTTTTCTTTATAGTCTACTTTCCCCTTTCTATTTTCCTCTCCAAACCACCTTCACACCACCATTCCTGTGTGCTCTCTCCTTTGACCCAACCTCTCCTGACATGTTTATATGTGTAAGACCCCATGCAACTGGGAGAGCAGCCATTATCTGCCGTCTGTCTTTGTTTTTTCCCCTCGCTCTTTGCCTCTCCAGTGGCCTGCTCGGCTCTGCTGGCGTGACTCTCTGAAGGGCAGCTGTGTGTGTGGGAGAACCAGAAAGTTGAGGGGAAATGTTAACGCGCATTCCTTCAGAAAAGGGGCTTTTGCTGCAGAGAGTACTGTGGAAATTTCTAAGTGATCTGGATTGCATTCCCTCTGAAGTCAAAGCCATCTATACTGCAAGCTAATAGAGAATGTTTGCTAGGACCGAGGCCTGAATTGATTAGAATCATGCACAGGCCTCTGGTTGCCTTCCTTCTCTCTACACCAATCCTCTGCACATCCCTTTGGATGTAATGGGATACAGTCATGAGGCTGTTCAAAGGCACCGCGTTAGTATAAACACAGGGGGAAAAAAGTGGAGATTATTCCAAATGTTTGTGGATGTTTTCATGGCATTCTTCAGCGGTTATGAAGTGCAGTTCAAGTGCACGCCTCATGGTGGTCTTGTGAGTGCAGACTTGATTGGGTTGATTACCAATCTTTTGGGATACGCTAAGTATGTAGGACTAATTCAGTTAAGGCACACTCATGTTTCAGAGCTCCTTCTGTTTATTTTCAGTCAAGCAGACATCTGTATTTCTCATTAACTACCTCAGAGGATGATGTGGTCTGAGGTTGAGATGAATGGAGCATGGTAGAATGTGGGTGTGTCCATTCAGGATTTCACAATGTACTGTACTACTGTAAAATCATATTGAAAAGATTGATTCAGAGTGGCAAATAATGAAAATCTTACCACGGGTATTTTCTCATTTCTTGTCAAGATATCTCGTCACACTTAAAATCAGTCATAACCACCTGAAGATCAATGAGATACTGTATAAGATATTTACTTGTTCCATTGTCTTGAATTAAGCCAAAAATCTTGAATTAAGCAACAAAAAAAAAAAGAAAATTAATTGGAAAAAACATCTGCCAATGGAACAAGTGAAATTATATTGATAAGATTCCTATTTTAAAAAACCTTATTTTTTTTTTTATTATTTTACAGCAGACAAGAACCCAATAGATAAACCACAACAATAATTAAAACATCAAGGTTCAATCTTCACAAAAAAGTTCCTATATCTCACTGAAAAGTTACTCTTTAGGTAATTATGTCTCATTTGAAATATCATGACATATCTTGACTAGAAATGAAAAAAAAAATACACTTGGTAAGATTTACATTTTTGCAGCACAATTCCTCTGACCCATTTAAAATGTCCATAATATTGCCTTATAAACTATAGTGATTTTACATTTTAACTCCAGGCAGGTTTGGATGCCAGCCCGGCGCCAGCTAATATATTAAAATGCATAAACTTTCCAAAATATACACTAAATATACTGGCTAAAGTCTCACTACGGCATAGCTTTGTGGTCTCAATTGCTTCCACAGACTGGGCTGGGCATCTGAGCCATTAGTGGACCCTGGAGCCCTCTTTTTCTTTTTTTGTTTGTGTGATAATTAAGTGTGTATGTGCCATATTTGGATCCACAATACCATAAGTATTTGGCGGTGGGAGCCTCGGTGTACTAATAACACAAAGAGAAAAAAACCACAATCAGCTGGCTTCCTTCATCTGTCCGTCTGTCTGTCTGTCTAATCAACTCTGACAAAACACAGAACCAATGGTGTTATTTACACACACCACAAAAAAACGGTTATATTTGTTATATGGCAACACAGCCCCTATCCTAATATGTTGTTGGCAACAGTGCGACTCAGACACGATGGGATCAGAAATACGTGCAAATAATAATTCCCTGGATACAATCATTACCCCCATCGATGCCAGGTTGTCTGTTTCTGGTTTGTTATGTTTTAATGTAATAAATATCTGATGTTATCCAGCCTAAAGTCACACTCATCAGAATTCACATGCCTCCAGCAGCCAAAGCACACAAACACAGGATGTTGCAGAAAAATAACTTTAAAGTATAAAGTCTAACATTTTTCAGGGTGAAAAGAAGCAGAACTTTTGGTTCCTTCTTTCCATGCACGGATCATGTCTCTCCAAGCAGACGTAGCTGTAACTAAATATGGGATTTAGTCTGAATAATGTGTGTCCACTTTTACAATACAAGGTGTGGGTCTTTCACATGCTGTCCAGGTTGTAATCAGCACAGGACATTACTTCATCATTTTAATTCAATGGAATGTCATGTAACGTTTTCTCTCCTTTTTGCTTTATTGCCGTGTTAAGTGTTAAAAGAATTAGGGGAAATGGGTGGGAGCTTAAGTATTTCACTCACACATACACAAGTAGACTATTCTCCAGCCACAAATTGTTCTGTGTTTTGAGCCAATCAAGTCCAAGCGCCGACATAATCAAACTGCTGAGAAGCCCTGCAACATTTTATCCATCAAATCAGCATATATGTACAACTGTATGGATCAATGAATGTGACATTCCCTTTAGATTCTGTTCGGTTCAGCTTGTTTCCATCTAAATGCCTTTCTCCTTAGTAGCTGGGCCTCTCTGCAGATGGATACGAACAAGGCATGAATTATTCTCCCAACAAGAGGCTCACTCTTTGTTTGGATCAATGCTCAGCAGAATGTAATCAAAATTTACCGGGAGACAAAAACAAAATGCCAAACACAGTTCTGGTTCACTGCAGCGCAAGTTAAGGACTTAATCTGTGTCACACAGTGCAACGTCTTGTCAAAATATTTATTCCTCTTCCCTTCTGCAAATGACATTAGTGAGTGAGCCTGAAATATCTGCAGCAGTCATTGTGAATGTGTAATGTAGTCAAAGGTTGGAAATTAGGCCACGGTGTGTGTGTGTGTGTGTGTGTGTGTGTGTGTGTGTGTGTGTGTGTGTGAGACAGAGAGAGTCAGAGAGGAAAAAGAGTTAGGGAAAAGGAAACTTTTATCTAATTTCAATTGCCATTCACCGTGACATCGGTAGGAGGCAGTGATGTGATCAATCTATTTATTGACTTCAATGATGCTGTAATAAAAATGAGGGTCAGGTAATAATAAGGGTATATTAGGGGCTAAGGGTGTACCCCTGAATGCCCCCAATTCTTAATGATGTCATGACGTGCAACATCCCCAGGTCATTACCTTTCATTTGCACTTGATTTGAAGTAAATCTGAGAAATAGTTCCACAGGTATGAAGAAAAGAGTGTTTAGTGATTTTAAACATTTGAGCACCCCATTGTGAGAAATATAGAAATAGTAATAAAAAAAAAATCTGATCAGTTTTTGCTATAGAAAATATGGAATTCTGGAACCCAAATATTTTAAAGTTATCGTGTTAAAACAAAGAATATCCAGCAGCAGTGGTGGTCAGACCAGAAACATAATATCAATGAAATTTCATTAGGGGGAAACAAATGCATCAATATATCAGAAGTACATCCAGCTGTTATTTTACTACTTTGAGTTTGATGATAAAGAACAAAATGAATTAATGAAATGAAGGAATTAAAAAGTTTGACTGCTATAATGTTAGCATGCTAACCAAGTAATGTTAGTGTCAACTGAATCTGTCACACAGACAGATCTAATAATAATAATAACAACAACAATAATAATAATAATAATAATAATAATAATAATAATAATAATAATAATAATAATAATAATAATAATGATAATAATAATAGTAACAACAACAACAACAACAACAATAATACTAATAATAATAATAATAATAATGATAATAATGATAATAATAATAATAATAATAATAATAATAATAATAATAATAATAATAATAATAATAATAATAATAATAATAATAATAATAATAATAATAATAGTTACAAATTTTATTTATATAGCACTTTTCACGGTACTCAAACACGCTTTACATACAGTATAATAAAACATCAAAAACAACAATAAAAACAAAACACTTGCATTATAAAATCAGTCAGAACTAGGGCATTAATGACTTCAGTTTTTTTCAAGTCGACTTATCCATCAATAAATTCGGAGTCGACGCGTCGTGATGACGTTATCACATTGTCAGCTGAAGAACAACACAGACACGTGGCTAAAAAAAACAAAAAACACGGACACAAATCTGTCCAGCAATAAGCAACTTGTATTAAAGTTCACTGCAACGTAACAATGTCCACTGACAAGACAGAAGCATCAGCATTTTAACCCCAACAAAACAAAAGCTAACGTTAGCAAAGAGTTTTCTGTTAAATTTAACTGAACAACATCAGTAGTTGAACATATGTCTGCATTTGGTCTGGACCCACGGCTTTAAAACTGAACTGTCCACACGTCTGTCACGGGTCGTCACGTTTTATATTAAATGCAAAAAGTTTAAGTCAGCGGCAGCCAAGACACACACCACACTGTCCACATCATGTTTGGAAAAAAAGAGCATGTTGTCTGCTGCTCATATCAGGTTACATAGCGGATTTTGGTTATATCACACAGATTAGCTAGCGAATGCCTCTTCATCTAAGGCAGGGGTGTCAAACTCATTTTAGTTCAGGGGCCGCATTCACCTAAATTTGATCAGACGTGGGCCAGGTCAGTGAAGTAAAAATATCGAAATATTAATCAACACCAAACTGTTATCCATGTTTTAGAGGGGGAAAAAAAAAAGTCAATTTATATGATGAAAATGTTTACATCTACAAACCATCCTTTCAAACAATGTGAATAGCATGAACAAACAGATTTTTTAAAACATTTTAACATTATTAGATTTTAGTTTCTAATGTATGTGTGTTTGTTGTACCTTACAAATACAAAAAAAAAACATTTAGTAGTAGGTGGAATATTATTAATAATGTACTTACTTCTCTTAAGACATTTCAAGTTGTTCATATTTGTTCCAGTTATTCAGTTTTTTTTGTAAAATTATATTTTGTTTTAGTGTAACTAAATGAAAATATTGACATTTACAAAGAGAAAAAGTTTGATTTGTGAGTATATGTTATTATGAGAGTGAATTGGTCTGAATGTAGAACTTCAACTAAAATGATTCATGTATTAGTGTCATTTTTACATTTGAAAAATGTATCCAAAGGGCCGGACTGGACCCTTTGGCGGGCCAGATTTGGCCCCCGGGCCGCATGTTTGACACCTCTGATCTAAGGTGAAGTAAAAGAGTGACAGACACACACAGGCGATGTGTGAGGGAGAGAGAGAGAGAGAGAGAGAGAGACAGGGACAGAAAGAATAACATGCGACTTGTTGACTCCTCCAAATTTGAGTCGACATGTTGACTGGTCGACGTGTCTGTTAACGTCGTAGTCAGAACAATTAATTACCACATTAAAAAAGAGTGGAGTGGATTAAGTTTGAAACAGATTAGAAAAGAAAGACAGAGTGAGTGCAGGGGGGAGTGAGTTCCAGAGCCGGGGAACAGAGTGGCTGAAGGTTCTGCTTCCCATAATAATGAGGTGAGCAGAGGGAAGAGTGAGGTGAGTAGAAGATGATGAGCAGAGTGTGTGGGCAGGTGTGGCAACAGAGAGGAGGTCAGATAGGTGTGGAGGGGTGAGATTGTGGATGGCCTTGAAGGTAAGGAGTAATATTTTATATTGTGTCCAGGAAGTGAGAGTCAGAGTGTGAGTGAGAGTGAGAGTTACAATAGTCCAAGTGGGAAGTGACGAGACTTTAGACTGTGTGAGTGATGGGCGGAGATGGTTGAAAATGGTGAAGCTGACCAGACAATACTATTAATGTGTGAAGTGAGTGAGAGTGTGGTGTCGAGGATGACACCCAGACTCTTAACCTGAGGGGAGGGAGGGATAGAAGATATGTCAATGGTTATCAGGAAGCTGTTGATTTTGGTTAAGGTGGACTTTCACTGTTTTACTGTTGAGTTTGAGAAAGTTAGAAATGAACCAGAATTTGATTTGAGGGTGAGGAAGGAAGGAGAGAAGGTGGAGTTTGGTTTGGTAGAGATGTAGAGCTGGGTGTCATCAGCGTACGTAGAGTGAAAGTGAATATTATCTTTACGGAGCAAGTAAGTGATGAGCTTTGATGAAGTGTTTTTCTTTTTTCTTATTGGCCAGTTACAGTATCTGTGCTCATAGATAGATGAACAAAAATTTAATTTTAGTTTAGTATCGTGGAGTGACGCTACACTGTAAAAAGCAATCAATTAAAAAATGTCAATATTCCTTTGTTTTATTCAGTGTTAATTCTGCTGTGTCCCTTTTCCCAAATGTGACCCTGTGGACTGTGTCTGAAAATTGCATATATCACTGTATTTGAGTTAAATAAATGAATTAAAGAAAACAACTTGCTATAATTATAACTAATCAATACTCCCAGTGGTTTTAAATCATAAACACATGTCAAACTAAAACATCTTGAATGTAACAACAACAACAATAACTATAATAACTATAATAATAATAATAATAATAATAATAATAATAAGAAGAAGAATAATAATAATAATAATAATAATAATAATAATAACAATACCCCTCAATCCTATCCAAGATTTCAAAAGTATCCACACATACCTTGCCTGGTTTCTTTTAAAACTCTTCTTCTTCGCCCATTGTATCAACATCAACATCATTTTTTTAATTCATGACTCTAGAGCAGGGGTCATCAAGTCATCTTAGTTCAGGGGCCACATTCAGCTAAATTTGATCTGAAGTCAGTCGAACTAGTAAAAAAACAAAACAAACAGTAATTTATAAATAATGTCAACTCCAAACTTTACTCTCTGAAAAAAAGTAAAATTACATCATGAAAACAAACAATATTAGACTTTAGTTCATCATTTACACATATACATTCTTCTTACAGATCACAGTGGATCTACAGATACACAAAATATTGAATAAATAGGTGGAATATTATTAAAATTGTACTTACTTCTCTTAAGACATTTCCAATTTTTCATTTTTTGGTGAAATTCTACTTTGTTTTAGTGTCACTAAATGAAAAAAACTTGTGAATATTTATAGGATATTATGAGACTAAATTGGTCTGAATGTGGACCATGAACTAAATGATTTATATCTAAATATAATTTTTGCTTTTCATAAATTCATCCACAGGGCCGGATTGGACCCTTAAACGGGCCAGATTTGGCCCCTGGGCTGCATGTTTGACACCTCTGCTCTAGAGTCTAGGTCTTTCTGTCGCAGTTTTGCATGATATACAATTTGTGCTTCACCTGAAAAAACATTTCTGGCCAGCGCCAAAACCTTTAATTGCTGTTTTTCCATTAGGTATATTTTTATTTGCTCAATTTGATGGTCAATGGAAAAGTGATTCCTGTTAGTGTAGTTTTTCAATGGCATGAGTGCCGTAGAAAAGCTCTCTGACCCAGACTGTACTGACTTCTGCATGAAAAGGTTGAGTAGAGGTTAAACTCTTCACATCAGACAATAACCTGATGCTCAGTGTAATGTCACAGCTCATGCTTTTTCCACACATAGTCAGTCATTCCAGACGCAGTGGCCTGTCATAATATTCATCTTGATCACCATCACAAGTCTCTCAGGGTGTATTTATGCAGCTACCTCTTACCCCCCTCTCCACTCAAGTCGTGTCTGGAAGTAATTAAATTCATACCTTCATTCTTCCTTCGTACCTCCTGCCATCTGGACTCTGGACTTCTCTCATTTTAGCCTCTTGAATTAAGAGACTAAGTTGAATCTTTTTTCCATTCACCAGGCTCATATTTATACTCAAGACACTGGAGGCTTTGTTGGTTCAGTTTTCTTTTTGCCTCATTCTACATTTCTCAGTGAAAATAAGCCACTGGAGATAGACCCAATGTTTCACCTGGGAATAACTTACTGTAACAAAATTTGCTGGGTTAATGTACAAATAACGCAGCTGCAAAAACATTCTCGACACACGAAGTTGTGAAAATTTCTAAAATGAGCCGTATTTATGAATGATTTAATTTATAATGCAAATCTGAACGCAGATTCAGAGACGTGTAATTGTTAAAACTGAACACTAGAGTACAGTGGATTTTTTATTTTTTTTTATTTGCCAGATAATGCTAGTGAAAACAAGCAGTTGTAGTTGTCCTTCCTGTTCAGCTCTGTCTCCACTGTGTGTTCAGCTCATCACTGTCACTCCACAGGTTTAATGGTGTTTCATTGGCCTGCACTAGATCCCATTACTTAAGTCTGAGAGAAGACCCTGGCAGAGACACAACTTTTCCATTACAGGAGAAAGTGTTTAAAGAGTCCACGGAGGCCGATGGACGCGTCATGGTGAAGCAGTTCCTCCAGAGGTTGGAGGTGATTATTTATCCTCTTTGGCCAGGCCTGAGAGACCACATGAGACACGCAGCATCTGAGGAGGACCCCCCTTTAATCTGTCCAGCAGCAGCCTGACAGATGGGAC
Source organism: Siphamia tubifer (assembly GCA_020466265.1). Lineage (NCBI taxonomy): Eukaryota > Metazoa > Chordata > Actinopteri > Kurtiformes > Apogonidae > Siphamia > Siphamia tubifer. Next base: position 32,719,525 of record CM035792.1, on the reverse strand, counting down.
TAACAGCGACGGAGACAGCCTCTCCTGCATACGACAAGAGACACAGCAGCTGATAATGAGCAGGGTGAGCAATGCATCCGTCATTCCACTCTAACGGATGTCTCATTAAGGATGGGGGAGATGTTAAACAGGTGTGATGATATTTAACATAATTGGTCTCATGAAAGTCTTAAAGGTTTAATATGCAAGATGAGCATGTGCTTGTGTCCTTCCCACTGACTGTTGAAAAGAACACGTCACCCATTGTTTTTTTGGACTACTTTGAAGACTTTGCTCTTTTATCTTTCATGGTCAGAAATGTATTTGGACAACAGACTACAGCTGTGGAAAGTTGAGGAAATTTGCATAAAACTACATTTTTTGACAATCTTGTTGGTGAACTTTCAACTACTCGACTATTAATGTTGTTTTTGCCAAGACAAATGTTTTATTCAATAACACTCTACAACAAATAGACAGACCTGTGACATCTGTCACACGTCTGTTTGTTGTAGACATCTCTACCCAGACGTGTCCTCACTTTTTACATTTCATCCTGGAGAAAATGTAAAAAGTGAGGACGTGTAACAGACGTCCAGACAGTCCAGATTTAGAGCTGTCTGTCCGGAAAAATCTGGACATATTGTTACCGTACATAAAGTGCAAAAAGTTTAAGGCAGCGGCCGCCAAGACGCACACCACACTGTCCACATCATGTTTAGAAAAAAAGAGCGTGTTGACTGCGCTGGTACTCATATCACTCAGGTTAGCTAGTGGAGGCCTCTTCAGATGCCGTGCATAACACTTGTGTTTTTGTTGTATTTTAAATTGGACTTGTATATTGTGCAGGTCACTGTGCATTTTGTTTTGTCAGACCCACCACCCCCTGTTTTACCTGCAGCAGCCATGTCTCCCCTGGTTTAACTCTGACTGCTCTGTGTTTACGCACCAAGTAAAAGGGAGAGGGAGGGAGGGAAAGAACAAGTGACTTGTCGACTCCTCCAAATTTAAGTCGACTTGTGGTAAGTCGACTAGTTGACATTTCTGTTCATGCCCTAATATATATATATATATATATATATATATATATATATATATATATATATATATATACTATATTGTCTCACCTGCCTTGACTTGCATATGAACTTGACATCCCATTGTTAATCCATACAGTCATATGGGTTTGCCCTTTGTAGCTACAAAGGGCAAACCTTCTGGGAAGGTTTTCCACAAGGTTTAGGAGTATTTTTATGGGACCCATCCTCCTAGAAGCATTAGTGAGATCACACACTGACATTGGACCGAAGGCCTGGTTCTCAGTGTGTGCTCTAATTCATCCTAAAAGTGTTCTGTGGAGTTGAAGACAGGACTCTGTTCATGACAGTCACATTCATCCACATCAAACTCTCTCACTTGTCTTTATGAACCTTACTTTATGCATGACTGTTCCCATAAACTTGGCAACATGAAAATATCCAGTCTCTCTTTCTTTCGCTCACACACACACACACACACACACACACACACACAGACACACACTTGCATAATACAGAAATGTCATATTAAACTCCATAGATTAAGAATGGGATGTCACTTGAGTGTATTTCAAGGCAGATATATATATATATATATATATATATATATATATATATATATATATATATATATATATATATATATATATATATATATATATATATATATATATATATATATATATATATATATATATATATATATATATATATATATATATATATATATATATATATATATATATACACACATGCAGGTTCAAATCACTAAATAAACATTTAATATTGCAATTTTTTTTCATAAATTTACAGGTAGGCAACATCTTGCCCTGGAGAGACCTGGTTGCCACAGTTGGCTCTACGTGCCTTGAAGTGTAAGAGGATTGCGAGTGAGACAGGTAGATTTTAACATGCAGTTATTAGCCTTATATGGGTAGATTTTGAGAAAATGTTGAATTTGTGTTTGTGCATTTTATCTTTTTAGCGTATATTACAGGTATCTATCATATATGTTTTAGAAACAAATAAACATCTTTTCAATTACGGCATTCTACACTTCTAACCAAATACATTTTACTCATATCTATAACTGTGATTGTGTCTTCATTTCATTGCTTCTGCAATAATGAGTGCTACTTGCTGACTTTGTGTGTGATTCAGAGACTTCCAGCCATAGAAGATCCAGCAAAATGAAATATTTCGGAACTAATAGTGGATTCTATCTGTTTGTTTCCACTTATCACTCGCAATCGTATGCTACCCTCTATTTTAGTAGATATGTATTATATTATATAATTGTGAAAACTAAACAGATTTTTTAAAATCTTAAAACAGATATAAAATTTGAATTCTACATTCCATAATTGTCTAAAATCAGACCAAAACCTACTTAGTACTCCGGTTTCTCCCACCATCCAAACACATGTTAACTGGTTAATGTAAATTGTCCATAGGTGTGAATGTGAGAGTGATTGTTTGTGTCTATATGTCAATCGTGTGATGAACTGGTGACATATCCAGGGTATACCTCACCTTTACCCATAAGTAGCTGGGGTTCGGTTCCAGCAACCACCTGTAACCCTAGTGACGATAAAGCAGATTGTGATAATGAATGAATGAAGGGATTATAAGATGCTGACAAACTGGCACGGCAAGTAAGCTATGACACCCACCTATCAGTCCATACCCAAAATGGTAGATATGAAAGTCTTTTACTAATCCCAAACTCTAAATGACAGCATATTAATTTATAAAAGGACCACCACGATTATTAAAGGTTCCACATCAGACTTGAATGACTTCTGGAAAACATTATTGACTCAGTTAGAGAGGAATTCAACCAGACTCTTTTGAAGTCACCATCCATGATATGCTTTAACACTGGGTTCAATTAAGTCAATTCAGGATGTGGTTGTTTTCCATTGGAAGTTTGTGTCATAGTCTATTTAAAGATGGTCATTTATAAGCATTAGCTAACTCCATTCCTAAGCTAATGGTTGTCATGGATAAGTGCCTGTTCACCGACTTCTGTGTGGCTGTCTCCCATGACGGCCCTTTCACCATTTCTTCAGTACTTCTATTTTCTATAGTTAATAACACTGGTCATCATTAGCTTGGATATTGTGTTAGTTAAGCCAGGGGTCACCAACTCCGGTCCTCAAAAGGCCCATTTATCCAACATATCTTAGACCCTGTCCACACGTAGCCAGGTATTTGCTAAACTGAAGATATTTTTCTATGTTTTGTTCTATCATCCACATGAAAACGCATCATCATTGTTTATGCATTCACATGTTCACAGAGATATAACCGGAGTTTTACATTTTTAAACGTCATAACTTGTGCCAAAATGACAACAAATCTGCTCTGATGTCAAACCTTTATTTACTGAAGCATGGACAAAGATGTGATGGTGTTAATTATTGTGCATGCTATATTTCCCTTTTTCATTTTAGAAGCCGAACTACTGCTCCAAAAATATAGGTGACAAACATCGCGGTCGGTCATTTACCTCATTCTAACGCTGGTGATCAACTAGACAGCGATGCCAACTCCACGCCTATTCATTTCTATGAGAACTTTGAACATTTATCTATAGATGGTGCGTCGTCATATGAGCTAATCCACATGCAGCAGGAGTTTCAGGCAAACTGTTTTTGTAATTCACAGTGACTGGTCTGTTTTACCACAATGACTGATTCAACGGTGGTTTCTACTAGTAAAAAAAAACAAATGTAGAAATCCCCTCGAAAAGTCCATGGAAAGAATTTCCCCTGTAAAAGTTAACAGGCTACCTGATCACATACTCATTACGTAAGGGAAGGTTGACACATTCACGAGTGTTCACATGTAAAATAAATTGATGTGAACATCAGTTAAAAAAGAAAGCGACATTCCCAGTTTTTATGCGGCTTCAACAAAATATCATAATACTGTGTCCTGTCTTGGAAGTACTGAAAAGCCACATTACCAACATATGTGTGTGTGAGTGTGTGGCATAATAAACAATGTGTGTTTGGAGGAAGTTGGGTGGTAACATTGCTTTAATTTATTTTATTTTTATGATTCAGAATGAGAAGAATATCATCATAGCTTGCTGGTCATTTACTGCATCACGACTATTCTGTAGCTTTGAACAGCGTCTAATTTTAGGAATATGAATGGACATGATTAGTTTTAATATTATTCAGAGGGTTTAGCTGGGCTTGTGTTACACTATTAAACCCAGACATATTTTCACACCCCGACAGAGTGAGAACGCATTGAAATGACGGTGATTATCGCCCTTTTTATCTCCAGGCTCGCCGGCTGTTATTTCATCCCCCAATCTCTATCTGGTTAATCAGATTCATTACCCGGATAATCAGCTTTATATGCTTTAGAGTTTTGGGAGGCCATGTTACTTTCACTCCACGTCTGTGGTGTTCAGTGTTCGCTCTGACCTTCTGCCACCACTGGTCCCAGCTCTGCACTGTACAATATATTATCCAGTACAGAGGGTAGAATGTTATGTTTTAGCCTCTTCATGCATGAATTATAAAAAAAAGTCAACAGTCTTTTTTTCCTGAGTGCTTTTATTACTCCTTAAGCAAAGCAGTAATGCAAATAATATGTTCTTAATAAGCCTATTTTTTCATGGAGTAACAAAAATGTCTAGTCCTACTCTACACCATTTGTTTAATTTCTAAAGCAAAGAAACATGAATTTAAAAGTAAAGTATCAGAAAGCAATGAACTGTGAAAACTATGACCATTTTTTTCTCACATTTTAATATACTCTACTACTAGTTATTACACACTTCATGAAGATAATATGAAAAAAAAAACATGTTACTGCAGATCATATTTATCAAGAACAGTGAACTTACAGTAATGGTATGAATTATTATGCACAAGTGTCCACTGTGTCCACTAATATGCAACTAAAACAACCAAACCTATGAAAATACAAGAGAACAGCTGTGGAATAGATGCCCACTGTAGTGATGAGGATGCATGAAAGGGTTAATGAATTAGATGTACTGTATATTGAAGACAAGAGAAGTGCATTTTGTTTTTTAATTTATTGTAAAGTAAATAGACTGCACTTATAAACTTCTTTTCCACCTTCATGGTGCTCAAAGCTCTTTACTTTAGCCTCACATTCACCCATTCACACACACTCATACACCAGTAAGTTTCTAAGGTTCTGTCAGTCCTACTGGGAGACTGAGTCAGGGTTCAGTGTCTTGTCCAAGGACAATTTGACAGCCAGAGCTGGGACGCGAACTGTTGACCCTTCGATCATCAAACGATCCGCTCTACCAACTGAGCCATGGCTCAAAAATACTTTGCCTTTGTTTGAGCGTTCTTTGGGTGAAAAGCCACATTACAGTTACTTTGGTCAAAGGTTAAAACAGGAAGAAACATTGACCAAACGACATCTGCATTCTTGTTCAAAGAAAGTATAACACCTACTGCCCATACATACGGTGTAAATTATAAATAAAAAATACAATGCTGTCCAAATTGTTGCCAAATTTGGAGACCCTGTAATGGGTCATATCTGATGAAGATTAAATTAATTAATTATTTTTAATGTATTAAAAAGTGATTATAAATGGTTTAAATCAGTAGATTTATTTTTATTGCTTGTGACTGTTTTGGGTTTTAATGGTTAAATTGTTTTCACTATGTATTTCATTTTCAACATGGTAATTTGTGACTTATATTTCAGTAGTAATTTTTGTAAAGAACTGACTGATTAAAGTAGACAGAGGTAAACCTTAGGTTTGAGTAATGTCTTTAAATACCCACCATGCACAGAATGTTTTCATTTTCAGCAAAAACACAGTTTTCATTCACTTCATAATTATGTTGAATCATCTTTATTGGTATAGACTAATGCAGTCTGACATTGTGTCCATGTTACTTGATCTCTGTTTGGAGTGGGTGTTGTGCTGTAGTAGCTTCTCACAGTCTTCAATTTAACATTAATGTTTATTTTTTTTAGCACTGAAAGAGGAAATGTATTGCCTTAGGAGTTGTTTTTTTAAGCTGATTCACAAGATGCTGTGTAAGTGCATCAAAGTCTCACAGCGCTCTGATCAGCTTCATGCTTTTTGCAACCAAGGAAGTGCTCATTAATGACCAACACCACAACAATCTGAAAGTCTGGAAGAACCATACAGGTCTGAAATGGTGAGTCAGGCTTCAGGATCCGCCTTCGCCAAGGAGCTGTAGGTTTTTTTTTCTGGTTTTTAATTCATGAAAAATAAAACTGTTTTTATTACACTCTAAACCCGAATGTTCAGAATAATGAAATATATTCAGTTGTGAATACTCAAAGTTTCTGAAATAGTACTACTAACTTAAATGTATTAAGTTGTTGTAACATGTTCTTCTTTTTAAGTTTTTTTATTAAGGGGAACTATTGTGAATATAAGTGAACATAACTTAAAAACATATGAGGTTCAACTGAGGGGAATTAAGTCATTAAATAGTGAGAATGATATTGTTCTGTTATTTCTATTATTTCAAATAAAAATAATCTAAATAACCACCAATATCGATCACACCAAAAAAATTACAATCACAAAACACAGTAATTTTATTCAGTGGCTGACTTAGTCTCCCAGTAGGACTGACAGAACCTTAGAATACTAAGTTAATAAGTTTAATTTAAGTATACTTTAATAAACATCTACATTTTAAGTTGTAGAAAATTTTTAAAGTTTCAACAACTTAAAATAATTGAGGCAATCGATTGCCTTAAATTTTTGGAGTTATGCTAATTTATTCGGGTTTACAGTGCAATGTGCAACACTGTTGTCTAAAATAAATTTCACATGGAAGACAATAAAGTTTATCCTGCTCCTGAACTCGACCAGACATGAAGCAGTTACATGAGAATTAAAGCTTTCGAGTGTGATGATAGTTTTCCCTCTACATCAACTGTGACTGTTAATGACACATAACCTTTAAAAAATCCTCAGACATCAAACTAAATAGCAGATTGGACATTTTTTAATACTAAAGATAGATGATTCAGTCTGTTGAAGCACACGGGTGAATGTTTACTCTTTGAACTTAGTGCATCACTCCTCACTTGTGCTGTGTTGAGCTCAGCTTGAATGATTCAAGTGACCGGAGCTTCACTCTTCACTATGTGTCCATATACATGTACATACATGCTCACACTCAGCTTTACCACAACTATTAAAACCAGCCCAGGTGTATTCAGTCCCGACAGTTAACGTGACCTCCGCCGGATGTCTGGCGAGGATGCTACAGCTCTGACATCATCGTCTCTTCCTATAAATTACTAATTCAGTGTCGTGTCCACTGCTGCCTCTGACCTCTGACAGACATTTAGCAAGACAGGGCAACATGGAATCAATACTCAAATTATTCACACTGCATGTAAAGGAAGTGTCCTCTCCAGCGAAGTGATCTCATTTGTTATTGTAAAGAGGAGGTTACACCTTTCGCCATCCGATGTGTTTATCTACAACAAGCCTGAGAACGCAGCTTTAGTTTTTTTTCCCCCCATCTGCTCAACATATGGGTTTGAGAAGAAAAGGTTCTGTGACTTTACAATGACCAATTAACAAAACATGTTTTTTCACCTGATGTAGTTTGTAATGGAAAACCTATCTATGCCTGGAGAAAACCCTACTGTTACCAACCACCCACCTGGATGATACCGCTATAGTATAGTAGTTCTTCCATGTCTAAAAACTCAGCATGCTAAATAAAAACAGACTCACTAGTTTATGTCCCACAACATCCCACACAAGCCTGTATTTAAGCATTTGTCCTACCGGCATTGCCGAAAAACAAGAAATATGGCTCATGTAGAAATGATGAATACCCATGACCTCTGTTGTGCAGATGCCATAGCCTGCAGCTCTCTTGATTACTGCTATTTCCAGTCAATGCAGTCATTCCAGACACCAGTAACCAGTGTGTTGTAAATAGACCAAACATGTTTTGACAGGCTTTCTGCATGGCCTCCTATTTTTGTGACACTTTCTTTCTTTTGCATCCTCTTCTGTCCTTCTCTATTTTAACTGTTATTCTTGTGAACTCCACCCACTTTATTAGTACTCTAAAGACCACAGATATTCTCTACAAACCGAGCCAGTGCAATTCAGAAAATGGAAAACGGTGAAAATAATAATAATAAAAAAACTGCTAAAAACTCAACTGTGGTGCTTTCCCCAGAGCCCTTTGTGCATGACCCTGAGTGATTTTATGTTAATGGGAGTCTGACTCAAAGCCGTCACAGTTCTGTGGTTTTTCTGTCTGTGAGAATCACAAGGATGCAAATAAAGCTTCAGAAACAGTAAAAGTAGGAGCACGCTGACTGGCAGATGAGTGACAAATTACATACATGCTTCATTCAAGTGGATGCTTGGTATGTAACACAGTGTGTACATATCTCTAAGTGTCAATGTGGGCTTTTTTATTTTATTTTTTTATTTTTTTTACATCTACTGGTATTTGATTGTGTGCGCTCATGAGCATGCATGTGTACAATGCTTGCCTGCAAGTGTGTTTAGTCTACAGGCAGAGGAAAAGGAGCTTGTACTGTAGTTTGACAAAGATGAATAGCTAAGTTTGTTCCTTTCTGGTAAAGGCGTATCAGTACATGACGTCACCACTTCCATTTTGGCCGGCTGCTGGCCACTGTGCTCTGGGAATGAGCAGACACTTGAAAATAATAATAAGTCGGGCTGAAAAGCAGAGAAAGTGAGAAAAAGACAGCGCCAGCTCAGTTGCAGTGGGTGATTAGATAGGTGGTATGCCATTGTGAAAGGACAGACTGAGCTACTTTGTGGTATTACCAGAGTGTTAACTACATGTGCAACATCAGCACAAAAAAATGCGCTGAGCAACAGTAACAACCCCATTTGTGCAGAGTAAATCATTATTGAAATTAAAACACCCACTTTACGGTGACAGAACATTTCATACAGAAGCCATGAATACAAAATGCAATCGGTGGGTGAATATATTCATATCTTGCAAGTCTTATTTGTCCTGCTTTATTGCTTTCCAGAGGCAAATTTGTCAGGAAATGTATCATTTTTGCTCCGTTTTCTTTTCTATTGCTGGAGGGAGAAGAGTTTTAAAACTGCAAATACAAATTGCATCATGAAAATGAAGCGTTGTTGCTTCGAAGTTAAATTCCAATAAACTAAACCACTAAATAAACACTTACTGTACGAACTGTCGCTGATTTTTTTTTACAAGCTTTTTGTCTTTACTCCCATGGTGCATTGCACATAACAGCATATGTCTGTTTCTGCTGGTGGTAAAATCACCACCAAACTCTTAGTGAATTTATTAGTTGGCTCTGAGGACGAGAAGTGTGATCTGTTATCATTGTTTGAGTCCTATCAGTCCCTGTAGTTCCTATTTTCCTTTGCCTGAGCTCACTAACATTTCCCGCCATATTCCTTTGATTATAGGCACATCTGACTCTCATTAAAACTTCCACATGCCGATCCAGGGGCTGCTTTTGGAGCTAGATGGAAAAGATTTTTTTCTCATCTTCCCGTCTGTTTTTTTTCCAGCCAACCAGAGTCCAACTTGAACATTCAGCAAAGAGTCCAGTATGTGCCTCAGTGTAGGTTTGAGGTGCTGGAATAAAACGTTAGAGCATCTGTTTTCTCATTAACACATTCCCATTTTAGCAACACGTTCCAGACTTTTATCACTCAATGGACTAACCATCAAAAATGTTGCTTTAATGATTTAACCACCATCATACATGCATATGGTTTTAAAGGATTGTTGGATGAGCACTGTTGGCCACATAATAAATGTATTTGCCAAATGCCATTTAAAGCCTGGGAATCATCCTCAAACTTTCACTATTTATTTTTGTGTAACTGTTGCATAGGAAAAGGAAAAGAAGAGCAGAGCAATTGGTTTTTTTGTTTGGTTTTTTTTTACTATACTGGACCTTTGCTGACCATGACACAATGATAAAGCCATAAAAAACTACAGTGGACAAAGACAAACTGGGCGAATGGGCCGCTGCCTGGCAAGGACAATAGGAAGTGATATGACTAATCCACGGATTCCAGAGAGGAAATGACACAGTGTGGAAAGTCTCAGAGGCCCTGAATCCCACAGAACATCAGGCGATATAGAGTCCACCCCTGAAGGAAAGGAAGTTATTTCACAAACTGGGCACATATTCAGATTTCTGTGTAAGTTTTCCTTTAGCCAGCCTGTCACTGTCACAGTACAAGAGATGAACCAATGATGTCGACTCTGCTGATACAGCTCTGCAGCTTCATGTTCTTCACTTTTAAAAATGTGTGTTAAATATATAAGGAATAATGTACAGCAAATCAGTCTTTACTGTGAGACTTTAACTCAGACAGGGTGACAGGATTTGGTTATTTTTAAAGTAATACTGTTATTATAAAGAATATGTCATTGATTTAAAAAATGATTTATTGGTTCTGCTGTATAAAATAGTTCAACAGTTAAATCTTCATGTAAGTACATGGAGTGTCAGTCATATTACTGTGATAAAACCCTGGAGGCCATAGTTTACAATGGCTTTAGAACTCAATGTGAAAACCACAGTCCAATGTGAATTATTACCCCACCCCCAAAGAGGAGAGGGGAATTGTGTTTGTGTTGGTTTGTTTGTTTGTAAACAGGTTTATGCAAAAACTACTGGTCAAATTTCCATGGAATTTTTAGGAAAGGTGCAAGGTGGTCCAGAATAGATATCATTAAATTTTGGTGAATGTAGGTCAAAGGTCAAGGTCACAATTACTATAAATGTGTTTTCGCAATGATAAGAGTGTGCAGGGGGGGGGGGGGGGTTGCACCATGTGTTGCTTCTGTAAAGCAGTCACTCCTACATATAAAAAAAAAAACAACAGAATAATGATATCTTGTTGAAAAGGCATAATGTTTCCTCCATTATGTATTACATAATTAACTCAGTAAAGTAGTTGCCAAGCAACATATTAATGCAGCAACACACAGATACAGTGGAAAACCTTTAAGATTTACATGATTCCTAACATCTATCTGAATAATGTCATTTCATTGTGCGATGGCTGAAGTTTTGCCCAGTTATGTAAGCATTAGTCAGTGCTAAGGCTGTTTGACCATGCACATGTTGTTTGTGTCGTTTATATAATTACTTCCACCAAGGAGGTATTAAATTTGGGTCTGTTTGTTTGTTTGTTTGTTTGTTTGTTTGTTTGTTTGTTTGTTTGTTTGTTTGTTTGTTTGTTTGTTTGTTTGTCTGACTCTCAGTAGTTATGCAAAAAGTGCTGAATTGATTTTGATGAAACTTTCAGGAATGATAGATAATGGGTCAAGGAAGAACCCATTAGATTTTGAGCAATGAAGGTCAAAGGTCAAGGTCACACTAAAGGTCAACAGCTATAACACATCAGTGGTAATATCTCAGGATTCAGACAAGATAGAATTTTTTTTCATTTACAACGTCTCACCTTCGGACATCAGATGGGTCAACACCTATGGCTCCATCACATCACATTTTGACGTCATATGATGTCATATCAAGCCTTGGCGGAGGTCTGCTGTCTCTGACTGCCTTGTTTTCATCTTGTTATGCTGTCATGTTGTTAGGTTTGTTGAGTGTTATGTGCACTAATGGACCCTCCCCCCCGAACTGCAATTGGTCTCACCATCTCTGGGCCTATTATTATATATATATATTGGTAGATTATGTCTTAGGACGTTATATGTATATGGAGTTTTTTTTCTTACTTTAATGTTCTTATATTTTTTATTAATTTTATACTAAATAGAGAATAAAATAAGGCAAATAATAATTTGCATATATTGCACAATGATGCAAAACAAAACTAATTAGTAATTTCAATTGATTTAACCCAAACAGCCACTGGCATCCAAAAGCCTCAACTGATGTAAAATGTTTAATAACTGCTGAGGCATTAATCCTATCAATACATGTAAAGCATGGAGGTAAAATACAGCTTCTCAACTTTGAGGCATCATCAGAAATGACCCACTGGACATTCAGATGTTCTGTGGTGAGCATGGAAACACCACCTTCTTCTACAACATTGTTTCAACAGTAAAATCCACAGAGTTTGAAAAGTGACAATGGATGGAAGCTGTAAAAGTAGCTTTTTCTTTAGTTTTCTCTGTTTGTGATAATAATCCTCAAATTAAATCTGAGCTTTTAGAAATATCTACATGATCTGTGAATTAAACATAGAAACATACTTGATTTTCACTGGGAAAAAAGCAAAATACAAAGGATAGTATGATATAAAATGGTGGTAAATCACTTTGAAAAGGGAGGAGAGAAAAAACAACTTGGGAACTGCCACCAAAATAGCACTGGGTCTTTATGGGTTGAATCCAACAAGGCTGTTTTGATAAGAAGAAGACATATACATATTAGAGTTACATTGGGGGGAGTTGAAATAAGAAATAAAATAAACAGGAACACTGAATATATGAGATATAGCTGCACTTTTTGGACATTTTTTAAATGAATCTGAAGAGAAGTCTTGAAACCCTTTACCTTCTCCTTGGTCTGATCAAAGTGTGGACCATATGGGATGTATTACCATTCATGCCCTGTTTCATATTGGCTACTTTCCTCACTATATCATAGCAGATTCATGGCACTGACAGACCAGCTATTTCAGGTCATGCACTCCTGCCACAACAACCCAGCCATGTTGTAATTTGAGTCCGTCGCCAGGAATTAATTGTCTGCTTTTTTGCCAAAAAACATAAATCAGTTGTCTGAATCTTGTGCACAGCAACAGGCAGTCAAGCGCACACTGTTCTCACAATTATCTTTTTTAACCACGGGTGGGCCGTGACGACCCGTGAAATCAGCCAGTTGGGATGTTCGTAGTACAGATACAGTGAAGCTAAAGGTGAAGTTCAAAAGCAGAGACAGGAAACAGTAGGGAAAAAGATACAGCCTGTTAAATGTGGAGCCAAAGCCAGATATTATATGTTGTTTTTCCTCACTTATTAATCAACATTCTCTGGTTAGTTTTCATTTCATATTGAAAACACGATGCCTGATAACATCTAAACACATAATCAATCGTAACATATTTCTAATGAATGAGTTCAATATAATAATAATGCCAGATATATTGCTTATTTTCTTAAGTCCCTGTTTCCTGTATGTCTGGCTCTTTTCTAGGCTTTGCTAAGTGTTTGTAAGGTCCAACTAAAACAAAGATGACGTTGGTAGAGTTGAGTCCAGCCCTAAACCACCGTCCGATCTATCTGCTGATCTTAGCTTTAGATCCTGTCCAGACAATATCCCGCTTCCCTCTGCTGCACCAATCAAAACATATGCCCTTACAGTGTAAAGCAGCCGACCGAGAGGCCTGGAGACGGCAGGACAAGGAGAAAGGAGAGGGAAGGTGACAGAAAAAGGAAAAAAAAAAAAAAACAGACACAAAAATACCAGGCTTGAGCTGTTACTACTGAAAAGTCATCAGATGAAGAGAGGCTTTTGTGTTGTCTGTTCGGGCCACCCACTCCCATACCCACCCTTATACCCATGACTCTGCTGTCTCCACTTCCTCTACTCTCCAGTGCTCTCAAAGAAAACACATTCTGTCAGATGGAGAGCAGTTCCCAGTTTCTGGTTCTGTGCAGACCAGCGCTCTGATGAATTGAGGAGGACTGGGGCTGTTGGTCGGGGGCAGTGAACTCGTTCCTCCCCTGGTGCTCTCTGACAGTCTCTAACCCATTTAAGCTGAGTCCTGGCAGTGAATCTGAGGTCTGACAAAGCCCAGCTCTGTGTCTGAGATCCAGCCCACTGAGTTTTAAGCTTTTGCAGATGTGTGGAGAAAGTGGGCATGGAGCAGACCCAGGGTGGGATGGCTGAGTAAATGGATGGTGGGTGCTAAATCTGCTTTTCGACACAGCCTGATGAACCCTTCGTGTCTACTACCCATCTCTCTACGGAGCGAGTTCAGTGCAAAGTGACGCACGATGAATTCAGACAGACGGGGGCGGGTGGGTATTTCCAAAACTGATATGACCAGCACTTGCTTTTTTGCTTTCTTGTGTACAGGGCAAGTAGCCAAGCATTTTATCAAGTCTGATTTTGTCATTCTTGGTTTCCGTCTTGTAGAGGAGCGTCTGATGAGGAATGTAATTTCTTTTGACTCAACTTTCCCCAGAGATCACTCGTGAGCGACTGTCATGCTTTTTGCCGTCAGAGAAACCACTGGAAAATCTGGAAAAATGCAACATCTCTCCAATCAGTCAAGTTATAAAACAAACATCAAACACACCGATGGGCAAAAGTTGACTTTGATACATCTAGATTATATCACAACATCTGAATATAGAAAGATTTATTCAGTATGATACTGAAACAGATGTCGGCCGTATGTGCTGCCATGTGAATACCATTTTGTTTCCTTTTCCAGTCAAGAAAATGAGTTAGGGGTCTGTCATGGTAAAATCCATATCCAACTTGTCATCTTCCCAAAAAAAAAAAAAAAAAAGAATTTCACTCACTTTTTCTTTTGTGCTGATCACCACCAAATGTAAACTTGGAAAGACACACAACACAGCTGGAACTGATTAAAAGGTGAAGGAAGAAGGAGACAGCATCATGTACTGCACTACTGTATAATCATGTCGAGTTAGAGGAACAAATAATTATTTTACGGAAAAAAAAAAAAAAAAAGCTGCATCCACGAGCCAAGATACACACTTGCTGCAATGAAAATCAACATGCAGGGGTGAGCTTAGGTGATATATCAATGTGTGACAGTAATTCAACATGACAGGACAGGCAGAAGGTGTGCGTGGGTTAAAACCAAGGTGACGAAATGTATGGGGAGATGTGTAGGTTGGCTGAAATGAAATAGGTGTGATAGCAACACTTTCCCCTGTGTCATTTCCTGGCCACCTGTTTACCAGTGAGCATGAATAGGAAGGCACTGTGCCTTTCTACGTTATAACATCCTTTTGAAACACTCTTTCCTCCTCCTCCTTTTCCTCTATTCACTACCTAGGTCAGACTCCATTTGAGAAAAACACTAAGCCACACTAGTCATACCGCCAAAACATTTCCTGAGAAACAACTCCAGGTTTGAGTGATGTGTGTGCTTTATTTCCAGACTTTCAGCTCAGTCTAGCGGATCTTGTAACGCTAATATTTCACGCAGACCATAAATAGCTGGGGTATGAATGTCGAGGAAGTCACTCAAAAAAAAAAAAAGGAGTGGGAGTTTATCAGAAGGTCAGGAACCAAAAAAAAAAAAAAAAAAAAACCAACAACAACAGCTGGATGACTTAAAAGGAAAAGTAAATTTAACTATACTTGCTTTGAAGGATGGCGGATTCCTTCGTGCAAGGCGCTTCGGTGCATCACACATGACAAAACCGAGCTTCACGCAGGCGATGTGAGTAGACAAGTCGATACAAGACCAAAAAAACCACCCGAGTGGAACACAACAATGTTATTACTGTCTGTGGAATCAAAGAAAGGACAGGACCATTTCTTTTGGGACTGAATCCAAACCAACAGTTTGCTTCCTAAATCTGAGTCAGTAACCATTGTGTGTGCTTTCCAATGGCAACTCTAATTACTGGCTGCAGCTAAGGTTTACTGACAGTTTGGGTTCTACCATATTTCCCCTTGTAAACCTTTAGTAATGTAAGGCAACACCACAGAAGCCTTTAAAACAAGTGGAGAAAAAAGTTGCAACAAATACGTCTTTTTGCAGAAATCTATAGGTTGCAGAGGTAAGAACGTATGTGACGGGTTGTTCATTTAAGGCTTGGGGTTATATTTGAGCCATGTTTAAATGCATGTAGTTTATACTCTGTTTAGCCACATGTTAAACACAACAACAAGAGGGTATTCCATTTTAATTGTAAATTGACCTCACACTTCTTCTATCTATTTTCCAACCATCCGTCACTCTTCTGACCTCAACACTTTTAAATCCATTATTATTATTATTATTATTATTATTATTATTATTATGATTATTATTGTCTCTGACTCTGAGGGTTCAGGTGGTTACCAATGTAAAAAAGGTGAATGTTAAAGGGTCAATTTTAGCTATGACTAAAATGATCATTATTTGCTTTTAGTAGCCAACTGTAAACAACAATTTCTCACTATTTGAGAGAAAAATAAAAAAGTACATATTGATTTGTATGGTTCTCAAAAAAAGCAGTTAAATATGTTTTTGTATATCAATGAAAAAAATAACCTCATGTAACATCTTTGTAAACTCTTGAGGTATTGATATAATATGTTATGCAAGTTATGAGAGTTTCCCTGGAGACACACCCAAATATAAACAGCCTGAAATAAACGCCTGCCAATCCAGCCAGCGGCAGCCATCTGGGCCTATCCCGTTACACTGCTGAATAAGAAAATGAAAAAATAAATAGCTAGCAGGACAAAGTTCCTGTGAAAGCTGACTCAAGAAAACCACCTTGTTCTATTCCAGCCCACAGGTGATGAAGCCAGTGTAAAAGCCCCCTAATAAATTCAGCACCAGAGTCCCTGAGGTGTCTGGGGTTTGAGGGTCCTTGACTGAAGGAAAGTTTGACCTTCTGGTCAGATTCGAGGTCCGGGCCTGCAGCTCTGTGCCTCCAGAGGGCTGTTTTAAGCACTAAAAAGTTGCGCCTGAGTTTCAGTTTCGTGACCCACTTAGAGAATATGCGCTGGCAAACACACCCGAAAGGTTTCTCATCTGGCAGCAAACCTGGTGTACTCCACAAATGTAAAAAGCTTAGCAACTCTACTCTTATTTTTACTTCCCTCTAATTAGGTGCTGGGTGGATCAGGAGTATAAAAGAAAAAAAAAAAAAAAGAAAAAAAAGACTGACAAAAAGAAAAGGAGAAAAGACGAGGAAACCAAAAAAATAAGACAAGAAATGAAATGAAAGGTGTGAATGAGACAGAGAACATAACTGAGACAGAGGCGTGTAAATGGTTTTCATCCTGAACTGAATCAGAAGGAATTCTTTGTTTAGTTTTTCATGAGGTCATGTTGTGATAACCCTCTGCGTGAAAATACTTAGGAACTCAGTGAAGCGAAGAAAAAAAAGTCCCTCAACATCAGATCATGTTGGATATTTGCCGGTTTAAGTTCCAATGTTACGAAAGCTCATCCGAGAACATGAAGTCATTAGAATCCTGAGGCTTACACCCACATGTTGATTTACTCCCATTTTTAGGGGAGTATCTCAACAGCAACACAAAATACCCATGTGATTGAAATCTTTATCAAACTATTGAGGTGGTCTCTCCTTTAGTATCTGTTGGACGGACTAATGTTGACCCTGTTGGGAATGTGTTGCTCATGCCTCAGGGGGAACAGGGTCAAGTACTCTGGGGTCAAGCTCATCCATCCTCTGGTAAATGGAACGATGTCAGGCATGTGTTACTCCTGTAGTATCCTCCTGCTGTGTGCTGTTCGTACAGAGTCGTGATTTTCCATTGAGCCACCAACATTAAAGATCCAACGTTGCCTGTTGAACACCATTACTGTTTTATTTCAGCATAAATGATGGTCTGCAGCCGCCAACACACACAGAGAGGACATGGACTCCTATTATAGAGCCCCTGTTGCTACCTCTCAGCCATTACCAGAGGATGATACACAGGAAAGGAGTGACAGATGCTTTAGATTGGTCCCAGACCAAAATATTCCCTCCTTTGAAGACATATTTTCATCCCCCAGGAAGCCTCCCCCCCTCCTTCCCCTCCCTTTCCTCCATCTTCATTATTCCTCCTCTTTTCCTTACCCTTCTTCTACTCACCGACTAAGCCAACCCACTTGTGAGACATTCATTATATGGGATAAGCCAGAGTGTTCATTGCATTGTTGCTGTTGATGGTACTTGTAGAAAATTGGATTATGTTATAATCTGATTTATGATATTAATTGAAACATTTATTGTACTTTTTTACTCAAACTGTTGAGTTTTCATGGAACGTTCTGCACTCTCAGCTTGGGGAAACTCACAATAATAATATATTATCCCATCTACTATAAAGGTTTTGTTAGAAATTACTCACAACAGATGTGAAAATCATGCCACACCAAGCATCCAGCAGTGAAGGGTTTAGAAGGGGGTCTTAGATAAACCTGTTGTGGCTCACTGGAGTGAAATTCTCCTTCAGAGTCAGTGGATTGGCAGCAAGATTATCTTTCCTACAAAGGGAGGAAATCAAATCTGTGAGCCCCATCAACAGGAAATTAAAGACAACAACATGGTTTAGACAAATGGCAACAAACTTCGGTACACCCTGATCCTCCCAGGAATCTCCCCCAGTGATGAGGTCTGGTTATGCTTGACAACATTAGACCAGAGTCTCCTTAGACCAGTCTGGAGATAAACAGCAGCCAAAGCCTTCAGACAGCAGACATCCTTATGTAAATAATACATGTTTGGAAATGTCTCATCTTAATACATGTAAGCAGAGTTTCCATCTTCTTGTTAGTCTTACCAGGACTTGTTTAGTTCTATCTATTTTTGGTTTAAGTGTTCTGTAAATGCAGCCTCTTAGTTTGTATTTTACAGCAGAATACATGAGTTTTATATAATCAAAAGAAATATAAGTGGACTTTGTTCAAACGCATAAACACCCATTAAGAGTGTAATCAGCCAAGCTCCTCTTTTTAACCTATTAAACTTTGCTTACGAATTATATACTGAATACCCCCACCCCCCCACCCCCTTACCTCCTGCTTCATTTTCTGTTCTCTTCAAACATAACCTGCATCTGTTTTTAGGAGACAGCACCTGTGATAAAATCTTCACTTCTGCCAATATGACATGTCTCAACACATCTCTGATTAGATGACCTCTGTAGCATGCATTGCATTTATCACAACATTATTTTCACCATCTATTACCAAGAGGAGAAATGATGGATGGATCCAAACTGACATATTGGTCTTCAGTAAATGGTCTGTACTTATATAACACATTTATACACCAGTGGGTGCCCAAAGCACTTTACAATTCCTCACATTCAAACCAGTAGACAGTTTGTGCCAATACACAGCCTCTGCCTGACTCTACTGGGAGCCACTTAGGGTTCAGTGTCTTGCCCAGGGACACTTGGACATGTGGACAACCGACCCTTCAATCATCGGATGACCTGCTCTACCAACTGAGCTACAGCCGCCCTCAAATTAAAAAAGGAAATTGTAAACTGAAAAAAAGGTTTTAACTCTGCATATTTATTCTAATTTCTATTCTGCAAACTCGTAGTATTTAGTGTCAAATCATAGTTTAATAGACAATGTGTTAATATTTATCACTTTTAGTATTTATGTTATTTTTTTTCATGTTACTTTTATAGAAACATCAATGACCTGCATTTCAACTTATTTTCCTCCTACATCATTTGAACATAAACATGTAGAGTTAAAAACATTTTTTTCCTCCAGGTAACTATTTACTCTTCATTTACTGAAGACCAGTATAACATGTCAGTTTGGTTCCATCCATCCACCCAACCAACCAACCTATTCATCCATCCACCCATCCACCCATCCACCCAACCCACTCACCCATCCATCCACCCCCCCACCCATCCATCCATTCACCCATCCACCCATCCACCCATCCATCCATCCATCCACCCAAAACCCACCCATCCATCCATCCACCCACCCACACATCCATCCACCCCCCCCACCCACCCATCCATCCATTCACCCATCCACCCATCCACCCAACCCACCCACTCATCCATCCACCCCCCCACCCACCCATCCATCCATTCACCCATCCACCCATCCATCCATCCACCCACCCACACATCCATCCATCCATCCATCCATCCATCCATCCATCCATCCATCCATCCATCCATCCATCCATCCATCCATCCACCCAACCCACCCACCCATCCATCCATCCATCCATGTATCCATCCATCCATCCATCCATCCATCCATCCATCCATCCATCCATCCATCCATCCATCCATCCATCCATCCATCCACTGTCACTACTGTCAGCTACAGACAAACACCCATTCAAACTCACACCTACGGCAGACTTAGACTGACCACTTAACTTATGAAGGTGCATGTCTTTGGACAGTGGAGGAAATTTAAAATACCTGGAGGGATCCCAGTTTAATTCACTGTTTAAAAAATATGTGAATTCCATTAAATGTTCAATGAAATCCTCTTAACAATTATCCCTGAGCAACTGCAGAAAAAAAACCCATCAGAATGATTGCTGCTTAAATAATATATTCCCAAACAGCATTATCAATTCACTATTTTTTTCAGTAGTGGAGTTAAGTACAATATCATGTGGATGACTAATGTTTGTAATTTAGCCTTTGCTGTCCCTGTGGGATGTATGCTGTGACTCTGCAGCTGAGCGTGAACGTCTATAATGATGTTGTCTTAATTCAGCCAGTGCAGGTTTAGAGTTTAATAGTCTGTGGCTTGCAATTAAGAATCCTTTGGATTTACAACAATGATCTGTACCAGAGTGAAATACATATACATATACACATACATATACATATACATATACATATACATATACATATACATATACATATACATATACATATACATATACAAATACATATACATATACATATACATATACATATATATAGTATATGCATTACTTATTAATGTATTAATGTATACGTTAGGAAAAAATTAAAATGTCTTCATACAATCTTTGTTTTTCACATTATTAAGACAGACCATTTATATCATAGTTTCAATATTGTAAGATTAAGTGGGGACATTTGATATAAAGTGATTCTATTTTGTGATTCTGGTTCTGGTAATTACTAATGTTATTATGTATTTTATCGTTATGGATGAATGTGAATAAGTCTTTCTGCCTAATAATCTCTGAAAGACAGGCTTTTATGTATGAGCTAAAATTGATGATATACAAAGGATTTAAGGCAGCATTGTTCTCTCTTTTTGGCTCATTTAAAGGATTTGCAGAAGCTTGGACCCAGTGTTCCAGCAAACATTAGTGAAGATTAATGAACACATTCTGTTCTATTCTATTTTTCGATATTTCAGTAATCCTTCTTATTCTGTCACATGCTGAGGAATTCACTTCAGTAAACAGGGCCAAACACTACTGACAATACCAAACGTTTTTATGTTGATGTGCATCAGTCTTTCATTGTTCACCTCCACAAACTAAAGGTCCATCTTCAGCAGATGTTGATCATACTGTTGATTTTTCAGCACTTCTTCACAACGTTGCTATGTGCTACTGATAGAGCCCACATCAAAACCACCTCTACAGTTTGACATTTCATATTCCTGTATCATAAATCCAATGAAGCTTTCATTGATTCCTCGCATTGATTTAACTCAGCCCCTCCTTGGTGAAATACAGCAGTGCTCACTGATGGGAACAATATTTGTGGTGTGGTAGTGGGTCATGACGGGTCTGGCTTCTGTGGGTTTGGCTGCACGCCCTGGAGCAGCTGCTTGGCGAAAACCAGACAGTTGTTTCTTTGGCATTTTTTTGACAACTTCTAAAATTCTATCAGACTTTCAGCAAGACCTAATAGAGTTCAGCTGCACAGGACACATCTAAAACAGGGGTGTCAAACATTTCTTCTTCTTCTTCTTTTTATTCGCACTTTAAAACAAAATACAGACACAAGAAAATATAAATGAAATGTAACAGTGCAGGGAGGCTGGAAGCATAAAATGCTTACGAGGAGGCCTCCCTTCATAACTTAATTAACAATTCAAATTAATTGGATAAATAAGAAATAACTTACTAGGTAACGGGTAAATGAAACAAAACAATAAAATACAATACGATACAATACTATACAATACTGAAAAGTAGTAATGAAAAGTAGTAAACAAGGAAACTTAAACAAAAATTAAGAATGTGTGGGGTTATTTATGAAAGTTGCTTTAGTATGATTTTTGAAAATGGTGACGGAGGGACTAATTTGTAAGGTTCTACTTAGGTTGTTCCAAATTGTTGGGCCTCTGTACGTGATTGTAAATTGACGAAGATTCGATTTCGCATTGGATGGCGTGTAAAGTAGTTGTGGATGTCTGAGTTTAATAAGAAGGTGTAGGTGTCGTGGAAGGTTTCAGGAAGGCAAGGACATACAATACAAGGACATATGGTCTGTGAGCCAAAACCGGCCCACCACATGGTCCAATCTGGCCCTTGAGTTGAATTCATGAAATATGAAAGTTATGCTGAAGAGGTTAACAATGGATGTTAAAGTTTCATTCAGGTTCCACATACAGAGCAATAAGTGGATCAGTCTAATTAAACACTATCAAATCAATGCTTTATTCTCTTTGTTTCAGTAAAATTACAGAAAGAAATTCACATTTACAAACATTTTTTTTAAAGAAAGAATGTGAATGACCTGAACAAATTTGATCAGCCTGTATCATCTTAACAAAAAAATAACTACAATTTTTATCAATATTCCATCTGTTGCTAATAGTTTTGTGTATTTGTAGATTCACTGTGATATTTAACTTGTAATGTGCATACAGCGGTGTGAAATACTATTTGTTTCATGATCCTAAACTGTGACAAACATGCAAAAAAAAAAAAGAAATCAGGAAGGGGACAAATACTTTTTCACACCACTGGATATAAATGTTGAACTGAGGTAGAATTATGATACATTTATACTTAATTTTCTCAAGAGATTTTAGGTTGTTCATGTTGTTTCTAAAGGATATTTCGTAGACATAAACATTTTCATGATATAATTTAACTTTTTTCACTTTATGTTTGGAGTTGACATTATTTATAGATTATGTTTACTGGTCTGGGCCCAAGCATATTGGCTGAATGTGGCGCCTGAAGTAAACAGAGTTTGACAGTCCTGATCCAAAGCATCCCTCACTATTTCCCTTCTCATTGAAATGCCATAGTCTTGCTTTGTAACTGGTGTATGGCTGCATTTCTCCAAAGCATGTAGTTTGGAACAGTCTCGGTATCTATTTGTAGAGCACACAGAGGACTGTCCTGTACGAACTGTCATTGAATTATGCTTTTAGTTTGAGACATAGTATGATCATGACTCTTTTCTACAAACATCAGGGAAGTCAAGATGTGCTCTGTTTGCAGGTGTGGGGTAATAAGTCATTCATGTTCCAGGGCAGAATGTCCTGCGCCTTAAATTACAATTTTGTGAAAAGAGGGTCATCGGAAATTTCAATTTGTCTGGGAAAATGATCACTACTGCTTAGTTGTTCCTCTCATGTATCACAGTAGTAAGCATTTGAAAAATATTCTGGATTTTTTTTTGTTTAATTTAGTTTATTTCAGTCATATATTTATTTCAAAGCAGCATAAAAGAGAATAATATAGAATTTGACTGAAAAAGGCTCAGGCAGAAGCAAAACTTATTAATGCCCACCTACCATACATCTTAAACTATACAATTCATGATATCAAACAGGTAGAGAAAAGAGAAACAAAAAATACATTAAATATATATATACACATACATATGTACTCATGCACAACACCAATTACAGCTATAACAAACATAACAAAGGATGTTATGTTCAAGAAATGAGTATTATGTTATGAGTTATGTTTAAGAAATGAGTATTAAAAAAAACATGAGAAAGTTGTTGGAAGCAGCTTTTTTATTACCTGCTTCCAAAATGACAACTCTGTTCCCTGTAGAGTAAGCTGACAGACTGCAAACTTTGTCTGGAGTAGGAAACAGAGGATCGGAGAACTTTCTTTTATGGTAAATCATATAAAATAATTCCTCATCGGAGTGGCAATAACAGTCAAATGTCTAACATTTTGGCATTTAATGACAGCAAAGACTCATAACTGCATTAAACATGATTGAGTTCCATTCAGTTCTCCCAAAAGACCCCGACAGTAAACCGGCATGCACCCATCCACACCTAAAAGGACAGAGCCAATTTAATGACGTTAGATTCATTTGTGTTTTCAGCTTTCACAAGTCAAAAAGGCTTACTGTGAAAAAGGTGTATTTAGGCTTTCCAGTTTGGGTGAATGTAATGTATGAGAGACTAATAGTGCTACATATCCAATGTATTTTTATTCATAGAGGGCAAATTTAAACAACCACAGAGGTTTCAAAAGTGCTGTACAAAAAATAAACATGAGAAAAACATAATAGAAGCCAAAATGTTATGATAAATAAAAAACACTATTAAACCCAATCAATCAATCAACTAGAAAAGCACTCTGAGAGCGCAGACCTCTGCCAAGGCAGAATCAAAAAGGGTCAGAGTTTTTTTGTGGAATAAAGCAGAGAATTAGGTGACTTAGGCATGTGATTGTATATTCATGTGATATTTTGTTGCGTGTATTTGTATGTCTTGTCCTTTCCATCAGGGACCATTTTGGAAACAATTGTTTACACTTTTACATGTTATCCCTTGGATACCTTGTCATGCTATATCCATAAAGAAACCAAACCAAACCAAACAGTAATAGCAGAGATGGTATTTTACATGAGAGTTGGTAATAGTCTCTATTAAATAACACTGCAGTCTTGACTACATCATAGAAATTCCATACAAACCAGTTAACCAATGTCTAACTATCATTTACACTATGTCTGCATTTCGATAACGAAGGTTTTAAACCAACTTTCCTGCTGTGACAATCGATGAGCTGGTATATTTACCTCAGCATATTCAAGTTTTTACCACCTGGAAGTAACATGTTTATGGTTGTGACATCGTGGTAAATTCACGTAGAGACTGTCCACCTTAGATGAAATATGTGTCCACATAAAATCAACATCCTATATGGTGTAAAATATGAGTATTAATGTGTTCAAACTAATTTTAGTTCATAGTTTGTGGAAGAATTTGTCCCATAAAGGATAATGATAAAGTTTAATTCACTTTATTACCATGAAAGAGAAATCTAGCACCTGCAGTTTACTCACCATTAGCATAAGCATTAGCACCTTAGTAGTAGTAAGCTGCTATTGAAGGTGCTCAGTGACAAACTACAGAACTTTATCATGCCACAGCTACTGCTGTTCACCCACATATACCTGTTTTTGATTAATATAAATTCTAAATAAAGGAGGCTAGCTTTTCTCCCGGATTCAGTTCATACTGCTAAGCTAAACTAACCAGCTGCACAATCTGTCATATACGATCAACATCAGTCTACTCATATTATTGATAATACGATTAATAAACTGTGTTACTAAGTGATTAAGCAGTTCCTTTCAGGATATGACCTCCGTCACAGAACAATGCGAACGATTCTCTGACATTTTTTTTCATTAAGTGTAGTTGTTAAACAAAACTGGAACACCCCCACCCCAGTGGCTCCAGGAGTTCCCATGAGACCTCAGCCTGCAGCCGTGGCCTCAGTTTGGGGTGCTGACACATTTGTGCCCCTACACATGTAGTGCCTCTGGTGAGCAATTGAGCAAATAATATATGAAAGGACCGAGTGGGCCCTGCAGTCTGCCTCAGTGTCAGTGGAGGCAGGCGGAGGTTCAGAGGCGGTGTTGAGGGTCAGTTACTTTCTCAAACTGAGCTTTTGCAACGAGGCGTCCAAAGTCAACATTCTGACCAACCTCAGCCATCAGACTGCCATATGAGAATGAAAGTGAGAGGAAAGACAGGGTGCGGGTGGAATGACAAAAAAAAAAAAAAATCTATCAGGGAGACAGTCCCCCCCCCCCCTTTGAAAAGCTAAGGTTTCATCGTTGAATTGTCTGGGCTGTGAGAGCCCACATGCTTACAGTTATTTATCTGGGCAGACATCATCAGTTACTTCTAATTAACCAGATGATGGTCTGGTGAGCAGAAAATGAAGGAGGTGATTACTCACTCACAGCACCTCTAAATCGACTGTGTAGGCAAAAAAAAAAAAAAAAGGGAGGTGTGGTGGGGTGAGAAAGAGAATTTAGGTATTAAGGACTTGTGTTTCTCGTTTTCTTCATCCATCCAGAACCAGGGCATGTCCAAACCACTGTGGTCTACAAACAGGAGAAAATAGAAATGGAATCTGGCTCTTGATTTTATCCATCCACCTGACGGATCTAATGGGAAAAAAATGCACCTTTATCATCACGCATGTACTGAATAAACCAAATGATTCATGCAAGGATTAAGGATTCAAGGAAATATGGCAATAGACCTTCTATGCTTTATATCTAATCTTTTTATTAGATTGAGAGAATTTACTGCCTCTGTTGAGGTGTAACTTTCATCCTTTTCTGCTTGCCTGTGTCATATTTGGTTTGTGGGTGCAGTTACTGGTGGTTTGGGCAATGACGCAATTGTGGAAAAGTCCTGGGTGCAGTCAAACTTGTAATTCAGTAAGGAATTTTTCATCTGGTCAAGGCTGGCCGGGTCTGTCTTTATAAATAAAGACGTTTGTCTTTAAAAGAGGAAAACAGAGGAAGAGGAGTGGAGAGAAAGGGAAAGTAATAAAATGGAGAAGTCCTTTCCTAACCTACTTACTTACCCAACAGGGCAGAGAAAAACTCAGATATTAAATTTTAATTGCCATAACATGGTCACAGGTCAAATTTCTACAATGTTTACAATATAAGCTTCTACAAATCACAGAGTGATCATGAAATAATTCCAATCTTATCCAGGAAAATATTATCCTGACCAGATGATTCCACTAGTCCTCTACTAGGCTGTGCTTGTTTTTTTTTTTTTGTTTTTTTTGAGTAATCAAAGCTTGTTTGTGATTAAAAAGTTGGAGCAAACATCTCTACAACTCTGCAAATCAGTACATAGTAATCATTGTAGTCTGTTGATCTAAAATACTGTAAATAATAGCAATGAATATGCATAACCACATGTAATCAGTGGCTCCCTGTAAAGCAAAGGTACAACTCTTAAAGTAGCACAATAATTCCTGGTGGGCAGCAAAATCACAACAAGAGCAAAGCACAAAGCATTACTTCGAGGATGTGAAAATCAGCCAGTGTCATCAGCTGAGGCTGGAGTGAGAGTCTAGGCTGCTGTGCCATGGTCTCTTCCCATGTGCGTTTTATTACCTCATCTTCAGAGGTGATTTATGGCTCTCACACAGGCCACTCTTCTGAGCTGTTTATATCTGCTGAAGATAAAAAGAAAATCACGGCTTTATTACCCAGACAGAGCTGGTCTGTTTATACAGCAGACTGCCTCCAGAGAACCGCAGCAGGACCGCATCACAGATCTGATCTGGCTTTTCAAAGGCAAACTGTCCCATGTGTGCACAGCATCCTCTGACCAGACAGATACATGATAATACGAAATCAAATTTACTGGAAAACAAATTCTATTAGTATGTGCTCTGAATTCTGACAAGAAGAACATGTCTTCCTCATGTTTCTTATGAAAAGAAAACAAAAAACATCCCAGTTATGTTTAGATATTCATCTTGTGGAAAAAAAATCCCAGTTATGTATCTAGAAAATGTTTCCTTTAAATACAACACGGTGTGTGAGTCTGTCATTCAGAGCGTTCTTATATTTCATTTGATATAAGTGAAGACATGTCAGTGTCATCTAACACATCTACCTTCTGCTTCCTCACAAGTCAGTGTTTCTGCTTTTCTCGTTTGCCTGTAGCACCACCCAGTGGTGAAAACACAAGAGGCACTAAAGCAAAAACAAAAGTGCGCCATTCCCTGAGACACAAAACGCAGCTCTGAAATCCTTTCAAATCCTAATCTGTCCCAGAGAATAAAGTCAACAGGTCACTTACAGTATCACTGATTTTCAGTTTATTAGCCAGTACAGAAGATTAACTGTGTTGTAAGGTTCTGGTTCACTAGGTTTACACACTGGAGACCCACACACACACAAAAAAAAAAAAAATTATAATAATAATTAAAAAAAAAGACAACAGCAGCTTGCCATATGCACTGACAGAGAAGTGAGCAAAATCAACAAATCGAAAGGACAAACTTTGAAAAATGTCTATAGTGTCTCAACACATTAAATGGATCAACACTTTTTACTTTTAATTTACAGAGCTTCTTACACATCCTTTCCATAGTGCTAATAAAAGTTACTGTGATCTCAGACAATAGTCAAATGTGTTTGGGCAGGTTCAACAAGTACAGTACAGAACCAAAAAACACGTGTGATATTTACTAGAGTTGTAGCATGCGAGTTAATACAATACTACTGTCTGTTGCACAGAGGATAAGTAAGCTGTAAGCGCAGGTGAGGGGGAACTGTCTGGATTGTTCTCAATTCAGATTTCTGATTCTGCTCATGTCTTACTCTCTTAAAGTAATACGTACAACTTACAGCAATACATTAATAGTATCTTAAATATGAAGCCTGTAACTGCAAACTACATTGCAGTTCAGAAAAAAATACATTTTCTTCTGAACTGGAATCAGCAGCAAATATGTAGAAGGTCTTAGAATGAAACATAATATGTTATGGAATACTTGTATAAATAAAGTTAAGTTTTTAGTTTTCATTTGAAGAAGATGAGGTGGTGGTTATTGTCAGAAACTTGGTACTGTTTTCAGTTAGTCTGCAACAGGCCATGTTCCAACATACTCTTACATATTGATAAGTACACAGACCTACATGCTGTAACCTTAACACAACTAGACAGGCTGCATGACAGGTGGCGTTAAATCTGCTCTACATGTCAATAAGCAGAATCAGAAATCTCATTTCAATTCATTTTTTTAACAGTTTGAAGACTTTCGTCCAGCCGGTGTCCTGTTCCAGGACTGTGCGGCTGTTTGAGATTATCGTCATGTTCAGGGAGCGAGCGGCCCCAGTGTCAGCTCGACATGGTGAGTGAGCCAAATGGGCTCAGCAGTGGTGTCGGCTCCCTCCTCACTCGGCCTGATGGGAGCTGCAAGGTTGCGGAAGTCATGGCGTATCTTAAATGAAACAGTGACATCCACATCTTCCTCCTTCTGAGGGATTACTTTGATGAAGAAACCAATCTTGTTGGATTTCCTGAAGGCAACAACACTGTAGTGGAGACAGACCAGGTTCAGAGTTACTATACTATTAATGGTGTGTGTGTGTGTGTGTGTGTGTGTGTGTGCGTGCGTGTGAGTGTGCGTGCATACTCTGGGTCATCCTGGAAGTCCTGAGGTTCGGCCAGTTCATCATACTCAGCAGCAGCATCTTTTCCTGCCAATACCAGCTCCTTATTGGGAACTATGACCTGGAAAACCAATAGGAATTATTAATGGTTTTCAAGTTATGGGTAAATGTAGGGTTTTGTGTTTTTATGCCACTGTTTTGTGAAGCTACATATTGTCAGCTATAAAGAATTCAATAAAACACCATAAATACAACATAAATCAGGTTGCAACATGAGCAATATATGCAATGAGCTTTACAACTGCAGTTTTATAACAATATGCTTTATGAGAAACAAAGTCACCCTACAAACATAAATCAATCTGTGGGTAACTGACAGTCATGTGGGGCTTCAGGTGAATATTTACACTGCTATGAAGACATGGTGCGCGTAAATACTTTTTTTTTTTTTTTTACCTCATTCAATTTTATTTTAGCTTGTGTTTTGTGATGTTTTGATTGTACATTATGTTGATTTGTCTGTCATCACTCACGATGTTTGACTTTTATTCACCTTTTGATTGTTTGTGTACATTTGATGTGATGCTCAAAGTTTAAATGAAATGGACAACAAATGACTATCATGTTTTACACTTTAAATTATCTAATGTGATCAGCTCAACAGCACTAAATAAATATGAATGAAAACCAGACACAGATACATTGTGATTGATCGCTGAATCTGAGAGACAGCTGACCACATAACATTTATAATGTCAACAATGGTCCATTGCTTCCTGCTGATCCATACATCAATAGGAAAATGCCACGTGTTCAGAGCGTGCTGATTGTTTAAGTGGCATTATGCCACCGCAGAAAGATATAGTGAGTGATGATGCATGATCTCAACAGTGCAAACAGTCCACACTGAACATTAGCTCCCATGTCTGATAGAACATCTTAAACATTTCTGACATGAGGAAATGAATTCAGTGCTCATGTGTCCTTTGGTAAACTGATCGAAAATGATGAGTGGGTGCTTTGAAATGGAGGAGAAGGTAAAGAAATAACAACACAAGTGGATAAATTAGACACTCTGGAAACACATTTATACACAGGTGTAAAGCCAGACTTGCATTAAAATCATTAAAATTATGTTAAAATCACATTTAATTTAGAAATATTATACATTTATGAGATCTACAAACACCCTATAAATTGCTGCACAGTCTAATTGAATGTGACTGTGCTGGGATAGAAAGAAAAACAGAGACCCAGATGACGGTAAAACATCAAACACAAAAGAGAACATCACACTGAAATGAACTTTAAAGGTAGAACTGAGGGAAAAGGACAGAAAATCATAAGAAAAAAGACACTGAAAAAGAAGCAGTCAGGAGGTCAGAGGAGCAGAAGAAACAAGAGGAACTGTCAAAACAAAGGCTCCATGGAAGAGGCTGATGTTAAAGCACCAGAAAAGAAGTGAACAGGCTGAGCGTTTTCATCTGCAACAGGTAAAAAAAACAAAACAACACCAGCAAGAACTGGACCTCTAACCTGCAAGACAGGGAGAATAAAAACATCTCTTTTCAACTAGAAGCAGTCTTTTCAGCTACTGAATAAGAGAGAAGAGAACCTATTCTACCTTTACATCAAGTGTGAGCTATGGTCCTGACTACTCTGAGGATGGAGGAGGAGAAAGAGGACTGTTGTTGTTGTTATTATTGAACGAGCAAAACAGAAGGATGAAGGAAGTTCATGAGCTGAACCAGAGGAGTACTATGCCAAGTGAGCTGTCAACATCCTCAAAAACATGTTGGACAGCATTTGTATAATAAAACTGCCACATGTTAAAACAAAACTCTGTTCTATGATGCGTCAGTTAAGGGTCGGTTTAGTTTAGGGACAAAGTGTTTAAATAAACCACCTGTTGTGATGGTATGGAGTACTATCAGGGCTTATGATCCAAAGCTTTCACATGTTGGTTGACTCATATATGTGTTCAGTCACTAAAGAAGAGGATTTTCATTCAAAGGAGAGAAAAAAAGTTGCCTTATCCCTTTCTAGAAATGCTGTTCTGTGATGTTACTTACTCTCAGATGAACATACGATGGAAACGACAGCAGACTCGTATGACGTAACGGCACATTTCTTTTACTCTACGCGTCCTTTTTTTTGTCAACACAATAAAAAGGTAAGTACAGATAAGTTAGCCAGACATTGAAATTACAGAACCGACTTTAGTTTGTAAAGATATTCACAACGAATAAGCATCAAGTCGCTGGTAAATCACACTAACACGATTTTAAATTAATTAAGTCATGGTCATAATACAAGACTAAATTATCCATTTACAACTTCTGCTTTAATTTAATCTTTTGAGCCACACTAGTGACAGCTTTGTGCTTTCTGGGTGACACTCTGTTAATGTCACTCAGCAATTTAGCAGATCTAATGAGCATAAAATCTGAATGAATGATCCAACCGCAGCTACACAATCAGATAAAGGATGCTATATGAAGATGGCATCTGGTTTGTATCTAAACACAAAAAAATACCGTCTTATTTGTGTCAAATGTCAGGCACTTTAATAATACTACAGTGTACTTACAGTTGTCAGAACTTTTACAGGATGTACAGATAAAATATGTTATTTATTATGCAATAGGTGACTGAACCGGGCCTGGGGAGGAACTGGTCGATAAAACCACCCAAGCATCACTTGATGGCATTCACACTGCCCTCCAGGTGTTTGAATAGATCAAGCAGAATGACAGCACTGTCTTGCACACTCTGCTTGGCCGTAATGTGAATGGAAATGGGTCATGAAGATGCTCTGTTTTGGCCAGGAGCACTTCCTTGCTCAGTCTGGCCCATGAATTCATCACTAAAGAGGCTAAGACAAACAGCCTGTAGTCACGGAGAGCCTCGGAGCGTCTGCCGGCAACATGCAGCTCAGTCGACCATTTTCCACAGAGACGTGGCATTTCTTTGCTGTGTGTGTGAGACAGCTGACAGATGGAGGGAAAAATAAACAACACTAATTTTTTTTTTTTTTTTTAAGTCCCTACTGCTCTACATGTGAGCTAACAGAAATACAACATATCCCATAATGATCTGATTATCCATAGCAGTTGACCTTGTGGGTTGGTGAGCGTCCAGTAAGGGAATGACTTTACACCCCTTTCACTGGACATAAATCCACTAAAGCTGCGGGATTTGGGGTCAGATGAAAGATGAGAAAATGTAACAGTGTCATTGGTCATAGCACAAAAAACACATCTAACAACACATCTTATTTATCCGAGGCAGTTTTGCACAAGTTGTATAACATTTACCTTTAACAGTTGGCACAGTTACTGAGATATTACACATTTATGTAAATACATGTTTTCTCTTATTAATAGTCATTTAGTTTTTGCAATATTGTCTTCTTTTTTTGCACACCGTTTTTAAATAACATTTTGTTTTGTTTTATTTTACTTTCCTAGCTATTCAATTACCATTTTTATTCCTCTCAAATTCTCTTAGTTTGCCATACCAAGATTTCCATTGTACACGGATACCTGATTCTTCACTATATACATAACAATAAAATACTTTGAATATTGAATCTCAAGAAGAGAAGGGAAGATGGACATCTAATTTGACCACTTCACAGTGATGCTATGAAAACTTAGCACTTCAAAACCAACAATTACCTACCATGAAATGACACTGATCAACATAACAGGATGGTTTAGATTTTCTAACACTACTAAGCACAAACTCTTTGATAATATTGTCCCAAGTTACTCTCTTTAACATCACAACCAGGTTCTCCTTTCCTTTGGTTTTGGAAATGTATCCGTTTCCTATAAACACTAATACCAACTATAACAACCTGAACATTGTTTTCATTTTCTGGCAACTATACCAGCATAGAAATCAATGTCTGCTGATGACATTTCATTAGTGTACTTTTACTTGTGCCGTGACCTAAGGTTCAGTAGATGTTGTCGTACAGTAGGCGTATTTATGTTTATTACATCCCTGCCCTATCGTGTGAATGCTGACAAAGTTATAACACTGGCTTTTATGTTCAGAGATGAAGTCGCCAGTAATGTGTATTTAATCCTCATCCTAATTATAGAGATACAAACAACAACACGACCATACAAAGCCAAAAATAATCTATTACCAGGAAATATTCACAAATTATCCACTGGGAGGGAAGGGAGCTGGAATTTAAAGGGTAGGTTTAATTTCAAAATACTGAAGGTGCACACTACTAGAAGAAGTTTTAGTATATCAGTGTGTGGTGTTAAATTATGGAATAAGTTGAGGGAAGAGCACATGAATTGTTAAAATATAAACTTTTTTTTTTCACAAGATAAATGGATAGGTTCACTGTTGTTTTCTTTGAGTTATTTACTATTCATTTATATTCTGACAACACAATTAAGAAATACAAAGTATTATAAGTAGTATAAATGTATGTATATGCGTATAAGGTTGTATGAGTGTTTGTGTGTGTGTGTGTGTGTGTGTGAATAAATATAAGAGTAATGTAAAAGAAATAGGAGATACATTTATTCATTCCTTCATTTTCTGAACCCACTTTATCCTTACTAGGGTCATAGGGTTGCTTGAGCTACTTATGGGCCTGATCTGCCTTGGTGGATCTCTGTGCTCTCCAAGTGCTCTTCTAGTTTAGTTGCTTTTGTTAGATTTTTTTAGTAAGTTTTATCCATGTTGGTCAGACAGAATGGTGATTTTAAATTGTGTTTTACTTGCTTCTTGTTACAATAATAAAGACAGTCTAGT
Source organism: Siphamia tubifer (assembly GCA_020466265.1). NCBI lineage: Eukaryota > Metazoa > Chordata > Actinopteri > Kurtiformes > Apogonidae > Siphamia > Siphamia tubifer. Next base: position 32,685,695 of record CM035792.1, on the reverse strand, counting down.
CTAAATAGCCACAGTGGAAACAATTTTTTGTTTTTGTCAGGAAAAGCAAATAATGTGTGTTGATCTTTTTTCTGTGTATCATGGAAGATGCACATAACTGTTGCTGGTTTGTTCAGCACATTTATAGAGTAGAGCAGGGGGAAAAAAATAAATGAATAAATAAATGAATAAAAAGAAATCAGAAACTCATATCCCAGCAGTGGAAACACTAGGATTTGTGGGGAAAAAAAATACAACGCTTAATGTTTTATGTAAATGTGTTAATGTTAGGAGCAGTGAAAGTCTTTGAATGCTAAATACTTGAATATATTTAAGTGTATGACTCCAGTCTCAATAAACAAACTATAAAACAAAAACCTTAGCAGTGCTGTTGATGTCATCTGGGTCTTCCTCTTCACAAGCAACCAGAGTAACATGAGTGAGATTCTCCACTGGGTTGGTCAAAGTCAGCAGCACCTGACTCTCCTAATGCAAAAAGGAGGAGGAGACTGGTTTAACCTAAATAATGTTATGAATAAACCTGTCATATTACCTTGAGGAGTGAGCCAGCATATAAATGACATTATACTACACACACTGACCTTCATGTATCGGAGGTTTGGAATGGACATAATTCTCACTTCAGGGATGTAACTCCTGTAGGAGGAGATGGTGGAGAGCAAATCAATAAACTTTAACATTGAAACGCGCTGAGATTCTGGAGGCATAAAAAAGACAATAGGAGGGTCTTTTGTTGGCGACAGATTTTTGTATGATATTTTTGTATGAATGAGGATCAGTATGCATGGCAAAGCCAAGAAAAACATGTGATACACGTCTAAATGTAAAACCATAAACACCAGAAATCATCATAAACTTAGTGCAGCGAAGAGAGACAATTAAATGAAGTAACTCATTTCTATATTAAGATTAGATGACAGGTTTAATATTAATTACCTGAAAATACTGTATGCTTACACTGGTGTTTTGCTCAAATTAATTTCTACAACAACATCTAATTAATCTACAACAGGCTGAAGGATAATTACAATTAATATTATTCGTCTTTTTTTAACTAAGCTCTGTTGTTCAGAATCTTTCAGGGAGGAAATTCATGTGAATACTCACACAGCCACCAGCTGAATTTTAAACTTGATTGAAGTTGGATTAAACTCCGGTTTGCTCAAGTTGTGCTCACATTTCTAGAGGAGGAAATTAAGAACATAATTATCTAAACATGGTCAACCGAATTAGTGGGTTTCTATTAATGCAGGTAAGAGTGTAAGCTGTGTGATGGAACTGACCCGGCAGCGCAGCGAGCGCTTCATCAGGAGGTGTTTGTGGCGGGGATGGAGCTGAGACGCCCCGGCAGGCTGGATGTCTGGCTGCAGAAGACGCTGCCGCAGTGTTGTCACTGTATGAGGAAGTTGGGTTTGAGTCAGTCTGCGACAGAGGCAAAGTGATCAGCTCTGGCTGGTTGTGAAGCTGTGAACTTACCCTCAGGTAAACAGATGGGACCGGTGTAGCAATCCTCAGGCAGGGGTTCCACTTCATCCAGAGCCTGGGCAGGTTCAATGGTGATCTCCTTCTGATCTTCACCCTCTTTAAGACTAATGGCAATACAAATACAGGTACACTCATTAATTTCACTCACCCATTCCATGGCGTGCTGGTCCATCATAGGAATATTTCAGGAAGTGGCTGATTCCACCCAAATGCACCACTGAACCACACAGGAAATCATACACAACTCATAGAGCCAGTGCTTAATGGGGACATATCATGCAATATGCACTTTTTAATGTCTTTACAACATAAATGTGTTGTCTGTGTGTGAAGAGACCCTTAAATTATGAAAAAAAACCATCTTTCCTTTTCTCCTGATCAATTTCTTGTTGGGGGGGGGGGGGGGGGGGTGAAAAGGCTCCGTTTTGCATTTTATATGCATTGTATGTCACAAGCATAGATTTATTTGAATACCCCTCCCCATCCCAGCTCAGGTAACCCCACCTACGGGTCATGGCGACCTCTGCTTGCACATCAGCCATTATTCTCAATTGGTAGCGGACAGACACAGGAGTATGTCAGCAAAAGCTAAATACATTTCCTTCTCTGTTCCTGGCTGCACAGAAGGACACACGTCTCTACATCGGCTTCCAGCTTCAAAAGATGAAAGACTGAAGTGAATTTAATTTATTTTTGAAGGAAATGTAGCAGCTGTAGTCCCAAAGAAGACTCTGTTAGTGTGTGCTGACCACGTCACAGCAGACTGCTTCTTTAACCTGGTTCAGTACAACAGAGGACTGGCATCAAAACTCTTCCTTAAACCTGGAGCAGCAACAACTGTCCCAGAGGAGGGACATGTAAGTATTAGTTTTAGAGGCTTGCCTTTGCTAACAAACACATAAACACCCCAATAAACTCGCTGGAGTTACTAGCAGTAACTAAGTTCAGCAACACCCTATGGTCAGTGTAGCAACAAACTAAAAGGAAAAAAGGAAATATCAAAGTGACATAAAGTTAACTACCCATGTAGAAAAGTCTTGCTGTATCCTTGGTTTTTTCATTTGTTCGGGACCCTCTTCTTGTTTGGCGTCTGACTCTGGCTTAAACATATATGGTTGTACCGCTATGTTTTCATCAGCGGCCATTGTTCGACCAGGGGTCACAGTACACTAAGCAGTTGTCATGGTAGCACGGAAGAGAGGGGCGGAGTCAGCTGTGGCTCATTTGCATGAAAGCAAGAGGCACTAAAACTGAATGTTTTGAAAAGGACTGTTTCTCCAGGTTGAAGAAGCTGCTGTATCTATGACCAAAGCATGTCACAGACAGGTCACTGAGACACCAGGGAACTGTGTTAATGGGCATATGTCCCATTAAAAGTTTGCTTTGGGGAAAAATGACTTTTGAAGCAGGAACTCCTTTGTTGCCTGAATGAAACCGATGACTGGGTCAGGGTCCAATCAGCTGATTCATACTGCCACTCCCTCGACTCAATTCTGATAGATTGAGACATTTGAATTTGAGTATCTGAAGTAAAATGTAGATATATGCGCCCCTTAATTAGAGAATTTTCAAAGATGCTTCAGAACAATTAAGCTTTTAAATATGCACGCACGCGCACACACACTTTTCTTGAATGAATGAAGGACTGATTGCTAATAACAGAGTAATACAGCAGTGGAGAACAAGGAGGATAAAATAAGCGTATGCTTCATCCTCCTCCTTGTTGGACATGTAGAGGGCAATATGTTTTATGGCATTGTTGTTTTGTTTGACTATGTTAATTTACATGTTGGAAATACAGCTTTCATTCATTCAATAAAAGTGTGTTACTGCCTACATACATGCATAATTAAAAGCTCCGTGTCCATCAACTCGCCTGCCTAATTTGACTGCACTTTGCCAGTAGAGGTCACTGTTACCAAAGCTTCAAGCAATGAACCTATTTGCAAAACAATGAACTGAAGTGTTTCAGTGCTTCACAAAAGCTTCAGTTGCCCATCACTAATAATTACATAACAATAATATATTAAATCTATTTATGTCATTTCTTCAATCATCATATTGACAATACACTGTCTAGAATGTAATGTACAAATTCTCTCTCTTGTCTCGTCATCTGAACCCTCACTATCCTCACTAGGGTCGCGGGGGTCACTGAGGGCCTAATCCAGCTCCAATGAGTGAAGGCGGGGTACACCCTGTATGAGTCTCTAGTTCATCTCAGGGCTGAACATATATAGACAAACAATCACTCTCACATTCACACCTATGGGCAATTTAGATTAACCAATTGTTGCATGTGTTTGGATGGTGGGAGGAAAGTGGAGTACCTGGAGAAAACCCACGCAGACACGAGGAGAACATGCAAACTGCACACAGAAAGGTCTGGTGTGGGAATCGAACAGCATACCTTCTTGCCGTGAGGCACGAGTGCTAACCACTGCACCACCTTGTATATATATATATACATATATATATATATATATATATATATATATATATATATATATATATATATATATATATATATATATATATATATATATATATATATATATATATATATATATATATATATATGTATATAAATAAATAAAATAGAGAGTAACTATAAAACCCAATTATCAATAACTTTTCTGATAAGACTCCTTTATACATTTTAGAATTAATGCAATAGTATTTGCCAGTATTTACACCAGCAACACCAATAAAATCAATCTGAAATTATTAAAGCTGTATAGACTGTTTCGTCACATTTCCTCAGACTCATTTATTTCATTTCATTCAAACATTACATGGCTACTTCATAGCGATCCTATTATTAGGCTAGAAAGAACCAAATTCACATTATTTTTTTCATGATGCCCTTGCCTACTTTACACTTGTCTCATGGAAAGATGATTTCTTTGACAGGATACTTTGTCAGTATAGTGGTTCTTGGCAGCCAATTATACATTTTCAGATTCCAGGCAGGGTCCTTGAACACTCCCTGTAGGAGACTTTAATAATAGTCTCAGCTCAAAAGTGCATTACATGATGACCCAACTTTATTAAAAAGTAAGAGTGAAGAACCGTGATTGATCACTTTTATACCTCTATCCAGATTTCAAGGATCTGCAAATTGATTTTTATGGCACACTAAAATTAATGAGACCAATGGCTGCTGGAAGGTAAGAAATCAATCTAATCTGTGTCACCAATAAAACGTATCTCGGCATGTACTTTACACATGCACTGCATACAAAATGTGCAATTACTGGACTGAGACGTACAAAACTAGTGTAATTGTCCTTTAAATTTACATATGCTTTTACGACAGGAAAATAAATGTTCCTAGTGAGAAGTTAAGAGCAGTGACAATTCACAGATAAAGATTCAAGAGCACTCACGAAAGACCAGCCAGGCTTGATATGGGAGCTCCGGGCCTCTGTCTCTGAAGCCTGGTTCCGAGGCCATACTTTTCCTGTATGAATGGAAAAATTTATAGTCACCACTCAAACCCAACATGTACAAACAGTGAATGTACTGCTGGTTTTCTATTGACTATACTACAGTCACAAAAATGTATTCATGATAACATCTAAAGACAGCAAAGGAAATAGATGACTTGACATTTACATGAACAAAAAGAACAAACAAAAACTACTTAATGTCCCTTGTGGTAAGAGACAAAAACAGGAGCTTTTCTGGTCAGGACAGGTCTAACAGATTGGTGATTTGGGACTTAATGAGTCACAAAAAATGGTTTTGATCTAATTCATTTTCTTGCTCAGACCATCATAAAAGCTCCTATTGTGCACGTACTTATGCCTCATTTACCCAAGAAAACATTCATGTGATCTGTGAGGCCATTCAATAACAGATTAGGCAGGAACACTGAAGACAACTACGCTTTAGGTTAGAATACCCAAGTTGTGAAAAATACAACTCACCACCACATGAATAGTGTGTTGCTGGGGGAGTAAAAACCAAAATATCAGAGTGCATAAGCAAAGAAAAGAGAGAACAAAGAACCAGGTGAAACCAAAGCAGATAAGCAAACATTAGTGGCAATCCATGCAATGCAATAGCAACAGAAATGCATCAGTGATGGAAAGTTACTTAGGCTGTGATGAAAACATGGCATTAACACAGTGATCTGATCATACATGGGCAGCTCTAAGTGCATCTGCTCATGTCATGCATTATAATTCATGTCCATAAGGGACCACATGTAACTGTTTCTCACACTCTATGCACAAGAAAAAAAAATCATCTCTAGCCGGAAATGTTTCTAAGCAAATTTTCATTGCTGCTAAACATTGTAGAAACAGCACAAGTGGAAAATACAAAAGCCTGACTTTACATTGCCTGTTTGAAAATGCATCAGAAACAAAGAAAGGACTCAGAAAGAAACTATTACTATGCTAGGTAGGTAGAAATTATTTCAAGTAACTCCGTATGTTTACATGGTGTTTTTTAATTCCAAATTATTTATTCTGAATAAAATAATTCAAAATTAAAGCTATTTCCTTTGCTTTTACATGGACATGTTTATTCCAAATAAGCGTTTACATGGGAAAACAATTGTGTCCACTTCCTGTTTTGCTTTTGTTGCAACTATCAACATGGAAGACCGAATACTACATGCTATTTTTGCATTTATTTTTGTAATGGCTCGCTTCGTACAGCCAGCTTGGAAAACTACACTAATGCCGGCAGCGTGGAATATGTGCGTCATCAACGATGTACATCATTGCGACAAGACTAGGAGCATGTGCAGAACGATAGGAATAAAGTTAAATCAGAATTAACTGTTTACATGGGACAGGAATTATCTTATTTAGAATTATCATCAAAATAAACCAGTGACTTTAATTTGGATTTAACATTTTCAACAGGAATTAGGTGTTTACATGGTAATCTTAAAGTGGAATTAACATTTATTCAGGAATAAAAATTCCCATGTAAACAGGCTGACTGCGTCACTAACACGACAAACATCTTTTAAGGTGTAATGTTTTCTTACACAATGTATGTGTCAATATTATCGATACATATATCCAAAACACTAGAGTTAAGAATGAAATTATAAGCTAAAAATCATTATTTCTTTTTGTCCAACAATTTTGTGTCTATGTGCAAAATAGTGTAAGTACCCTAAACAAAACAAAGGTGTTTGAAAAAGCTGTTTAAAAATAGTTGTTATGTTTAATAGTAAATGTGAAATATATGTAATTTACACTACTTGTTCTCTTCCATCAGGTACGAATTATTACTTTTGAAACATTTTAAACAAGCTCTTGTCCTCGCTTGGAATAAAACTAACAGAATGTTATTCCATTGCACTGAGCCTGCACTACATTTATCAAACACTAATCTCCATCTCACTTGAAATTCAGATGTCTTTAAAATACTTGAATAAGAGATCATTGGCACAAAACTCTATGAGTATTTTTATATTAATGCCGACTATGGAATGTAGACATATGTGACCCAGATCCTCCACATGTGGTCTAAGTGATCTGGCACTGGAGCTGCTCTGTAAGATCACTCATAGATACGTGTTAATGCTAAATCTCAACAGGACCTGATGCAGTAATTTGCATGTTTGTATGACTTTTTTTTCCCAGTAGAAGCTAAATGCAAAGGATGTAAAAGATTCAGAGCCAAAAAAGCTGAAGGATGAAAATGAACATGTCGATATAACCACGGTAACAACATCTGTTAATTCCACAGTTTGCTCTATGGTTTCCCAAGGTAAATTTGTTGAAAATACTACTCAATGTAACATTTTCAGGAACAATAAAGACATGAAAACATTGGAACAAAGAGGCATGCTTTTCAGTTAGTACCATCAATAGCATAGTCTTGATAGATATGTAGAGAACCTAAATCTACCTACGATCTCCTCCACTTTAATACTATTACAGAGGAATTAGATATGGTCTTTGTTTCAATGCCACAAGGGTCAGAGTATAACAGAATATCTGAAAAATTGACAAGTATCTTTTGGCATGCACCTGGAAACGTTCATTTTTTTTAATCACACCACATTATTATGCTCCTATAGTAAAGGTCAGAGAAGAAAAAGATGTGGAGCTTTTGAAATGCCACAGTGAGTCTCAGAGGAGCAGAGTACCGAGAATGCCAGAGGCATGCACTGTCGTCTCCTGGCCATCTTCTTCCTGTCTCTCTCCTGCTTCTCTCTGTGAGCCAGCTGTTGGTAATACTCGATCAGCTTATTGATCTGCAGGGGAAACAGATTCATCCAAATTTTGGTCACAAATACACATTTTTCTATTCAATGAGGAATTTCCTCCTATAGCACTGCTTACTATATCATCAAAATACAGTGTAAAGGCAGTCAAATAAAACTGTCAAGTATTACAGCATTTTATTGTCTCAGATTTCTGAATGTGTAATGCGCAATAATGCTAAGCAACAATGAATAAGATTAGTTTATTTTCCCAGTAGCATGGTGATTAAAGGTCTCCAACTTTTGTACCAATTTGCTTTAAAAACTAAACATATATATTAAAAAGTAGCATTTACATGTTTTAACCTTCTTGATGGTGACATTTTACACAGCTATTTAGATCATTTTTGCCTCAAGGCAATTTTGAACAGAGGCTTATTTATTCATATCATTATAAAAAACAGTAAAGTGTGATGAGAAAACATGTGAGAAACTCATGAAGGCTAGAGGGGATAACTTACCCTCTGAGTATGAGGATTCTCTGGTTCTTGCCATCCACCACTAGCTGCAGAGAACAGAATGCACACAAAAAAAACCCATAAAAACAAATAGATCCATAACTAATAAGTTCACATTTGGGAATGCTGTAGCTACTTATACGTATTTGTGTGTAGCAGCACCCACCCACTGATTTGTCAGCCATTCCCACATCTCTAGATGTCCAACGACAGAAGCCACAGGCAAGATAATAGGCCTTCTTCATGGCTGTCTTAGTAGGATCATCTGGCAGAGGAGCAGGGATGTTGGTGGCCCGAGTGGACAGGGTGTGCATGCAACATGGGCAATCAAAGCAGTTTGCACACCTAGACAACAGATGTGTACACATGTCATAAGGGCATTGATTGGACAGAAACACAATAATGACCATTATATAAATATGTAATTTCCTCTATTTATCTGCAGAGCAGAGCCCACCTGTTCTTTTTCAACTTGGCTTCTGCAGATGGCATGTTCTCCAGGCAACTCGGGCAATAATGGGAATCGACCTGATTACAACACGATACACACAATTACAGATTAAAAAATGACACAGTAAAATATTACGATTTCCACTGTCGTTCATACTGTTGTAATTCTAAAATATTTAGAATCTAATAATATTATAAAAAACAACTTCCATCTCCTTACTTAAATATATGACCACTGCTTTTTAAGACTTGCCTTTCATTTATATAGATGTATGTGTTATTTCCAAAGTGTTGTATACAGTGTAGTTATCTGACTGCTATGAAGGCATAATTATCTCAGGACTGGTTAAGTTAAATAACTAGCTAGCTAGTTAGCAAAAAAAGATATCACGATAGATATCCTTTATTATATCTCTAAATATTGGGAACGTCACAGGTTGTTATATGTATACGACTGTCATAGAATAAACATCTCATTCACTCTGGGTGTGGTGAGTGTGATTGAGCCACGTTACTAAACTGTATTTTAAAAAATAACGTCATACACTATGATACAGTTGACATTTAATCAATGTATTTTACCTATTGATCATACTTTAACATACGAGCGATAAGTGAACAGATTATGTTAAATCATAGAATAGAAAGATCACATTTAGCTAGCCTGCTCGGTACAAAGCTAATCTGAGCGGAAGTTAACAATTTCGTTTGGCCAATAAGAAGAGAAAGCTACTGAAAAAAACTATGATTGGCAGGTGGATTACCCATACAATAGGCGAGTTCCGTTAGCAAAGCCCGCCTATCTATCCAAGGTACTAGCAAAGCTACTAACAACAAAGTAGCTGCTAACTAAGTCAAGCTAACACCCCCTTTGTCATAACCAGAAAATACTGAAGGTTTAACCTACCTCGTGAGACACACATTCCAAAGATCGTAACTCACTACAGTAGCGGCAAAAATAAAGTTGAGATAACGGAGCTCTGATCCTTTTCTCTCCACGAACCAGATAGACAACTCTATCTGGCTGCAGGAGGGACGCCATCTCTGTTGCCGACACCGACGTCTCACTCACTGCACGGCTAACACTACTGGCTCCGGTCGGCATACACATGCTCAATAGCGACGTCATGTGGCCGAGGTTCAGCATCCCTTCATTTTAACAGGGCGACGTTGTGCATAGTTGTATTAATGAAAGAGAACAGTAAAATCTGATCATGAGTTTGAAGCAGAAGTGTTTTTGCTCAAGTCCAAATTTGAGGGATATGTATATGAGTAGATACTATGGAGTTATAACGCATAAGACACTTCTTAGTTGCTTGATCTGACAGCCAGGGACAATGATCATTAATGAACAAAGACACAAAATGAGCCAAAGTTAGCCAACAGGCTTAACTTTCATATATAGCCCTTGATTTTAAGTTAAAACGTAGTCTGAAACAATGTTGTACAGAATGTACACTTTTAACTGCAGACAGATAGGTAAGTTTCAGATCAGATATTTATCCACTGTTCTTGTCTTAGTCCTTTATTATATCATCTGTACACATACATATGAATATATGGATCAACATTAACACCACTGTGAAATGGGATGACAATACAAAAGTGATATGACTACAGTCATGACTACTATGACTATGACTTACAGGAATGAAGTGAGAAACTGACTGTTATAAAAAAAACAATCTGTCCCTGTGGAGAAGACCAAGGAGTAAATCTGCACACAATTGTCAATAGCTTTAGATTCTTAGGCATTCATATTCATGACTCTCTGTCCAGAGTTCTTCACATAAACTATTATCAGAAAAGCACACCAGAGAGACTTTATTTCCAGGAGAGGTCTCAAATAAATGTGTCTTTCTACAAAAATGTAAAGTTTTATGTTGCACAATAGAATCTTTTTTTTTTTTTGACAGAGTGCATATGGGCTATTTGACCATTGACTGAGGTCAGACACACCTGGATTAATCAGTTTGTCCAATAACATAAGACAGAAAACAAAGTAGTAGAGCTGTGCAAAGAGCCCATGAATGTGGTTTGGCACCTCTGATGAGAATAATTTAAAACAACATCTCGGCTCATTGGATTTCTGTCATGATGAGTGTGGTGGAAAAACACTCAGATGCACAGTGTTGAAGGGAGAACAGATTTAATAACAAAAACTGAACAAAAAGCAAACGAGACAAAAAGAACAATGGAATACAAAACAAAACCTGGGGTAGATCAGCCAGCGTCTGTGGTGGTGAAAGAATGTCCAGGTTACTGAGGAGGGAAATAGCAAAAGTCTGGGTTATTTTGGTGAAAATACTGAATGGTCTCACACCGGTGACTAAAAGACTCACTGCTTAAATACTTCCCCGATTAGAGAAATCTTGTAGCCGCACATTGCGGGCCAGGTGAAAATTGACCGAAATAGGAGGAAGGTCATGACAGTGCAGTCCTACCACCTGGTTTAGCAAGATTTCTGGGGGTCATAGTCAAGAAAGTATGGTGCACTTTGATTTTGTGAAATATGGTAGTTCCTGATTGGTAGATCCTTTTGTGGCTTTATTGAATAAAACTGGCTGAAAAATGTACTGGTAAACTAATATGAGAATTAGAATCACAGGGAATCATATAACTGAGCAGATGATTGCAGTTTTCTCATCATCTGAACCCACTTTATACTCACTAGGGTCGCAGGGGTCACTGGGGGCCTAATCCAGCTACAATGGGTGAAGGTGGGGTACGTCCTGTGTGAGTCTCCAGTTCATCTCAGGGCTGAACATATATAGACAAACCATCAATCTCACATTCACACCTATGTACAATTTAGATTAACTAATTAACCTATCAGTGCATGTGTTTGGATGGTGGGAGGAAACTAGAGTACCTGGAGAAAACCCACACAGACACGAGGAGAACATGCAAACTCCACACAGAAAGGTCTGGTGTGGGAATCGAACCTTCTTGCTATGAGGCACGAGTGCTAACCAATGCACCACCGTGCCACCCTGCAGTTTTCCAGTTTTCATGAATAGTTAATTGTTTGTGATCATTACAATTTTGTGTTCAATTTAATTGAAATCATTTGTGAAATTCTTGTAATGTTCTGATATACTTCAGTTTTTGTCATTAAGAGTAATTTTCACATTTCTGTTGTGTGTTTGTTTGATTTAAACAAATACATAGATGCCGTGGAGGAATATGTGTGGGGGTGGGGGCCAGTAAGGCTTTTGATAGCCCTGTCTGTAAGTATTTAATATTTTCAGCAATATATATATAGTTCCTTTGTAGTCATACAAATTATTATTATTATTTATTAATAATAATAATCATCATCATAATCATAAGAAGAAGAAATATTTTTCAAACATTGTTATTCCATGTTTTCAGAAATTAAATCTATATTCTTGACCAGTGTTGGTGGTGAGCCAACTACAAGGGGGTCAAAGCCAGAAGCTATTATATATGCACAGTATTCGACTTATGAGACTCTGTGAAGCTACTGTACCAGTTCACCATATCACATGATGGATATTTGTGAACAGATTCCATTAACATTCGAGGGCTTGGATTTGGGTACAATGGCTATCATAGAAATTCCTATAAAAGCTTTACAGGGAAATGAAATTATGTACAGCTTTCAATGGCTTCTTCTACATCTGGTGAACCATCATCTTCAATAAAGGACTCCCTGTGTCATCATAAATCTGTCAAGTCCATCTTAGGAGCTCCAAGGTGTTCATTCTTGTTCCCTAATTATTGCATTTTCGGTGATAAAACAACAACCAAGTTCAAACGTCTTGTACTATACATGTTATTCTGTAAATATATTTAAAATTAGATGTTTAGTTTTTACACTCTACACAACGTTTTACACTTTTTGCACAATCTTTTCCAGAACTTTCTGTCTTGTTCACACCAGATAGCTTGTGCTGTCAAGATAAATAAAAGTTGTTTGCACAAACGTATCTTGTTGGCACAAAATCATATCGTTCTGTTACAATGTAGTATCTTGTTCACGAGGTAAGAATATCAAAAACAATTTCAAATGATCAACAATTAGTACAGAATCCACACAGAACTCCAAGCTGTTTTCCGAACACACATTTGTAGTATCTCTAGTACAGCAGTGACCCTGAACACATCATAGTCTGTTAACAGTGTTTTGTCTTCCTCACTTATCCTGTGCTACAAGGAAAGATAGACTGGGAAGGAGATAGTGTGTTTTTGGGACTGGTTAAGAAATAGATAAAGGAAGATGTGCTTAAACAATAAAACAATTGGTGCCTGGTGCAACAAACCCCTCTCCCTTTTCCACATTTTACCTGATTTGTTTTATCTCTTATCATTGTGAAAAAAAACATTTTTGGTGACTCTGACTTTGACCCACATTTACCAAAATGTCATGGGATGTATTCTGGACTACCTCACACCTTTCCTGAAAATGTCATGGAAATTGATCCAGTAGTTTTTGTGTAAACCTGCCTACAATCAAACAGACAGACAGATAGACAGACAGACAAACTGACTCAAACACAGTACCCTGCTGTCCTTCGGGGGGGACGGGGTATTTAAGGTAAAATAGCCTAATTCAAATTAAGTGCAAATACATTTCAGATTCCATGTTTTTATATCTCTCCTGTTCAGTGAAACCTATGTTTCTTTATAAAATGATAAAAGTCCTTTATTATTTACATTTAAATTCATATTTATTATTTATTATCTTAAAATTGAGAACACTGAAGAGAATGTTTTAAGCAAATTATATCACTGGATGAAAATCAAGTAAAAGTTTCATTGATGAATCAATGCCTTGGTGAACATCCCTTCATACTGTGTGTGTGTGTGTGTGTGGGGGGGGGTCTGCATAAGTGGAAAACTTATGGATAGATTTTGATGACATTTTTAGGGTTTGGTGGTAATAGTAATGTATAATCAACTATGATACATGATTTAAGAAATGTTAAATATAAAGACACATTCATCCCAGAAGTGACACAAAAGTAGCTCTGTGTCTTTATTTATTTATTTATTTATTTATGTTAAACACGCAAAGAAGCAAAATGAAAAAAACAAAAAAAAAAAGCAAAATAAGACAAAAACAAAATAATTCAGTCAATCTGTTCACTTTTTTGTGAAAGGAAACATTTTCATAATTCTATTAATTTTTTTTATATTAAAACAAAGACTGAAGATGTATTATTTTTCCTAAAATTAGTTTAACGACTCTGGTCACATTGTGACGTATGTGTGCGTTATGACGTCAGCAGAGGGCGTCCTCCGGGCCAGCTGTCCCCCCCCCCCCCCCCCCCCCCCCCCCCCCCCCAGAGGACTATATTAGTCTGGAGGAGCAGTTGAACCACAGCAGTCACAGTGGATGCGATGGATGGAATGTCGTGGCCTCTGATCCCACTGGTTCTGCTGGGTGTGCTGAGCCCCTGCTACGGGGAGATCCCGTACATCCAGGTAGGGCACCTATGGGTGCTTTTACACTAACAACACTACACTGGGAGCACAAACAAGCACAGACTTTTCCCACTTCAACAGCAGCCAGATGTTAGACTGTTATACAGTTAAAGGAAGGAGTGAAACTATGGTAGTTAATTTCAGATGATATTAAAATAGCAGCAATAATTATCATTAAAAAAGTTTTTTTTTTTTTTAAACTAAACCTGTTGGGTATGGTCAGTTTTTGGATTATGTTGGGGGTGACATTTAAAACTTGTATTTTGTATTTTAAATGCTGATTTAAACTACCATGTCTCAGTGCATTTATAGATGGATGATCTCAAGTTAAAATATTATTTTAGATGACTGTTTTTTTTTAATTTTTATAGATGGATGATCTTAAATTAACACCTTATTTCATATAACTGTTTTTTTTTTCAGTCTCTTCACTCATTTCTTTTTTCTTTAGTTGATTTCAATGATTTTGTTCCAAACACTAAGATTAATTGTAAAAGTATGAGTTGTAGTGGGTTGGTTCATAATAAGCCTTGGCTTCAAACAATCCTTTTTATTTGTATGTTCGTCATTCATACGGAAAAAAAAACAGGAAAAAAATAGGAGGATATACAGGTAGAATAATATGTTATAATTTGAATATTTTCATATTCCTACCCACACATGCATGGGGTGTGTGTGCAGCTGCTCACCAGGATTAACTGTTCGAAACATATTTGTTTTGAATGTTCTCTCTAAAAAACATTAATATACATTATCTGTTTTTAAATACACTAAAATAAACTATATAGACAAAAGTAATTTGTTAATAGAAGAATTCAAGTGCTTCTTTTCAGTCTAGGCTATAAAACAATAATGACAAATGTCATGATCTAGTAGTTTGTTATAAATATAATTTAGTGCTGTTAAAGTCTCAAATATTTAATCAGATTAATCACAGGGTTGCTTTGGATTATTTGTGATTAAATATTCATTTTTAATCTAGATTAATTGTGTTTAATTTAGCTTGAGCAAAGACACTCAAGAAAGAAGGGAATATATCTGAACTTGTTTCTCCAAACTGGGTGACACTTTAACATTAATAAATTTTTAATTTTTTTTACCTGCATGTTTCTATTTCTTTTTACAGATGAAGACAAACTATTCAATTGATATTTTTGTCATAACCTATTTTTCATGGAGTTGCAAAACTGTCCACACAGATGGATACCAATATGTTTAATTTTTTAAATAAAGAAACATGTATTTACTGATGTATGTGTAAAAAAAAAACATGACTTTTAATTTTTTTCATGCTGTTAATCTGGTGTTTTCTCATATTTTAACATTTTCTATGACTAGTTATTACTCATTTCATAGTGATAATTTGCAACATAAACAAAATCAACTGTGGTGTTGTACTCAAACACGCCACTGTAGTTTAAGAACAACCACGTTACAACAATGGTATGAATTCACAGTATGGAATGGTGCATACGTTCCACTGTGGGAGTAGATATGAAACAAAACAACAAAATCCATGAATATACACAAGAACAGCTGTAGAATAACTGCTGTAGTGAGACGTATGCATGAAAGAGTTCAGCTGGAAGTGCTTTAGTGAACAGAAAAGTCAGTCAAAACACTTTATGTAAATCAACTGTTGTGTCTCTGGGTTTTTTCGACATAAATTTCCCACAAAATACGCTAAAGAAACACAAAAAATAAGAACTGTTTATTCAACAGTTTCCACAAAACAACTTGAAACAACAACTGTAAACAAGAGTCCAATTTAAATGAGTTACATTTTTTAACCAGATTAATCATGATCAATGATTAATCCATATTAATGTGTTTATTTTGATAACACTAATATAATAATTTTTTGGACTTAATTTCTTTTTTTAAGCAATGACTATGATTTTAAGTGTTCCTCTTTTAATTTTCTAAAATATTTTTTTGCTGCTCTGACTATAAATAAGCCTTTCTACCACATCTAACCATCTACTTTCTCCACACGTCCCATTAAATTTTAATTTTTTTATTTTTTTTACAACTCAAATCAGCATGAACAGGACATCTTACAGCTCCAGCCACGATGTGTTCTAGTTACACATTTTTTTCCATGTAGTTTTAAGTTTAATGCACTGTAAAAAATTATACTTTGGACTAACTTTAAAAAAATTGCTGTAATTTGTTACAGCTTAATTTATTAGTTTTTCCACATATTACATTAATGGTTTAGTTGAAAGCACAATTTTTCAATTTAATGTAAACCAAACTACATTTATATTATCAAAGAAAAAAATTACGTTTACTCAACTTAAAAAGATCACTTATTATAAAGACAAAACACATTGTTTTTACTTTTTTTTTTTTCAATTTGGATGAACGTAATTTTAACAGTTACATACAAGTACATGTTTTACTTTGGAATAAACTAATTAAATTGCTATAATTTTGTGACAGTCAATTTTATTAATTTAATTCAAGTAAAATTTTTGAATTCAATGTAAACTATAATTGTTTATGGTAAATGGACTGTACTTATATAGTGCTCTTTACTCATACACCAGTAAGTTTCTAAGGTTCTGTCAGTCCTACTGGGAGCCTAAGTCAGGGTTCAGTGTCTTGCTCAAGGACACTTCAACATGTGGACAGCCAGAGCTGGGATGTGAACCACCAACCTCTCAATCAACAGACAATCCTCTCTGCCAACTGGTCCACAGCCACACCTAGACAAGGAAAGAATGTTCCAGTGAATGACATTCTCATATGCAAACAACCTGGCTAAACTAAAGGCAGAAATATATTTGTTACCCTGGCTGTAGTTATTTAGTATGACACACTAATACACTGCAAACACTACACTATTTTGACTGTTTACACTCAAAACTAACCCATAAAAAGCCAAATCTTATTTTATTTTATTTAACCTTTATTTAACCAGCCAAGTCAATAAGAAAAGATTGTTATTTACAAACTAAAAACAGATAAAAAAAAAAAAATCACGTAAAATTATGGTTTAAAAAAAAAAAAACCCATGCAACAGACAACAAATGTTTCTGGAAATATATGGGTGATGGATATTTATATCAAAACCATCGACTGATCTTAATTGTTTAATATCTGTTGATTGACTAAACTGATCAATAAAAGTAAATAATTAGTGATAAAATGATAAATGATGATAAGATCTCTGAGGAAAGATTAGATATAGAGGAAATAATTTGATAACATTTAGACATAAAAGCAATGCTGGGTATTTATAGGTTGACATGAATACATCTGCTATGGTTACTGGAAATGATAGATATTTCTATAAATATTTACCAGAGGTTAATGTTCTCGTAAACAGTATTTGTTTGTCTCTCAGGTGTCTGTTTACTTTCTAGATGGTGAAATGTTCATCTATTAACCTATTATCAGCTAATATTATTATTAGGGCTATCAAAATTAACACATTCATGTGGATTAATCTATCATCGTGATTCATCTAATTACAAATTTTAATGCAATTAAATGGATCAGTTTGTTTTTCTGTTGTTTTTTTTTTTTTTTTACTTTTGAAGCTGTTGAACATAACAAACATGTTAATTGCATATATATTCATATTTTTTCACATGTTTTGATATTTTATTCTTCTGTATTTTAGAAGAGGTTTTTGGATTTTTCATGTTTTTTGTTTGTTTGTTTCTTTTTTGTGTATTTTTTCCTTTTTCCTTTTATGTTGTCTAGTGTCTTTTTTGCATATTTTGTGGGAAATTTGAGTAAAAAAAAAACCCTCCCTGAGACAGACCAATCAACTAAGATAAAGTATTTTGACTGAGTTTTCTTTTCACCAAAACATTTCTATCTTAAAATACTGCATTAACATGAATGAATTATTCCTTAGTCAGGGATTCTGCCAGCACTGTGGCTAATGCGTCACCCAGTTTGAACAAAAATGTTAAGTGAAGATATATTTCCTTCTGTTTTGGGTCTGATTGCTCATGAAAAATGAAAACCAAATAATCTAAATTAAATATTAACATTTAATTATGATCAATCGAAATGAATGCACAACAAGCCTATGATTAATCTGATCCAAACCTTTTATCATTTGACAGCACTAATTATTTATATATGATGATATTATGTTATATATACAGTTCCCACATTGTTGCACATCAAATGAAAGTTTTTTCCAAATATATAAAACATTCTGATGTGTGAAAGCAACACTACATACACACAAGGATGTTTACCGGAAAAATTAAATATTAGAAATTGTGTTTCTCTTCCTTTTGAAAGGTGTCATCTGACCAATTATCTATTGAATGTGGTTTTGTTTTCCTCATAACATTCCAGTATTTAAGTCCAAAACACACATAAGATCTACAAAAGAATATTTGTCCAGTCTGAGATCTATATTGGTGATTTTTTATTATTATTATTTTTGTTAAGACAACTGTTGTTTAAATTTGAAGAGGTGTTTTTCAGCTATTTTAAGCAAAATCACTCCAGAATGGTAGAGGTTTAAATTAGTGTACTTAAGGTCACAAAAAATAAGACAAGTAATTACACACCAGCGACTGTTTTTCTAGATCCTGCAGGGGTTGTGTTACCGATTAATGTTAAACAAACAAAGTCTGAGGAATCATGTATAATTTGTTTTTAAAGTTCTAATTGTGATTGTTGTTAATTTTCCAGTTGACATGTGATTATAAAGCAAGTAAGGATCTAAAATATATTAAAATAAAACTTTATTTCATCACAAACTGAACAGTAATGCACATTTAATTCTTTATTTTTAGAGGTATACCTTTTGTTGACATTACAGGTGTTCCTGGTACTTTTCTATTTACATTTAGAATATTATATTTCTTCATAGTTAACTATGTTTAGGAGTATGATTAAAGTTGAATCAATGTCAACAACGTACAGGTCAACATTAGTAAGCGTACACACATGTCTGGTATAAAATTACATATACCTCATGTTTATTAAACAGTAAGTAAGAGAACAAGGTCAACCTTTGGCAAGACAGTTTGATGAGCGCTTGTTACATCTTAATGTTAGATCCAGTAATAACAAAATATCATTATCTGAGTAAGTGCATATCTACTTAGATTATAAAAGAATGCAAAAAATCTGATATAATTGTGAATGGCCTATTTGCAATTAATTAATTAACATAGATTATCACAATAAAGAGATATTATAAAATGTATTAATGACTGTATTTGTAGTAAATATTTAAAGTGCATAGAAATACTGCACTTTATATTTAAAAAAGGATGATTTTTAAATACGACGACCTTATGTTCCATTTAAGCTTAAAAAAAATTAAATATGCACTTAGAGGGTTTAAAGACCTCTTCTATAACACCTGGAATCCAGTAATGTTTTTTATTAACAAACTTTCAACCCTTCCTGACAACTCATAAACTCATAAACTCATAAACTCATAAACTCATAAACTCATAAACTCATAAACTCATAAACTCATAAACTCATAAACTCATGAGGGATGTTGTATGATGTCACACAGCAGGCCACACCTCCTCATTTATTTCCATTATTCTCATGCTTTATTTTCAAATACGACACCTCCACTTTCTCTTTGTTATTAATACCTACCTGTCGAATGACATTTTTACCTATTAATATCATAACTTTTATTTACTCTTTAATTTACTGATTTCATTTCCTCAAATTGAGATGCTTTGGATGTTGCAGGGTGGGTGGGGGGAGTTATGTTGATTTATTTCTGTTTTCATTTCATATTATATGGAAAATCAAAAAATTTCATCTCTGTACAACTGTCTGTATGTACCTTGCTCTCAATTAAAAAAATAAAATTAAAAAAAAAAAATATATATAATATATATATAAAATATATATATATATAAAATATATATATATATATATATATATATATATATATATATATATATATATTATATATATATATAAGGATGCGTATGTATATTTGATGATGTGTGTGAGGGGAGCAAAAAAAATGTATGTGAATGGTTTTGTATTAGTAAACAAATATATGATACTAATATTTTATAATTATGCATAGTTAAAACCCTACTTCATTAAGATCTATGGCCAACCGAGCGGACCTATTAAGATTAACGTTCTTTGAGTCATTGTCTTTTCATTATTTTAATATTACAAATATAGTTTACAATTAGTTACAATATTACAGTTTATTTCAGAAAGTTTGTCTGATAAGTCAATCATCTCTCATGTGAGTGCACGCAGCCTAAAAGGCCACATGACACCTGGATATCATTAAAAATATTTTTTAATGACCTGTAACTGCGGATGACCATGAGTGACATTTAACCCACACACACACACACACACACACACATACACACACACACATATATATATATATATATATATATATATATATATATATATATATATATATATATATATATATATGTGTGTGTGTGTGTGTTAACAAAGCAAAGAAAATGGAATTAATGTAATTATTAGTTTGTAAAAAGGGGGTGGGATTAAATCATACTTAAGTTCTAAACAAGTTATTCTTCCCATTCGTCTTCAAGTAACATCTATGGATCTTTGTTATCTGATAATTGTATTTACTCAAAATAAAACTAAACTAACAACAACAACAACAAAACATGTGATCCAATCATGGATATTTTCTAAACCATAATGTTCAGATAAAGCTGCTTATTTTAGGCTTGTTCTAAAGAAGAGAACACAACAACAGTGCAGATAAAATGTTTCTATTAATGTACTTGTCTGTCTCTCCAGGAATGTGACCCATTGGTGGACGACACCATTTACCACTACAATGCCAAGACTCTGATTGGAAATCACACTGTAAATTTCAGTGAATACAGAGGCAAGGCTGTCCTCTTCATCAATGTGGCTACGTACTGAGGTTACACCTTCCAGTATGTAGGTAAGAGATGTTCCACACTGTGTTATTTTGGGCAGATATTTAGCTTTTTTTAAAATGGAGTTATGCATTTTAAATCATGTCCCTGTGATCTACATAAACTGTGAACACTATGTTTGGGTTTGTTCATTAATTCAACTCCACACGTCCATCTCGACACCAGAAAGTGGTTGTGAGCGCTGGCCCTTTAAATGGTGCTTTCCGTCTTCAGCTCCTTATGTTTAATACAACCAACGACTGAATATGTTTGGTAATTAACTTGAAGTTTGGACATATGTTCAGTCTTTACTCCAACTACTGCTGCCTTATACAGTTGATGGAAAATTATTAGACCATCAACACTCATCAGAAACAATGGTTTTACAGTCAAGTACTAACTGCTGTGTGTCCAGTGTGATTTAAGACAAACAAAAAGGAAACATGGTATTAATTAAAGCACTGTTTTTGTCAGTACAATGCCAAAGCTATAGAAATGAGGTGATTTTAGTTATTATAAAAATTTTAAAAAAAAATGGTAAAATGGATAGATATCAGCTCTGAAAATAAACTGTTATGAGCTATTTTTGTTATCATTATATTTTCCAAACAAATATACTTTTAGTGTAAAAAAAAAAAGTAAAGAAAACACACATGGTCTAATCATTTTTTCCATAACTGTATTTACATGTCATGACCTAACAGGCTATAAAATGTAACAAATGAAGATAGTATTAAAACTGATTGTCATAATCCACTTGGTTTTTGTCAAAAATGAACATAAAGAGCTCCAGCTTTGCAGCACTGGAGGGTTCACATTCAAACTTTATGAACTATTAGGGTTTAAATACACAAATAAATTAACCAAAGACAAAGAAAAGTAAGTTTAGCAAAAATATTTAAATGTGACTCTCCCCCCCCCCCCCCCCCCCCCCCTTTTTTTTTTTTTTCTTCCAGAACTGAATGCACTATATGAAGAACTGAAACCACTTGGACTCGTTGTTCTTGGGTTCCCCTGTAACCAGTTTGGAAAACAGGAACCAGGGAGAAAACATGAGATCCTGCCAGGTTTGAAGTGAGAAATGTTTTCTATATCATTTACATATAGAGTAGAATATAACACATATATAATAATAATAATAATAATAATAATAATAATAATAATAATAATAATAATAATAATAATAATAATAATAATAATAATAATAATAATAACACATTTTATTTGTATAGTGTTCTCCAAGACAGAGGTGGAAAGTAGCTAAGTAAATGTACTTCATTACTGTACTTTTTTTTAGGTATTTGTACTTTACTTGAGTATTTATTTTTCTGGCAATTTTTGACTTTTACTCCCTTCATTTTTGTATAAATATCTGTACTTTATTCTCCTTACATTCTCAGAATAGACTTGTTACTTTTCCAAACTAAACAGATGTAACAGTATGAAAAATAATTCACCAGAGGAAAAATCAGTGGAGGAGAAGAATTGTGATTTTATATATTAGGACTATTATCTCACAATTTTGACTTTTTATGTAACTATTTTAACATTTCACCTCATAATTTTGACTTTTTCTCTGAAAATGATGCATGTTTTAAATGTCATTTGTAATTTTTTTTTTTAAATCTCATGATGACTTTTTGTCTCAATTGTTACATTTGTTTCCCTGTTTTTCTTAAATTATTACTGTATTGTAGAGGTGTATAATCCCAGCTCCAAAAAGTAAAAGTCCTGCCATGTATTGGTTCTTCCTGTTCATTTCATATATAGGATTCCACTAAATATCCACCTACCTGGATGAGGAGTTGTATGGTTGGAACAAATACATGGCAGGACTTTTACTTTGCAAAACAGTGCAAACATAAAAAACATTAAAAAAAAAAAAAAAAAAACAGTATATGACGAACAATACAAATACAAACCTACGTGTAAGACAAAAAATGTAATAAAACAGAATAAATTAATAAATAGCTTACTTTAGCACAACACTGGGAGGCGACAAGGTCAGGCAAATAATCAATATTTGTAAAATAAAACACAATAACATTTAGTTAGAGTGAGGTCAATGGGTCTGTTTGGTAAAAAGTTGACCTACAGGGTCTGTTATAAGACACTGTAATACAAGACCCTAAAACTGAAGGAAGAGACATATTTGTAATATATATGAACCCTGTGTCAGTCAACAAAGACTCATTTAATTAAAAAAAAAGACAAGCACAGAACTTATTTCTCAGGTTCCATCCATCATTAATATCCATTCTAAAGCCTGTGTTAAGCAGACTGGGGCTTTGGAGGCTTTTGGGGGGGGGGGCTGATGAAGTGCTGTAGTGCTTAGAGGACGTCCACTGATAAGATGTCCTCTCTCTGGATTCCAGGCATGTCAGACCAGGCAATGGGTATGTTCCAAACTTCATGTTGTTTGAGAAGGGCGATGTGAACGGAGAAGATGAGCAGCGGGTTTATACTTTCCTTAAGGTAAATGTTACTAAACTACAGCTCAGATCACTAGAATAAATGACTTTTAAACCATCGAAATGATTTTAACATCCTGTATGTGTTGTTCCATCTTTTACTGTGTTTTTTATTCTTATATTGTTACATTTTCATCTTTGTTCCAGTTTTTTTTTTTTTTTTCTTTCTGGTCCCTCGAAGAGGTGAGGGATGTTGTGTTTGACTTGGTTTGTTTGCCTGTCTGTCTGTCTGTTTGTAAGCAGATTTACGAAAAAGCTACTGGACACGTTTACATGACATTTTCTGGGAAGATGTGAGGCGGTCCAGAAAAGACCCCAATACATTTTGGTGAATGTAGGTCAAAGGTCACAGTTGCCAAAAATGTGCTTTTGCAATGATAAGCAATCATAGCCTAGACTCCTAGCAGCAGTACATGTAATGTGCTACAGTAGTGTATAGTATAGTATAGTATAGTATAGTATAGTATAGTATAGTATAGTATAGTATAGTATAGTATAGTATAGTATAGTATAGTACAGTATAGCATAGCACAGTATAGCACAGTATAGCACAGTATAGGATAGTATAGTATAGTATAGTATAGTATAGTATAGTATAGTATAGTATAGTATAGTATAGTATAGTATAGTATAGTACGGCATAGCATAGCATAGTATAGTATAGTATAGTATAGTATAGTATAGTATAGTATAGTATAGTACGGCATAGCATAGTATAGTATAGTATAGTATAGTACGGCATAGTATAGTATAGTATAGTATAGTATAGTATAGTATAGTATAGTATAGTATAGTATAGTATAGTATAGTATAGTATAGTATAGTACGGCATAGCATAGCATAGCATAGCATAGTATAATATAGTATAGTATAGTATAGTATAACATAGTATAGTACGGCATAGTATAGTATAGTATAGTATAGTATAGTATAGTATAGTATAGTATAGTATAGTATAGTATAGTACGGCATAGCATAGCATAGCATAGCATAGTATAGTATAGTATAGTATAGTATAGTATAGTATAGTATAGTATAGTATAGTATAGTATAGTATAGTATGGCATCGTATAGTATAGCATAGCATAGTATAGTATGGTATAGTATAGTACAGTACAGTATAGCATAGCATAGTATAGTATGGTATACATGTAATGAATAGTTATAGTGTGGCTAGGCTAAAGTGTCAGGTCAAATCAGGTCAAATGTGTGTGAGGGGGTTTGTTGCCGGGCACCACTTGTATTTTATTTTATAATTTCTTTTTACGTTTTATTTAATCAGTCATCATAGTCAATAGTTTTATATATTCTAATAAAGTCAAAAATAGTGCATTCAATTATTATTCAACTCAATTCCACTGATTCCTTTACACTTTCATTCTTAAAAAGTACAAATATTTGGTTAGAAAATCTTAACGGTTGCAAAAAAAAAAACCCAAAAAAACTACAAGGGACTGGGGAAGGCAGCCATTCCATCAAAAGACCAGTAAATGGTCACAATTGAAGAACTATTTCTAATGGGACCATTAACACTGTAAAAACCACAACTGAATAAAAAGTGGAATAAATGAACCACATTTACACAAAATCAATAGATTGACTGTTTCTACCTGGACACATTGATTTCTGTGACACTTATTTGTTCTCTTTTTTGTTACGTCTTTTTGTTGTTTTGTTTGTTTTTGTTGGGGTTTTTTGTTAGTTATAATTGTACAATAAAACCCAATATTCATCACATTGGTTCATTTTCCAGTCTGACACTATTAAGTTATTAAGAAACTGGAACTGGAACAACCTGTACAAGTCCAGTCGTCAACTTAGAACACTGTGTCCTTATTGTTAAGTGTTTTAATAACATTGAAATCCTTTTCCAAACATTCACCTGCTATTTTAATTCAGAAAATGGATCCATGTATCAACCCAGATGTTTTACTTTATACTAGTTGTAGAGGTGCTTAAAGTTTTTCCATCGATTTGCAGGAAATAAATACTGACACAATAAAAGTATTATGTTTTATAGAGTTTGAAAATTCAGTCAATAATTAAACTTCTAATGTAATAGAGAAACTACTTGAATTTCCAAAGCTGCTAAGAGGAATGATATCGTTTTTTTTTTTTTTTTAACATTTCTAGCAGACTGCAGTTAGAAATAAAGAAACATGTACAGTAAAGGAGGTGGGCATGTCATGTGTTGCCTTTTTCATGAAAGTTCACAGTTGCAAGAGCTCTGGACTAATTTGAAGGAGTACAAACAAAGTGATGAGTTGGAAGATATTGGAAGATTCTAATAGAATACAGACATGAGTAGAGATACTGATGATATGCCTCCACAAATGAAGAACAAAGTTTTTTGTGCACATGTTTCTGCCCATATGAGGGTGTTCTCCTGCTGTGTAAATAACTGTGGATAGTAAGTGGTTTTGCTCTTAACATTAAATTCTATCTATATAACAGCTTTGACAACAGGCTGTAAAATGATTACTTACCAATTGCTATTTCTAATTTCTCTCCCAGTGCATGCATGCACTCACCTCCATGAGTATGCAATAACCCTGTTAAATTATGAATTATTAAGTCATGCAATAATCCTGTTTGTCCAATAACAATGCAATATTTATCCAGTATTTATTCAAATACAGTACACAATTTTTTATAGACTTTCATAGTTATGTGTTAATGTTGTTAGTTTACATAGATATATATGTACAGTTAATCACTGTTAAGTGTCTATTCATCTATTTAATTTTATGTTACTTTTAGTTCTATTATTTTGCTATCCTTACTTTTTATATTATATTTTATTATTTTACTTTCTGTTTTTGGGGTAATTTTATATTTGCTCTATTCTGATTTTCTGACATTTTTTTTAATCCATATTGTTTGCACTGACTGAAATAACACTCATTGTACACACCAATGGCATTAAAGACTAATCCATTCTATGTTTTTGGTTACAGTATAATTGTCATTTCTTGCTACAGAGCAACAGGCATACAGAAGAAAACTATTTAAAATGAACATTCATATGTTATGGAACAGAATGAAAATCTTTTTATGTCAGTATCGATGTCATGCAGCAGATGTTTGGGTGAATCAGTGTAGGAGCAGCATGAGGCTCTGTTGAAAAGGGTTGATGTGTTTGGTGGGTTTACAAAAACATACAAACAGACCACAGAGCCCTCCAGTGGGGGGATACTAGTCATGTGCAGTTTTAAAATGGAGGAATTCATATTGTATTATATATACAATATGAATTCCCATTATATATTATATCTGCTTGTGTACAGAAGTGACTAAAAAGTGAACCTGAGAGGTGTACTTTCTTTGCCATATGTGTTGCTATATATATATATATATATATTTTTTTTTAAAATACCTTTAATAACACAATTATCATCATTTTTAAATGTGTAGAGAAGTTACTGTGTAAAAGCCTGTTTGTGGAGGTGCTGACTGTACTGTGGGCTTTTATCTACAGAGCTCCTGCCCTCCGGTTGGAGACAGCCTGGGTGACCCCTCCAGACTGTTCTGGTCACCAATGAAACTCAACGACATCAAGTGGAACTTTGAGAAGTTTTTGGTGGGACCTGATGGGAAGCCTGTAAGGAGATGGCACCCAAGTGTCACTGTTCCTGAGGTTCGAGCTCAGATACGCAAATACCTGATGGAAGTATGTCCTCAGTAGATGTTGGAATAGGAGCGTCGGCATGACATTCTTAATCTGATAGAATAACTGTAGTGACGCGCACGAAGAGTAAAAAGGTGTTGGTGTAATGACATTTAACAGATGCTGGTGCCTGAAGGTGACATGTTGAATGAAGAGGAGGCTTGAAAACAGAACTTCTGTGGTGTCTCCTCTGAGTCTGGGGTATAAGTCAGCTCTTTAGTGCATTCAGGCTGCCTTGTAAATCCCACAGAACCATGTCAGCTTCCCAGCCCAGGACCTGTGAACCATTTACACCTAAATGTTAATTACTTCCAATAAATCCTGAAGAAAAAAAAATCATGTGTGGACTGTGTGTGTGTGTGTGTGTGTGTCATAGCGGTCTGAAACTTAACACAAAACAAATGCATGAATAATCAAGTTAAGATGACAGTTGACATTTAGAATAGATTTATTAAGCCAGTCAAATACAAAAAGTCTCACATGTGCTTTTGCCTATAGCAAAAAAGAAACAAAAAAAAAAGGGCTACAAACCAAGGAAATACAACTGCCAGTAATTACAGCGTACCTTTAAAAGTGCAATTACAATAATGTCTTATTTCAGCTCTCCCCAATCAGGATTTTGATCCCTGTAATGTAGTACTAATAGAATGGAGCCTTGTTCCAATTTTATCTGCACACATTTGAAGCCCTTCATCTGACTACCTGAAATCGTGTTTATTAAATAGTGGCTTGTGATACACATTGAATTGACTTTTTCGTTGTAGTTGTATAGTAACGGGTTATTTTGAGGTGTGGATCCCGCCTCTCAGAAGGGCTCTTGACTTTGTGTTACAGCAGTTCACAGGTCAGTCGGTGAGGTGTGGATTGCTGGTTGTTAAAGTGGACAGAAAGCAGAGCCAGACTTCCTGGCAGAGGTATTCCTCTGAGGAGCGGCTGTACTGCTGTAACACTGGGTCCAGGGCCTTCACAAACTAATGCAAATCTGTACTTGTGCTGCTCAAGCAAACTGCCAATGTTTCAGTACTGGTTGTAATAGTTCCACTGATCAGAACTCATTGATTTCAACTATTTTAGAATGAAAGTGATGGCATTTGTTTATTTCTGGGAATAAACTGTGGGTAATAGTACAGGATACATTAAGATGAATATGAATATTGTAATGAGTGGTCAAATTATCAAATCAAATGTGCTCAAGTTGAAGTGCTGTGTTTAATGAGATTAGGTCCATCATCATGGGAAAAAAAGTTGTGTATGTACTGTGCATTGTGTATTGTCTGATACAAACATACAATGTCAATAGCTACAATATATTGGGATTACACTAACAACATAGAAAGAACAGCATTACTAAAGACAATGATTTACACTTATTCAATGCAACTATCAAAACAGCAGGTTATAAATAAATTATCAATAATCACAATCATGTATTTGGTATGATACCATCAAAATTCATTTCCCAAAAATTTTGTATTTCAACAACCACTTTTGAACAGTTACACATATGGGACAGTTCTATAACATCAATGGTACTGAAGAAATCTTCATAAATCAATTAACATTCACATTGAAAGTTCTATGATTCAATGTACCTACCAATATAATCATTCAGTGTTGGAATGAATATATGTAGTCTTATTCGTATTGGGGAATGGCTTCCTGTAACCCTACAAGTAACAAACTAAGTGTCAAGTTGTTACATATTTGCAGATACAATCACATAGGTATATTTTTCTGGGGGGAAAAATGTAATTATTCCATCCTATTTAACAAATGACTTCAGTTCCTGATAAAAAAATCTAAATAATATTTAATGTATATATTCAGAATAGCGAAGTGTTTCACAAATAGCCTTATAAAACGCAAGTATAAACAACATTACAATAGGATATCTACAGTTCAGTAGGAAAATTATGGATCAAATCACACCTTGTCAACTCAAAAACAAACTGATTCATGCTACTACCCAGCTTCCATTTGGTGGGTACGGTGATGCTTAGTGCTTTCCAGGGTCAATGTTCTGTCGCTCCCTTTTTCCGAATCCCGCTGCTGTTGCTGCCGCCGCCGCAGACTGATCTACAGATACGAAGCAACATGCACCACAATCAAACGTTTCACACTTTCTTTTAAGACTATAGCGGAAGTGCAGCCATTGTGTGGTGTACTATCATAGTCCATGTGAGGCAGTATGGTGAGAAATTTGTGATTTTTAAGTTTCTTTCGATGACATTTATGGAGACTTTTTGGTTTATTATATAGTCAGCTGTGCTTAGAATATGAAAAATATTAAATAATTGACTTTTCCAAACAATATATGAATTCTTGTTATAAAGTATCCATAAGTTAGAAGGCGACACAGTTAACACTCTGCACAGTGCTGCATGTTGTTTCAAACAGACAACTTTACAGAACAGGGGAAACCTGTTGCAGTTCTTTAGTCCCTATCCAGTGGCTTCCTTTATTTTAATCCAATGATGGAAGTAAAAAATTACAAATAGTGTTTATTAGTTAGACGTCAATATTCAAAGTTATTTTAAAAAAATTATATATATATATATCTACGTGATGTGATCTTTTATGCCAAGACAAAACACTGAATCCACAGAGGTTAACTGGACCTAAACAGACCTGAACACAAACCTTAACAAACCTTATTCACACTTAGGTTCAGCTCATGTTGAACATGAAGAAAACTCTTTATAGAACAAATTCAGTTTCAACAAAAGAGGAAGCCCAAAAACACTGACATAGTCTACAAAAACTTTGCAGTACTGGTAAATTTAAAATGGTGTTGCAATGAAAAGAATGATTTTATCAAAGTCAATGCATTTACACTATCCAGTTGTGGAAAAAAAACAAAAAACAAGACTTAGTACTGATGAAAACTGTTAACATGTCAGTGCAAATGTGTATTGCATATTGTTTACATTTAAAAGGGCTTGCATATTTTTGTGGCTCCAGACAGATATTCATTTGTCCATCTGGCCAAAAACAGCCTCAATACGTTGATGTGTTATAGAACTTGTCCAATGTTATTATCTGGACTATGACATAACTATAACATATATTTACAACTAGTTTAACAAATCTGAAAAATAAATAAAATAAAATAATAACAATAATGTGTTGCTGACCAAGTGGGCCATACCTGCATTCTCTGGTGGTGGTCTTGAACTCTCCCCGACTGCTCTGGCTCCTCTCGGCTGTGAGAATGATGATTGCCAAGGAAAACCCTGACCAGGAGAGAACACCCGGTTAGGTCGAATCACTAAACATCCTCCTCATATATGTCAAACAGCAGCCTGTAAGTCTTTGTTGTAGCCTAACAATCGATGTTGAAAGTGAGCATGGTTTGGTGCAGCTAAAGCAAGTCCTGATTCTCCCGAAACATACGGGGAAGCAGAGGGGAAAAAAATAAATAAAAAAAAAGAGGGAAAAAATAAAAAGAGCCTTTTATCAGAATCACTCCAGAGATAAAGACAGTGGGGCCTTAGAAGACCCTTACCGGGGTAACAGGCTGGAAGTCTCGCACTGGGGGCGGTGCTGCTGCGGCGCCTGCTGCATTGGGCATCCTGGGAGGGAAGTGTATGGGCCAGCCCTCAAGGCCCTGCGGTCCCACCTGCACAAAGGGACCACAGTAGGGAGGGCTCAGCGGGCCGTTCACTGAGCTTGAAGTGGGGTCTGAGGTACGTCTTTCCTGCTGCTGCCCCTACGAGGGATCACAAGTACACACGTGATCCCCAATCAGTGCACGGCTGCTACTCTCAGCGAGCGCAGAAGCCCTGTCATGGCATGGGCTACTGCTGACCTTTGACCCTACTGCCACTGGCTCCCACAGAGGAGTGTCAATGTTCCACCTGCTGATCCCGAATGCACTGACAACCTAGCTGGAGTGAGGCTCTTGTCCTGGAATACTGATTTTTTTTTTTTTTTCCTCTATACGAGCTTTGGTGTTGCAGTCAAGATCTAAGTGACTGCATTCTGTCACCAGGGGGCGCTAGACTGCAAGGATCATGACAGCTCATCTACTACTTGGTTATCACAGGCTCCTTTAGCCCTAATTTAGTTATATTTAAAGCATCTAAAGTAAACAAAACAAATTATTTTCCAGGCTGACGGGACTTTTTATTTTTTTCCTTTCTTTGTGTCTGTGATGATACCGAGGTCAGCACCGAGCTGCAAACAGTACCTGTTTGTGATGCTGCATTTGCAGTCTCTCCAGTTTACACCTTTCTGTACGTTCCCTCTGACACTCATTCTGTGCCTGATGAAGCTGAATCACACAGAAGAAAAAAAATAAAAAGTTATAAACCAAATGGTTCATTGCAGAGGACTTCAGTTCTGTCCTTTACAGCACATAAGAAGTGTTCCATTCAGGATGATATATAATGCATGAAACACTTCACCTGATTGGTCAAATTAGTAATCTGACCCTGGAGTCTCTCAACCTGTCGCCTCAAGTCCTCTTTTTCCTCATTCATTCGCTCTCTGTCGCTCCTCTCTTTTCTGAAATCTTCTTCAAAGATTTTCACCTGAAGAACCAAACAATTCAGCTGTTAATAGCACTTAAACAGAAAGCGTTTCAAGAGGTTTGGGATAGTTTTCAACCAAACCAAACACTTTAGCTTCAGACAAATCAGCTTTTTCTCATACAAATATTGCAACTAAGGAGGGAATAGTAAAATAAAGATATATAGTATATATGAGTTCCCATGTAGAAGCAGGTTTTATGCAGGTATATGTTGATAGAATGACTTTGGTTAACCTACATTTTCACACAAGTTGAACATAAAAAGACAGTGTAACATTTAAAAATGTATATCATCATTGGTATTTTATATACAATTTTTCAATACATTAAAACATCAGGAATTCAAATGTAAAACTATTCATTTATTTGTGTATTTATTTATTTATTTTTAATTAAGATCCTGCATCCTGAACATCCAAGAGAAACAGAACAGTCTGTGTTTTGCTGCATTCCTGACCTGTTCCTTTAGTACTGCGATTTGTGTGAGTAATTCCTGTTTTTTCAGGTTGTTTGCTGCATCTGCAAAGTTCCCTTGACCAGGTGGTTGTTGAGAGGACGATGGGGACTGTAGATTTAAGGCTTCTTCTAAAGCCTGGAATAAAATAACATATATTAAGCCAATGGGTATAGTATATATAACAGTTCTGTTCACTGTGTCTGTCTTTTCCATCACACTCACCCTGTTGAGGCGTTGGATCTCCTTCTCCTGATACTCCCTCTGTTTGCTGAGCGGCAGCAGCTGATCCTGCAGATACCGAATCTTTTGCTTCAGCTCTGTGGTCTCAGAGTTCAGACACTCCTTCTCCCCCTGAAAAAACACATCCACAACATTAGCGGTTTCTTAAATCACCCCTTAGGGTACATTTCTGTTGTATTTTGGTCTCTGTCATGGGTGTCGAACATAAGGCTTGTGGACCAAAACCAGCCCTCCAAAGAATCCAATCTGGCCCAAAAAGAAATTTAGACTGAAGACATTACCAAACAAGGTTGTCAAAATCATTGTAGTTCAGGTTCTACATACAGACCAATTCAGTGTCAAGTAGATTGGACCAATATGTCATAATAACCTATAAATAAGGATAAATAAGTCTTTGTCTTAGTATAAAATTCATCGGAGACATTTACATTTCTAAACTATGCGATAGCACAAATGTGAATAACCTGAACTAATATGAATAACATGAAATGTATTAAAAGAAGTGTAATTTCAACTGTATTCTGCCTGTTAATAAATCTTTTGTGTGTTTGTAGATCCAATGTGATTTGTAAAATGCAATACTCATGTGGAATTGATGACCTGGGGCATAATACTATTCAAATTGCAGTTACTTTTCTTAGTAATTTCAGGCTGGACATGTTATTTACATTTTTAAAAAATAGTTTGCAGTTGTAATATTAATTCGTAAAGTAATTTCAGTCAAAATGTGACGGCGTGACTAAATATAATTTATTATGTTATTTTTCTGGTCTGTCTGTGGCCCCTGACCTAGAATGACTT
Source organism: Siphamia tubifer (assembly GCA_020466265.1). Taxonomy (NCBI): domain Eukaryota; kingdom Metazoa; phylum Chordata; class Actinopteri; order Kurtiformes; family Apogonidae; genus Siphamia; species Siphamia tubifer. The sequence continues at coordinate 32,652,562 of CM035792.1, read as the reverse complement.
GACACCCCTGGTCTCAGTCGCTGTATATTCTCACCTGCACATTTTCAATCTTGGATTTGGCCAGCAGCAGCTTCTTGTCATAGTCTCGCTGCCTCTGTTCTCGCTCTGCTTCCAGTTCCAGCACAGTTTTCTGGGACTCTGCCAGGCGTTGTCTGAGGTCTGTGATCTTAGGAAGAATATAAACTGTTCAGTAAAGGGACACATCCCAGCGACAAAGTACAATTCTCATGAACAAAAATCAAATAAAGTGACCGGTAACAACTCTCTGGTAAAGATGTACATCTGTTAGTGCATGTGTAAAGATACATCTCTAGAAATGGGCCAGAAATGCGAGTTATCAGACTATAACCTAAGCCACAGTGACAAGTACATCTGCAAACACCCGCAGTTCTGTTTTTATATAAAGTATGAACGAATTCACTGACGCACATACGTATATCTTGGGTTCTGTGGTTTAAACCAAAAGTTGCATGGTGTCCCTGTCTCAACAATGTGTGAATCTAAGTTTGTTCATGATAATGGGTGTGTACAAGTGAGCATATAGATATGAGAGTGTGTACATGTGTGTGTTTCTGTTGCCCTCTGACTGCACCAATACGGAAGTCAGTGGGTACTGGAGAGGTGAGGGGAATTCTTAGTGAAGTGAGACAGGCCTTGTGGTCAGCTTGCAACGATAATGAACTATTGCAAGGTTGCACCTTTTCCAGTGGACAAACGCATAAGTGACACAAAAAACAGCTGCTCTACTCCCAACTGATGCACACAAATACAGATACTGTGTCTTTTTAAGCCTTAGGAAAACAATCCCTTTTCATGGACTTGTCACACATGTCAACAACTTACTGTTGTTAGTTAAAATGACACTAATATTAATTTTTATAGGCCACTTAAATCATTTTGGACTATTTACATTAAGGTTTTCAAAGTTGTTGTTTTTTTTAAAGTCAAAAAAGCTGTTTTGTGGTTTATGCTGAATTTAAAAAAAAAAAATTCCCAGGTGTTAGGTCTAATAATAAAGAGTGAAAGCATTTCATTTTCTCTATTAAAATAAATAGTGCAGATATGTATAAAGCAGAATGTGCAAAGCAAGAAATAATCTACTGCCAAAAATTATCCAAGGAATGTTCACAGAAAGGAAAGGAGGCTATAAACTAAAGGGAGATCTACATTTAAAAAAAACTAACTAAGAACAACAATGAAAAGCATGTGCATATCAAGCTGTGGAGTAACTTTGTGGAACAGTCTGGAGCAAGAGATAAAGCAAAGTACAAACATATATATGTGTATATATATCTTATATGTCGATATGGATATTTTGTGTGTGTGTGTATTATATTAAAGATGTTAAAGATATAATATTAGAGATAATTGATGAAGTAAAATATTCTTCTAAATGCTATTCAATATTTCATATACTATTTAAAATTTCAGAGGTGTTTATATTTTTAAATGGACTAAAGTAAGGACAAATGTAAAATCTAGATATATTTCCGTTGTGGGTGTAAAATTATGGAATGTACTTAATGAATTGATAGATTTTTTTGGTTATAAAAGGAGAATGCTCAAAGCTGTACAACTTTAATGTAAGCAAGTGAAGACAGGAAAAAAATACACTTTTGCTTCTAGCCTATTCCTTTTTTATGTTTTATGTTCATTATTATTGTACAAACTAAATAATATGTTATATACATTCAATATACATTTATTATGACTCACAAATTATAATATTAATATTGTACATATAGATTTATTTTATAGATTCTTTACATGAAGCAGTGATGTAGGAGCTTGGAATTTCACAAAAACGACTGAACTTTGGTTTTCATTGATTTAAATACACAGGAATACTTACAGACCTGACTCCATACGCTTTCATAAATATTACATTCTTTCCCCTTTAACAGTCATAATGGTAGTCGAGGAAACACACACATGTCTTTCCACACCCTCTATTGCAGCCCCAGTCATTACTCTACCTTCTGTTCAAACTGTGACTTCATGGAGTTCCACTGAATGTCCCACTGCTTGTTCACCTCCAGTACCTGTTAACAGCAGCAGAAAGTGAAACAAATGACAATGCACATATAGGAAACAAAATATACATAGACTTTCCCCTATGGCAAAAGAGGATGAACATTTAGAACAAAAAAAAAACAAAAAAAAGACTCACATCCTTTCTCTGCTTCTCCAAAAGTTTGATCTTCTTTTCATACACCTCAACATCACAAGGTTTAGTTGGGGTTTTCTCAGCAGCTTTTCCACTCTGTAGACACACAGTACATTCCTATATCCATGACATGACTCCATTACATCACATGTTTTATTAGTGGGGAAGTTGAACCACAAATTAATAGATACATTTTAATACATTTTAATAAAACAGATTTAATTTCAAATGGATTTAAGTAGAAAACGCAACACTTTTCCTTATATAAAGTATGTACAGCTGAAGAAAAGCATGAAGTAAAGTACCTTCTGTGGTGTGTTGGCCTCCATTTTGGGTCGAACAGCCGTGGATTCTTCCTTCACTGGCTCCTCTTTGGCTTCTGAAGCTTCAGTGTCAGATTGCGCTGCAGATGCTGCTCCTGTTGCTCCTCCCGTCACCAGCTCCTTCAATTTCTGATTCTCCTGCCTAAAGCAGCATAAGAGCGAAAACGATAGTGAAGAAGGTTCATTCCAAGGGTTTGTTGAAAGCTTTCAGCAGGATGTCTTTTGGGAAGACCCTGCAATGCCCACTGGGGTTAGCAACATGAACAGAAAGCATGACTAATTCCCCATCAAAAATGAAACTACACTCTATTTTTAACATTCAGGACGAAGTCTGTCAGCAAAGTAGGTGCAGACACTGGTTCATAAAATGACAAAAGGGTCATGAGAAATGTTTTTGTTCCACAAATTAAAAGAGAGCAGATGAATCACAATGAGATGTGTCTTCATTGTTGTGATTCGTGGTAAAGGAACATATCACGACTGCAGATCACAGCTTGTTCTTTTGACCTTACTAACAATAATATTTTTGCATGAACAGACGGCACAAAGTCCAGTCAAGTGAAAAGAAAAGGAAAAACATTACCTCAGCTGTTCCAAGTCTCGATTCCTGATATGATGATCCTCTTCCATTTTCTTTCGAAGCTCATTGTTCTCCTGTCTGAGCTGCTCACAGAGAGTCTATAAAGTTCAAAACACAGCAAAAAAAATCCCCACCATCAGAATATTTGGCAGCATCCTTGATTACAAGATTTTTTTAAACGTCCATCTTATATAGTTTGAGAAGTATCCACCTTTAACCACATATACAAATACCACAATTTCAGCACAAAATTCTCTTAATAGCTTGTTATATAATGGATAAAGACACTTTTTTATGTCTCACATTAATGTTTTATGTTAACCAAAAAGCTTTTAAAAAGTTGAAAGACAGAAATCCCTGAATTCATGTCATTGTAAAGTATATGTGATATTTAAACAATGTTAGTTTATTTACATTAAAATTTGGTTTAACACAGTTCCAATTAGAAGTGTGAAAAATGTACGTTGCAAAGAGTTTATAGCTGGAGCAAATGTTGTACCTGTTGTTGCTACCTTGCATTTACATAGACATTATAGTATGTGTATAAAGTATACTATACGGTAGGTAGATACTGTTTTTTATTTCACTAATGCCACAGTAGAATATACAATAATACAAATATAGTTCAATAACATTCAATAACAATAATGAGTTCAATAACCTACACACATACATTATTTATGTAGAGACGGTTGGCCTGTAATGCAAAGGTAATTTCCCCAACAGTGCCACTACAATTAATTACATTTCATTCTTATGTGTGTTGTACAGATCTTTTAAATGTCAGTATTTTGCATTTTTATTTCAAGCACCTGAATGATTAAGAGTAAATTATTAAAATGTAATTTTAACTGATTTCATTACATTCATCCTGATTATCAATATACATGTAGTGTTAAGTGCAAGAATGGTTAGTTTGCCAGAAGTTAGAAAATCTAGTAGTAGTTTAACTGATTCTTAAGTTCTGTCACACAGACGGCGTTCCTCATACCTGTAAGAGGGACGTCCTCTGCTCATTCTTCTGGACTTTAGAGGAAAGATGGTGAAACTCTACAGCCATACGGCCGAGGTGAGCCAATAGCTGGTTCGGGTTAGACTCCTCTGCAAATATACTGAAGGAGCTCTCCAGCCTCTTCAGCTGGCTTGCTAACTCAATGTTCTCCTGAGGCAGGAGGGGGATTACTCCAGCCACTGACCCCGCCTGGAGAAACCCCAACAGGTGAAAAGTCAATGAGTCAGGTGGTCCACTCAAGATGACGGTGATATGCTGTATTTATTAAAACTAAACTAGGTCAGAATTATTATGCTTCCCTTTCTGTGAAAAGTCCCAGGTGCTTTATCTTAAGAGTCAGACCTGTTAGTCCTGTTGGATTTAAATAGAAATACCTCAGACTATAAGTGGTACAGTAAAAATATAGGAGCATTTGGCCCTGTGGAAACCATCAAACTAGGCTAGAGACTTTCAAAACAAGTATGTTTTTAAGTCTAACATATGGCTTAAATATTCTGCCATAGTGTCCCATTAGCATGGATGTAGTCTGTGAATGAATCGGTGGTGTAATTCTAGTTAGTAATAATCCTGGACTTTCCCCTGGCTGACTCAGGCTGGAGCTACCAGTATTGAGTTTGTTAGTGAGTCACTACACCATGGATATGTTTCTACTGTTGGAGAAATGGCTTTAAAGAGGAACTTCGGCCTTATTAAATTACACAAGGCAATTATTACTGGGAAGCTACAACTAGGAACACTGTGATACTATGACCATAAAAATATTTTGGTACAAAAGATTTCTGAGAAATTTTAAATCCTGCGGTAGCTAAAAATTAATGAGAATTTTTACCACAATTTGATTTGAATTAAAAAATAATAATACATCTGGTTCATACCGTCAACGTATCTGCAGTCTTCCCCTCCATATTAACCACTTCAAACTCTGATAAGGCCTCCTGTAAAGGCCAAACAGTTAGCAGAACCACAGATGTAAGAAATAAGATTATTCAAATAAAAGATGAAGACTAAAGCATATGCTATGTTGTTTCTGTGTAAAACAGCACAAATTACTTACAATGGGCTTTTCAGGCTGGATGGCCTTTCCTAAACAGATTGTTTGCTCCTCCTTCTGCTCTGCAGAGGGATGCAAACAGGATTTTCCTTGACCTGAAACATGTCACAATTGATACCAAGGTTAATCCAGGTTTCAACACTGTAGAATATTTAGTTGTTACTATATGCAAAGTTAAATTCCACAAGTGCAAAACATAACAAGGATAAAATCCATCATTACCATCCAAGTGCCTACTTTGTGCCTCAGTCTGAATGTGTCCTCCTATACACAAACTGGCAGCAATGCTCGAGGACTTAAGAGCTTCGTTGTCTCTCACAAGCTCCTCTACTCTCTGGCGAAGCCTCGATGCCTCCGACTGAGACTCTTCCAACAAATCTCCTGCAGGTTTCAAAGAGATCTCATCTGTCCAGTCCTTTAATTGAATTTCCTTCTATCTAGCTTTATATTTTCAACACAAAAGCCAACATGATAGGAGTGGAGGCAAACTGTTCAGTACCAGCAGTTGTCAAATGATGATGATGTCTTTTAGTCACTCTTTTGGTGACTCACAAAAGGAGCAATCAAACTATTCATGTCAAGCTGTACAATGAAGACTTTCAAGTTTTGGTGCATTCCTTGTAAATGGTCACATGACTACATCAATCCTGCGTGTGTATCTTTTAATAAGAAAATCAGTTATGTATTCTATTAAGAAAGAACTAATTTAATGTATACTGTGGAAGCCCTTAAATTATACCTTACAAATTATAATACAATAATATGTAAATCGAGAAATCTGGGGTAACTACATGAGGAACATAATTCATGTGATGCCACAGAGCAGTAGAGGCTATTCCTCTGTCCACCTCCTTAAGGTAATCAAGTTGTTTTTAGGAGCCTACCTAAGCTTTTAAGTCCCTTCATCCTCTCCCTCAGTATGCTGTTCTCCTCCAAAAGCTGTCGATAGCTGCTCCCTCCAGCCTCCTCCCTGGCCTTGACCTCGCTCCCACCTGGATCATAGATGCGGTATGGGCCTTTCCCTTCCATTGCTGAAGCTCACTTCCTAGACATGGTCCTCTGAACTGAGACAAGAAAAGACAAACTGTATCATAATATGAAAAACATAAGATATATTGCATATAAAAACAACAGTAAAACAACAATGACTGCTTTTTTTTTTTTTTTTTTTAGAAAATGTTAATCATACAACATCCCTTATTAGTCTAAACAGATATACCTGTAAAAACAAAAACAGGAAAACTTTGGCTTTCCATGCATGACAAACATCTTAATATAGTACGAGTTGTAAAACGCTCATGGAATTAATTCGTGTAGTTTTGCATTAATTCCAACACAAGTGAACAACATCAAATGTCCAACAACTAAGTAATCAGGCAGATCAAGGACAACTTCAGGAGAAAAACACTGGCAAGACACCCTATCCTGGAAAGACACCCTATACTGCAACACTATTACAGCCTCCCATAACAACAAAAATAAATACTGTACGCGTTCAGCCATTCAGTACCGACTATACAAACCTTCCAGATTTTCCTTTCGTTTTAAAAATGAAGGCAGGACGGGAGAAACTATCGATGGAGTCCGGGGAAGAAAAGTGGCACCATTGAGAGTAGACAACAAAAGCAACAGTATTTCATACAGTGATGCTATTCTTACTGAGCAAGAAAGAGCTAACGTTAGTGATGGCTAAAGATGACAACTACAACGTCCATATCCAAGGGAAAACAATAGACCAAACACTGGTACGTGAAGCTGCGAACAAACACACCACTCGAGAGTCAAACACGGTCAAATCTAGCTAATGATAGCTACCTTGATTGGCTGAAGAAGGCTAATATTAGTTTTCGCTGTTGTCATGCAAATTGCTAGCAACATCCTCGTTAGCAGTAGGCTAGCTAACCTTAGATGACAGTGCGGGACAGGAAGCCGTTACTATCTCCTATTAACACGCCGCAGATACTTTTATCGATCCAGTAAGTCAGCGGGAAAGCGGAGGAAAACGGTAAATATAAGAACAAAGAGGTGTCTTTTAGCTGGGTACCTTTCAGCTCGCTGTGGCCTCTCGTCTCTCTCTCGACATCTATTGCGGAAGTGGTCTATGCTGTAACCTGGGAAATTCCACCTCACAGCGCTTGATGTAAACAGCCAGTTACGGCGGCCCTGAGGTGCAAAAAAACAAATACAATATGGAAAGTATTACATCAAAACTAAAAACAATAGAAATTTGAAACATACAACAACGACAAAATCAGGAACTGCAACAACACGGAAAAAAAACAAAGAACTGCAGCTTAGTAAAATATATTGGAGTACGGCTTGTACTTTGGCTGAAGGGAAGGAGGAAGGCTGCTAAATTTAGAGTCAGTTTCATTTCTTATTCTGTTTGTAGACAGACAGACAGATAGATAGACAGATAGATAGACAGACAGATAAAACATTTATTAATTTCCCAAGGGATAAATGCAGGTGTCTGACAGCAAAAATGCAGTTTCACCCATAAAGTATATCTTATAATCTTAATTAAAATACCTAAAACAATTTTTATGGTGAATTCTTAACAACTTTTCTCTATATCTAACTATTAATTGCAATAGAGAAATTCTATGTAAATGGCAACACTCACCCTAAAAAATAAAGCATATAATGTAACAAAATTGTATAAAAAAAATAATAATCTAGGCCTATATTTTACATATCATATACATTGTAAATAAAATAAAATGACATTAATTTATTCTAAATTTTTAAACCAAATTGAAGCCACTACAGCAATCGTTTATGCTAAAATCAATGAAACAACAAAACAGCAGCCATCCAAAATCTTATTTAAGAACTTAAATGAAGTTTTAACTAATATTTAGAGTTTTTTTATTCTTAACAAAGGCTTATGATGGTTAAATTGTCGATTTCAAGAACAGATGTCATTAATCTATGTATTTTAGGCTGTTCAGCGAACAGCAGGTACTTTCCTATATTTAATTCACCAATGTAGATGTTCATAAAAACACAGTATATTCAAAAGTTATTATGTCAGAACATTGAAAAGTGAAGACAAACTGACTTTTTTATTGCACAATGTATTTTTTATTGGGCATAAACAAGCATTCCCACAAATAACATAAACAGCTTAAAAGACATGCTAATAATGGCAATAAAGGTGTTTTATTCTATTCCATTCTCTTGCATTTTCGTACTGCATTCGTCCAGTATTCACTATCAAAGAATTCTGGCCATAGCAATGTGATAGTGGCTATTGTATTCCAAATGTACTAATAGTTCCCAAAATATTGGTCCTATCAAGTTTCCGTTTTCATTCATCTATTCCTTGACCAAAAATACATTATTATGTCAAATTGCAACAGTCAGCTCTTTCTGGATTTTGTGTGAATCCCCAGACACATATACTTGTTTTTTTCCTAATAATAATCAGGGCTCTAAATTAACTTTTTTCATCACCAGCCAATGTGGCTAGTAGATTTTTTTGATCTTACTAGCCAATCAGAAATTCAACTAGCCATTTTTTCCCCCTGACCAAAATGAGACATACGCCTTCAAATTTCTTTAAATTATTTTATTTAACCTTTTCCTCTTGAAATAATTCATTTCTGTAAACATATGATCACTTTTTTTTTTTACATTTTCACATTTAACTCTTAAAACTTCTTGCTTTTACATTTTCTCACCTTTCACTGTTAACACTTCTTTACTTTTCTCACCTATATTACAATTTATACAATACATAGACTCACATCTTGTTGCTCTTACAATACATTTTCTCAATTGGTTCCCATATCATTTCTTTATGTCTCTCTCCGTGTCGAACACCAGCCACTCACGACCCCCAAGCCATTTTGGGTTAAATGTCGTCTGCTTTTTCTTTACCGTTACCTCAGACTCGACAACATCCCCTCCAGCCTTTGGCCTTTTCTCACCCCCACACTCCGAACCTCCCAACCACCGCCACAACACACGCTTCAGAAAATATTCTCCTTCTTCTATCTCTTAACGTCTTCTTCTTCACCTCAGAGTCAACCGCGCGAAAATGCTCAAAATCGAATGCAATGAGGACGCAGCCTGACGCAGCCAATGAATGCATGCGACGTCATCACGGTAGAGTTAATGGGAAATGTAGGAACTTTCGTCTTGTCAGTGTTTGGGACTAGAGAAGGCTTTCTAATCAGGACACTTTTCTAAAAAAAATTTCTATCCCTCGCCACCAGCCAAAGTGGCTAGTAAGTTTGGTTTTTTTACCCGCCAAAATGGATTTTCACCCGCATTTGGCGGGTTGGTGGGTGTTACTTCAGAGCCCTGATAATAATATATATTATTTTTATTATGTGAAGTAAACATGTATTAAATATAAAAAAAATACCCATACAACTAACTTTGTGATTTCCAAATGAACTTCCTCAGTATATTTAACCTGACCTAAGTGATTTATTGTTATTTATTAGAAGTTTATCTTCTACATTTTGCATTTTTAGTCAAAATCAGGTATAAAGTTTGGCAGTTATGTACTAGATGTTTAGAAAAACTCAACATCCTTAAATCAAAACAAAGAAAAAACTGAAGACAACATGTCTTTTTCAGTTAAATATATCATTTACTGAACACAAAACAAGGATGTACAACCTCAGTCATTTTCAAACTATGTGGGTTTTACTGGTGAATCAATATTGCAGAAGATGACCATTTTTCCATGTTCACAATGTCCAAATGTATCATATCTGATGATGATGTAAATCTGACAAACTGCATTTTACTTGAATTATTTAAATGTATTAATAGGACTGGTGGTTCATGAGTCAAAAGATGAGATAGAGATTTCTGTGGTGCTTTTGAATATCCAATTGTATTTTTTATTTGCTAAAAATAAAGGGGTGTTTTCCCTCCTCAAACTCCTGACTGATTATACTTTGAACATACACTATTACAACATCATCGCCTACATGCTTCAGTGTAACAGGTTGCAAAATACTTCCAACAAATAGTGTCAGGTCAATACTCCGTAAATGAAATGTTATAAACTGAGTGTTATGCCTGGACATGTGGACCGACACTACAACCTTAATACACTTTCCCAATCCAAATTTTTCATATTGTCTCATTTTGTCATGAATTTAATTTGGAAGAAAAGTGAAGTGTTTAAGCAGTCATGTGATTTTCTTTCAACCTTGGAAATAGAATGAGAGACTCATTCACCTTCATAGTAAAGACGTTGAAACTGAAAGGTTAGAATGTGAAACCTGTAAGTTATGGTAAATATTGCCTGTGTGGTGTCAATGTGACAATCAGCAAAGCTTTTCTGTGTTAAACCACCTACTTCGCACGTGTAGGACATGTGTCTCTTATTGTTTCCAAATGATGACACACACCCACTTTTACAAAGTAGGTGAACCAGCCTATTAACAATTACACTAAAATGTTATGTTAACAGGTAATGTCACCACTACATGTGTATTCAAGACACAGGGCCTGGTTGAACACTTTGATTCCAAATTCAATCTTGTTGTCGTTAGTCCCTTAAAGGTGTCATTCTATGGTTGTTCCATTAATATTACTGTGTTCTCCATTGTTATTGAATACATTGTGTGTCTGGATTACTTTGTTTCCCGCTGTTTTTTCACGTTAGAAAAATTACTTGAGGTCGAACAACAGTGTTTACCAGTACTTCCTCATACATGTCCATGATGCGGTGACGAGGCGTCTCTGATTGGCTCAGAATGCGTGAAGGAACACTCCCCCCTCCCCTCTCACTCTCTCTGTATGTGTTTACTTTTACCAGAGTAACATCCAGATAGGTTTTGTGCGGTTGCTTGTTCTGAAAACGTGCAGGGAAAATAGAGGCTTTATTTCCACAGAGAGCACAGGAACCAGTTTGATCTGCCATTTTTTGTCAAGTTTGTGCAGCAGCTACTCTTGTAGATGCTAATGCTAATGCTACTTCAGATTCGCTGCAATGGGGGACGGGCCTCACCCCATGTGGGGGACACTAAAGTCCATCTGACATCAGATGGATTGACTTTTTCTGGGTCCCTTGTTCCTCTTGTTGTTTTCTATGAATGCAGTATGTAGCCAGTGGAGGTGACGAACCACTGTCAAAGGCAGCATGTGTTGGTAAGTCGGGGTGACCCATCAGATTCCAAAAGGAGTGTGGGAAAAGTGTTTTTTAGCGGAATGACACCTTTAAGTTGAATGCCAGACCATCTTCCAGTATTGTCCTCCAGATGAATGTGACCCAGTGGCCCACAAATGTACCTTTTCATATGTGTACGTATGGTGCCATTGCTTACTACATTTGCGATTCTGAAAACACTAAGATATCCTTGGGGGCTGATGAGTCAATCCAGACTTTGGAATGTGAGTCTGTAAGACCCGGTCGTAGGACACGGGCTGTGTACAGAGGACAGCACGAGGGTTAAGGAAGGACACTGTGATGTGATTTGTTGGATCTGGCTGTGGATCTTGTGGATCACACCAGTCATCACTTTGAGGCACTGGAAGTGAAAAATACTGTGCTTGTTTTATAAGAATTTTCGAATATTGACATACAATTAAATATGAAAGAAACAGGTATGACTGTAATGTTTATTTAACGGCGTTTACCAGACAAAAATAGACATATACACAGACAATCACAAGCAGGGATTTGGGTAATAACAGAAACAGTGCAATTGGTATGACTGTTTTTGTAGTATGTTTGTGATGTTCTTTTATTGTTTTAATGTATTTTTTGGGGCCGACCCCAAGGAGTGCATTCTTTCATTTCATTGTAAATTGCTATAATGACAATAAAGGAAATTCTACTATTATGTTTTTGTAATGTATATGTCTACTGTAATTCTACTGTCATTGTACTGACCTATAGGGAGTTGTAAACACCTCTCACTGCACTGTCTCCATGGTAACTGCACAAAGAAGTTTCCACATAGCTGTATGAATCCAATTGTAATCAGCTAGAAAATCTTACTACTGACTGCATAAAAATCTAACTCAACAGACTTTTTTTTCATGCAAGCTCAGACACTATACCATGTCTATAATAATTGACTTTGAACCTTTCCCAACTTTGTCTGAACCTCAAATGTGGTTGGTTTATGGACTTTGTAGATTTTCACATCACTGCACTGCTCCATTGAAGATCAGCTGCAACGACTAGCCCAGGGGTCTGTAACCCTGGTCCTAGAGAGCCGCTATCCTGCATGTTTTAGATGTTTCCCTCTTCCAGCACACCTGACAGACATTATCAGTCTTCCACACAGCTTGATGATAGGCTGATCATCTGAATCAGGTGTGTTGGAAGAGGGAAACATCTAAAACATGCAGGATAGCGGCTCTCTAGGACCAGGGTTGCAGACCCCTGGACTAGCCAATGTATCAAGTCAAATCAATAAAAAAAAAAAAAATCCATGTAATTTTCATGAGTCAAAGTTTCTTTATATTCACTTTGCTGCCATTAAACATCAGTTTAGACGGACACTTGTTGTGATGCACATTATGCCAGGATCAGTGCAAAGTTGATGTTCTAAATGTTATTAGATGTCATTTGATATGTTTGTTGTTGTTTTTATACATATAGACTTTTTTATCTATACTTTTATTTTATTACCTCCACTAAAGTATTACATTTGAGTCCGTTTGTTTGTTTGACTGTCAGCAGGAATAATAGATAATGAGTCAAGGAAGAGCCCCTTAGATTTTGAGCAATGAAGGTCAAAGGTCAAGGTCACACTACAGGTCAACAGCTAAAGCACATCAGTGGTAATATCTCAGGATTCAGACAAGATAGAATCTCGCTTTTTTTTTTTTTCATTCACGTCGTCTCACCTTCAGACATTAGATGGGTCAACAGCTACAGCTCGATCACGTCACGTTTTGACGTCACATGATGCCATATCTAGCCTTGGCGGAGGTCTGCTGTCTCTGACTGCCTTGTTTTTTATTTCTACCTCTTTTGTACTGTTGTCATTGTTATTTCTATATCAGCTCTAGTTTTCTTCTTAACATACAGACATCTGGGGGCATTTAGAAATCAGTTGTTTGTTCCATAGGCCAAACACCACAGGCGAAACAGAGACTTTCTCATCATATAGTAACATGATATATCATGACTCATATACACACCACTTGTTATTACACCAGACTCCTCCAGTTTAGTTTTAAATTGGACCATGTGCACCATCTACCAGGGCACGTGCACTCTGTTGCTCCTGTCCGCTGGTCTTCCCCTCATTAGATTTTGCTTTTATCAGAGTCCAACCCATACAGGCTCTGGGTGGATACGCCTCAGTCACAGACTTCCTTTAGAACAGGGGTATCAAACTCATTTTAGTTCAAAGTCACATTCAGCTCAATACGATCACAAATCAACCAGACCAGTAAAAAAAAAAAACATGTGGAAAAGGTAAAATTACATCATGACGATCTTTACATCTACAAAGTTCCCATAAAAATCTGAAAAACATGCACAACCTGAAATGTCTTTGAAGATAAATAAATAAATAAATGCAGTTTTTAAAATGCTAAGCTTCATTAAATTATTTCAATATGTACATTATAGTTTACAGATCACTAATACACTAAATAATTAGTAATATTGATCAAACTGTACTCACTTCTCTTAACACAATTCAGATTGTTCATATTTCACATGTTTTGTGAAAGGAAAGTTTGTACATGTATACATTTTCATGCAATTTATTTTTAAGAAACATTCGGAGCTGTCATTGTTTACTTTACTGGTCGGATCCACTTTAGATCATATTGGTTGTTGGACACACTTAATAGTTTACACATTCTGAAATATTTGTTTGAATTTACAAATATATGTAACTGCATCAGACAGACACAAACAAAAAAGAATAGTAAAAACCAAAAGAGTTTTAGTAAAATAGTAAAAAGAAAAAAAGTAAGTGAACTAAAAAGCACACAGGAAATGTTAACAGACAGACAAACAGACAAATCCTGATGAAACCAGAACCCTTTTGGTGGAGATAACTAACATTTTGTCAGTCTTTGACTTCTATGAAACAGAGCATGCTCAGAAGGTCGCATGTGGGTTTGGAGAATGGAACAATACTGAGCAGCGTTCAATGACTTAAGAATGGTTCACAAATGCATGGGGAGTCCAAAAGCTTTTTTCCATCACTATATGTGGAACATGAACTGAAACGATTTCATCATACATCATTATTGTCATTTTTCCATTTCACAATTCATTCACACACTGAATTGGAGCCTTTGGTCTGTGGGCTGTATGTTTAAAACTTGTACTTTAGAGCAAGGCTGGGGGGCCAACTACTGACAAAAGCATCTCTGACAACATGTGACTCCCCGCATCTCAAACCTACGCATAAAATAACATACAATATAATATAATATTTGATTAATCTTGCTTCTCTGAGGAGGGTAAATAATATGACGCACTACTTTGTGTCTCGTAGTACAAACCAAGATGAAGTATTTCCATGATGTGGTACTTTCTCAGTACGGCCCTGACCCCTGACCCCATTTATCATAATATGTTAAACAGTAGTACTTCTGTGAATATACACCTTTGAGGCATCTGCTAAAATGAGACGTCTCATTAATTTTGCCCTTAGTGATGGTTTAACACAACTAGGAACAAGGAAATGTGCAGTAATAGCTTTATGACATCATTAAAGATCAAGTTCCAGTGCATGATGGGAAACACCTAGCTGTACTCTAATCAAACAGGTGATTGCCCAAGAGTTTTGACTAGGAATTAAAGAAAAGAGGATGTCACTGTCTTTATTTTCAATTAATTAATACGATTTAGATGTAATCAGTTCAATTAATTCTTATGACAAATAAATATTCTGTCTGTGATGAAAACCAGTGGTCAAAAATATTTCATAGTAAAGCAAATTATTTAGATTTTTTTTCCTTGTCTTTTGCTGATTGTGTTTTGCACTTCAGGGCCACTGTAATAACTGACAACCTGGCCAGCCAATCAGGATAGAGTTTTCTACCAGTGAGGCAAATATAGAATAATTTAAATACTGGAATAAAATGTTTGGCAAATTCATCTTTTATTCATTTTTAAAATGACCAGAATGTTCTAGTCTGATCACATACTGGGTCTAACACACTGACACTACACTGTAAACCTGAACATTCAGAATAATTAAATATATTCAGTTGTGAATACTCAAAGTTTCATAAATAGTACTACTAACTCAAATGTAGTAAGTTGCTGTAACATATTCTTCTTTTTAAGTCCTTCAACTAATATTTTTTTTATTAAGGGGAACTATTGTGGATATAAGTGAACATAACTGAAAAACATTTAAGGTCCAACTGAGTGGAATTAAGTCATTAAATGCTGAGAATGATATTGTTCTGTTACTTCTATTGTTTCAAATAAGGATTATTGAAAAAAATAAACTTAACTGATGTAGTAGATAATGAAATACAATTTCAGAACACTATAAATAACCAATAATAACTATCACACCAAAAAAATTACCAAATTTATTCAGGGGCGGCTGTGGTTCAGTTGGTAGAGCGGGTTGTCAGTAGTTCTGTCTGTCCACATGTCCAACTGTCCTTGGACAAAGACACCGAACCCTGACTTAGTCTCCCAGTAGGACTGACAGAACCTTAGAATACTAAGTTAATAAGTAATTTTTTAATTTAAGTATACTTTAATAAGCATCTGCATTTTAAGTTCTGGAAATGTTTCATTTTTAAAGTTTCATCAACTTAAAATAATTGAGACAATCGATTGCCTTAAATCTTTTTAGTTCTGCTAATTTATTTGGGTTTACAGTGACATGACAATGGTTCAATGGACTGAATAAGACTGACATATTAGCCTGATTTTTAGTCATTTTTGTAATACTGATAAGTTTTTCTCAACTATTCTAATGACCTCTCAAACCCATTCAAATATCCCCCACAGCTTTAGGACAAACCCAAGCATTTTCTCTGAATGACTCCATTTTCATTGATAAATTTAGAGGGGAAGGGGCTGACAGGGGATTTCTGTAGTTGCATCACATATTTCCTTTGAAAGAAAAGTGCAGCTGTTGATTTCTCAAGAACTCATCTATTTTTTTTTATTATATTATTTTACAAAATGCATTCATGTGTCTATGTTTATATGTACATCTGTATGTTTAATGTTATCTGAAATGGTTTTGGTTTTACCATGACTTAGCATAAACATGTTCATTGCATTAGAAATGTGATGAATTGACCTAAACCCATTTGAGGTAATAGTAAATATAATGTAGGTGACGTGGGTGTGGATGATGGAACACATCAGTCAGAACAGATACAGGGTCTTTCTCAGAAGTTTTTAGAGAACTACAAACACACTATCCAACTCAAATGTCCATCTTCACACTTAAATTAAACTGAAACTTTATTTATCTCCCAGGCAAAAACATCAGGAAATCCCACACCAGGTTGAATCACTGATAAATGAATATCAATTTAACATTACTGTAAACTAATATGTAATCAATCATACAGTGATTAAATAAGAACATAGTAAAAACCATGTCTGTATAACATCACCATAAACATGTCTGTATTATTACTGTGCTTATGTTTACCCCAGAATATTTGCGTATTATTAGGATTTCCCATTTTGACTCTTACAGTAATGTTACCCTGCCAGACGGATATGGTGCAATTTTTTTCCTCAGAAAAGCTGTTTCATATGGATAAAACCGAAGCAGTGTCTTTTGTCTGTTTCATACTTTGGGAGTGTACGTATGATTTCACTTTTGCTATTTAATTCATAATGACCCAAACAACCACTAGTGACCAAAACCATCCACTAATTCTATCAATGCATGTAAATAATGAGTGTAAAATACAGTTTGTCATTTTTTCATAGATGTTCAGAGGCCCTGTCATCTTCTACAGTATTTATTCACCAGTAAAACCCATGGAGTTGGATTAATGACAGCGCATAAAGATACTTCATTTTATGTTCAGTTAATGTTATATTTTGGTGAAAAAGTATTAAGTATTAAAATAAAAATTAGTAAGCATGAAGTAATGTTATATTTTGGTGAAAAAGTAATTGTTTTTAGTTTTCTCTGTTTTTGATTAAAAAAAAAAGTTATTTGAGGTTTAATAAACATATGAGCTGTGAGTTTAATATAGGAAAATACCAGATACACACTGAAAAAAAATCCAAAGGATAAAAATAAAATAAATAAATAAATAAATAAATAAATGATAACTCACTTAAAAAAACTAAATATAGAGGGGAAAAAATATTTTGGAAAAGTAGCTCTGGGTCTTCATGAGTCTGGTCTGGTTTTCGTGTTTATATCTATGAAAATAGGATGAATTGTATTGTTTCTCAAACTTATCTTAACTTTATTCCCCACAATTAAGACATAATGTATTTACAACCTAAGAACAAACATGAATAATTAGGAGCAATAGTGACATCTTGTGGGATTTGATAAACAGGTAAACTCTAGTGAATCATTCCCTCAAGGATGTGGAAAGATAGAAACATGGGTTTAACTGACATCATTTACTTCAAATAAAACACATCATTCTGTTATTTCTACTTGACCTCCATTTCCAAAGTTTGGTTACCAAATAAATATGCATCAAAAACAAGTTGTAAATGTAGTATTTAAATTTGTTATGTTCTGATACTTAGAACATATAATAATAACAATGCAATAATGTCAAGGTTAGCATCACCCACTTACATTATTTTATTATGTCCCATTTGTAAACTATTTAATACAGGGATCTCAAACATGCAGCCCGGGGGCCAAATGCGGCCCAGCAAAGGTTCCAATGCGGCCCCCAGGAAGAATTTGCAAAGTGCAAAAATTATATATAGTAAAAGCTGTGGAACTGATTTTAATTCAGGTTCCACATTCAGACCAATAGGGTCTACAGTCAAATTATATCAGAATAACATATTAAAAGAATTACTCCATATTTTCTTCTCATTTTGATGTGAAAATAATGTAGATTATGCCTATAAATAATGATTTCAAATTTCCATCTTTCTTATAGTGGAAAAAATAACATTAAATTGGGAAAATATTTACACTTACGAACTATCCTGTAAAAATAAAATATGAAAAACATGAAGGAATATGAACAAACTGAAATTTCTAAAGAAAATTAAGCACAATTTTAACAGTTAAGTGTCTTTATAGTAGATCTGATCCATAATGCACATGTGTAAATGATACAGTGAAGCATAATATTGTTAGACCTTCATGTATTTTTTTTTTAGACATTTAAATTTTTTTTTCAGGTTATTCACACCTTTTTTGTTGAATAGTTTTTTTTAAAGCAACCTCATAAGGTCATAGGGTTTGTTTGCTCTAAAACAAACGCAAAAAAATTGTAATTGTAATTTTTTTCCAGGTTAATATGCTATTATTTTACTAGTACGGCCCACTGGACATTAAATTGGGCTGAATATGTCCCCTGAAAGGAATGAGTTTGAGACCCCCGATTTAATATGTTTTCAAACACATTTCTGCAAATGGCTGTTTTACGCACTCAACTTTTTGTTAAAATGATACTAAAAATGGTCAGAAATTTTCACTTGTTTTGCAAAACTCAGTCTAATTAGACATTAAAAGGTTAAGGATTGGGATGTAATGTTTCTGTTTGAACCCAAAAACACCCAAACATCCATTGGCATCTAAAATTATGTCATGTTTAATACCTGTTGATCCAAATAACAAAGTGGGTCTCAGCCTTTATGACACAATTTTAACATTACACATTTCTAACAACCCCAGACATTCAGAACAGAGACATGTTTCTCTTGTAGATGTCTTAGCAGGGACAGGCAGGTAAAGACATCTGTCCATTCTCTGTTTGTTCCAGTTTTTCTGAATGTGATACAGTCACATGATCGGTCAATATGAAGATACACTTTTATTTGGAAAAGTGTGTGGTGTTTTAATTATAGTGAAATATATACTGAATTATTTAAAAAATAAAATAAAAAAGATGTTTTTTTTGTTTGTTTTTTTTTTTTTTATCAATTATTACAAATTTTAGGAGGTCCCCATTTGAATTCCAGTCCACCCCAAATGTGATCGCAACCCCAAGGTTGAAAAACTGCTCTAATCCTATCAATACATGTAAATAATTGCTGTGAAATACAATGTGTCATCTTTCCATGGTTGTCAGATATAACCACGGAAAGATGGATTGGACATTCAGAACCTCCATAATGAATGTGGAAACACCGTCACCTTCTACAACATTGATTCACTACTAAACCAATGGAAATGGATCACATGGAGACACTTATTTTATGTTCAGTTAATTTTGCAGACCAAAACATGATTCTGTTTTCTCTGTTTTGGATGTAAAAACCTTCCAATTTCATCTGAGCTTTAATAAACAATGACAGTATATCATCAGTTCTTAAACAATAGGAAAATGAATGATTTTCCTTTACAAATGTGAGATACAGACCATAATATTAGAGTAAATGTTGATGAACAACTTAAGAAAGGTTAAAAATAGGGGAAACATTTTTTTAGGAACTGCAACAAAAGCAGCACTGGGTCTTTTTGGGTTGAATGCATAAAGAAACATAGGGTAGTAAGTTTTTAATTGTCCCTAAAACACATGGTGAGGCCTCATTTAGTTTTTATTTCCCCAAACTATGGAACAGTCGACCTGAGGACCTGAGGTCTGCTGCCAGTGTTTATATTTTTAAGGGTAAACTGAAAACCTATATTTTTAACTTAACTTTTAGTAAAATTTTACTCTTAACATTATTTCATTCTGCTATGTGATGTATTTACTTTTACTTTATTACTATTATTTACTTATTTACTTCTTCTATTATTTTTAATTCTGTAAATCTTTTAACTTCTTCCTACAATTGTGGGATAATGGGGGGGTCTGACGTAAAGCACTTTGTGCTACATGCACCATGTATGAAAAGTACTAAATAAATAAAGTTTGATTTAGTGATTGATAAGTTGTTCCATGACACATTTCCTCATAATGTATAAAATTATATATATATATATATATATATATATATATATATATATATATATATATATATATATATATATATAATGTCTTGTTATTGTTAATACTACTAATAACAACAACGATAATAATACTAATACTAATACTACTACTACTACTAATAATAATAATAATAATAATAATAATAATAATAATAATAAAATTGCATTAACATTTCTACTAAATGGAATTAAACTAATGTAAAACTTTACCAAATAGTACAGTGGTCATAAGTTTTATCCAGACTAAGTGAAATAATAAATATCAGATACTGAAGAGAAGATGAGTGGTAAATTACACAATATAAAATGTGTTCATTGTATAATGTATAGGCTCTTAAAAAAAAGTTAACCTTCAAAAATGCATCAGAAGGATTTGCATCAAAACAATAATACATAAAAAAAACAATGAAAAAAACCCAAACAAACCAACAACAACTAAAAAAAAACACTTTATTTAAAATTTTGTGAACTATCACAGCCCTATCGTGGCCACATAACAGTGGAAAAGTGTTTCTAAATGCCTTTCCTGCTCCATCCTTTGTTGCTTAAACACAGTTGTTTTTTCCTCAGTCTTACTTCTACCACCAAACACATTGTCCTTGTTTATCGGTGCACAGTGTTTCCTTTCTGAGACCGAAATAATAAACAGGCTGGTGACTCGGAGCCTATACCAGCAAAAAAAAAAAAAACAAAGGCCAGAGGACGCAGGAAATGTCACCTATTATTTAGGTCTGGCGTCTAACAAATCATACCCTTCATTTTCCTCCCCTACCTATTGTAAAAAATAAAGGTTTAACCGTCATTTAAGCACAACTGGACTGAGCTAATCTCCAGACTGAACCCCACCAGTGTCTGGGACTTCACCCTCCTGAGACACAAGGACAGTCCAGTCTCCCACATCCTAGCAATACAAATCAGCAGCTGATAGTAATTAACTCTGCACTGTTTAATACACAGCGTCCTTTTGTTAACACTCTGTCCTCTCAGGGCTTTAAACCAGAAAAGTCTTCAATACACAACATTTAGATGATATCTGAGCTGGTATTAGTTATGCCTTAACCAGCTTTGTACATAAAACACACTTTAACACCATGTAATCTGCACATAAAATCTATTTTTATCCTATCTTATGCTATATTGTCAGTAGGAAATACTAAATCCTGTTTAAAACGAGCATTGTAATGTGCATACAACATTAGATCATATAGTCTTAAGAAGCAGTACACTTTGTTCATTTTCTTCCACAGTTGCAAAGCCAGTATCAAGTTTTTAAACACAACACAATACATTTTGTTTTGTTTTTTTTGCTTTTCTTCTACATACAATGTGCAATAAATAGTGTAATTTCAACGAAACACAATTAAAGCTACCGTAAACACTACCATAGATATAGATTTAAAACAATTAAAATGTCTTTACATCTCAAATGCTAAATCAAATAAACATCAACTCACCCACACATTCAGCTGGTGAAACTAGTGAATAGGGGGGAAGCAATTTCACTGTGAGACTTGGGGAATTCCCATAACCCAGTAAAATGGCCTGTTGATACTGTACGCTCAGCCTTGAACACAACCCGGTGTGTGTCCTGACTGTGTGGCCTGCTTTTATTGAGTAAAGCAACACGTGAAATAAATTGAGCCCATTTAATTAATCTTTTACGGTATAGCTTGCAGCATGCCCACCACATGTCACTGCATGTGGAACAAGAAACTGAATGTCAAGAGGACGTGGACAGTGGACAACAGAGAAGCAGAACTATGTTACTGAGAAAATATTTAAATAATATATGTAGATAAAGAACATGTAAAATACAGCGCAGTAGTGAGTGCAAATCTCATCCTGATAAGAGTAAGTTCATGGAAAAAGTTGTTAAATCTTATAAAATAATGACTCAATTATTTCCTTTTTAGTGTCAAAGAATTAAAAAAAAACAAAAAAAAAACAACTCTTCTGTTCAAGATCTATAACACAGCAGTCGAAAAGTTCCCCCACTTATCAAAAGGGAAATTCTACAAACACTGTATATTTTGACATTAGTTGCATATTATCAATGTGCTATTGAAGTAATCTCTTGATCTTTTATAATTATCATTAAATGAAGCAATTTCACATTGGGTGTGCCATCAGAGTGTGCTGCTGCAGACTCTGTTTGTTGCTTTGGATTTTGGCTTTTGTGCAGGGGATTTCCTCGCCACATACATCTCTTTTTTTTTTTCTTTTTTTTTTTTTCTTCTTTCCTCTTTTAACTCAAAGATGGCCTGACAACAGCTGCACTCACACGTATGCAACCAACTGAGACTTTGACTACAACAGAGAATGTGTTGCTCCAGCATCACAGCTGTCATGTACTTTTCTGCTGCAGTGGCTTTGACTTGTCCACAGTTCAGTCTGCAGTGAACATGAATGCAACACAATGTAGTCAGTGTATTTTTATATCTGCAGTAGGTCAGTAGGTATATCTAAAAGTCATGTATTATGTCTTTGAATGTAACGTAAAACAGTTACAGTATGTACAACTCTGACAGTTTTATAAGCAACAATATATTGTGGGTGTTTTTATTTGAAGTTTGTTCAATAAAAGTAGGAATTAAACTGAAATGGGAGTTTCCTAATGCTAAATATTCCAGTTCCTATTCCGCTATCACTAGTTAATCATTAAATTGCTTGTCCAAATACAAACCACCCTACCCCACCCACAAGTCAAACAGCACAAAGACTTTATTGGAAACATGCATTAAACATAAACCTATCTGAGGAACTATTTTTGTTGTAATTTCCAGATAAATTGTTTCTATAAATGTAATTATTGATTATATTACCCTCTGGATTTAGCATTTTTTTCAGTGAAAGCAAATATATTTAATTATGTAGATGTTCATAACTAAAGGTTATTATATTGAAGCAAAGAAAAAAAAATTATTGGCAAAATATACCATTAACTGAACATAAAAACATGGCTTTTTTAATTAATCAATGTTTCAGGAGTTGATGATGCCATCCAAATGAGTCATATCTGATATGAGAAAAAAAAAAAGCTGAGTAACTGCATTTAACCAGATGTATTTACATGTATTCATAGGATTAATGGCTTAGTAGTTATTAAATATTTTTGATCAGTAGATGTTTTCCATTACCAGAAGTGAGGGTTAACAAAAAAATCCAACAACATTAAAAACCTAAAACACAGACAATTTTGTTTTTATGTGTATTTATTCAGTTCAGATACATACGTTACCTCTGAATCACAGTTATCTCTGGACAGCCTGAAGGCACTGCTTTGTTATTAACTAAAGTAGATGTAGATAAATCTATAGGCATCATAAACAATCCAGTAAAGTTGGATGGGTTTTTTTTGTGTTTTATTGCAAGTATTACTCTGCATTACATCATTTCAGTCAGCTACATGGTGAAGGTAGCTAAAAATATAGGTATTTTTTTTCTCAGACAGACGTCCTAGTTCAATAAATTGAAATAAAATAATAAACTAACTTGCATTAGGCTATACATGTGAAGCATTCTTCTACATTTACGTGAACATCACATATTAAATTAGAGTGTAAAAAAAAAAAAGAAAAACAGGAAGATCAGACATGGGACCAAAACTTGTTTGGAAGGCCACAGGTTGCTTGGTTTGGCTGAGGACTGGCAGCAGTGAAGGACACTGACAATAGATACTGACTTTAACCGACACACTTTCACATTTTTCACGTGTGTCGTCAATGAAGGTCTGTGAACGGAGCATCACTGTAGGGCACGGTTTAATCTTCCCCTCCACAGAGCAGCAGCAGGGTTTTACGGTAGTCTCCTGAGGTGTCACCCTGAACAAAGACAGACAGACAGACAGACAGACACTAAATAGACGCAAAACCAGAGGTGGAAGGAACTAAGTACAAGTACTTACTTTACTGTACTTAAGTGTAAGTTTTAGGTATATCTCTACTTTACTTAAGTATTTATTTTTCTGGCAACTTTTTACTTTTACTTCCTACATTTCTGTACTTTATATTCTTTACATTCTCAGAATAGACTCATTACTTTTTCAAACTAAACAGATGTGACAGGATGAAAAATATGTCACCAGAGGAAAAATCAGTGGAGGAGAGACACTGGGACTATATATTATAGTTATATGTGTATTATCTCCAAATTTTGACATTTCTATCTGATCATTTTGAGTTTTAATTTTACAATTTTAACATTTTATCTTAAAATTATGCATTTTTTAAAATATCATTTATATATATATTTATTTATTTATTTTTTAATTAATTAATTTATTTTTTTGTCTCAATTGTGACTTTTTTTTTCATTTTTCTCAAATTTCCTGCCCATACCCACAAAACTGAGTAACTGTGACCTGATCAAGCACAATTTCTACACACTAACTCTCTTTTAAATACTTTATTTTAGATACTTTGAGACTTTTTCAAATTTTTCCTGGTTAAATATGTATTATTGCATTCATGGCAAAAAAAAAAAAAAAAGTTTGACTTTTTACTTTTGTACTTTATAACAATTCACAAATTGTACTTTTTTACTTTTACCTAAGTAGAGGAGTTGAATCAGTAGTTGAATCAGTACTTCTACTTTTACCAGAGTATTTTTTCACACAAGTATATGTACTTCTACTTAAGTACAGAATGTGAGTACAATGAACACCTCTGCCCAAAACTGATATTTCAATGTTGTGTTTTGGTGTGTTGACATTAGGTCATCTGAAACCAGACAGCTGAAGGTGAATAAAAGAGTCACGAGTGCAAGCATAAGTTCAAAGAAAAAGTCTAATATTAACAAGGGAATTAAAAAGTGGAATTGCCCATGCAATCAGCTGACAGTCACTTAATATATTCACATTTTATTATTGTTTCAAACAGATGAATAGTAATGGAAAATGAGTCACAGCTTTAATGTCAGTAAAATTAATAATACACTGAAAATAGTTTCAATGTACAGTCAAGTAGTCAGTGTGTACATATTATACTTTATGAAGTTTATAGATTAACTGGTAACACTTTATAACATCTACACACAATTGACTATGTGTTAACCATTTATTACCCATTTATAAATGGGTTGTTCATTATGTATTAACCATTTGTTACCTATTTGTTAATATCTTGTAAAGGTTCATACTATTATGAGCTTAGAAAAATAGACCTTTGTGGTAATGTATGATACACTGAATACACTAGGGTTTTAATGAGTTTATTTAATTCAAGGAGAACAATAAAAGAACACTTAATCCTCCAGTTCAACACGTTTGGAATTGTATTATTTGCACTGTGCAGGAACAGAACATAATGTGACTTAAAAAAGTAGCAGTGTATATAAACACACCTTTTAAATTTTTTTTAATTATGTTTAAGTACAGCACTGAAGTAAAAGGTACATAAAATATTTCAGAACAAATTATTGAAGCAAGCTGATGTTACTGAGCCTATTTTTTTATTTTTTTTTTTAAAAAAAAGGAGTGAATTGGTGCTGAAAAAATGTAAAAATAACCACAGTATTGGGATAACGCAATTGGAAAAAATAACATAATAAAACCACAGCAGAAAACATAGCATTTAAACATCACCGTTGTTGCATAATCTAATCATATTTGTGCCAAAGCCAATCCAGGCCACCCTACTTGCTTGTTTGTATTGGTGTCACGGTGATTTCTTGTTGAGGTTATTATAGAACAGCTTCTGGGTACTTCCTGTCTCTGGGGGTGTCAGCCAATCACATGGTGGATATAGAGAGGAAGTCAAGCATGCGAAGGGAAATTCCTAAACAGCTGTGCAGTAGCCACAGACCCATAGTGCACCACAGGAAGCTATAGATTACCGTTCCCCACCACCCCACCGCAGTACCGGAGGAGAGCAGGGTTAGGCCATGTGACAAGAACAAAGACACACAACACAACACAACACAACACAACACAACACGGCACACAGAGGTGTTAGTTGGCAAAGACGCAGACTTACAATCATTGTTTCTACCTGGATGAATTCATGGAGCGAGGCGTCATGCGTTTCCTTGAACTCTTTGCGAATGTTGAAAAGGTCGATCTCGCTACGGGACACCATGATGCGGATCAGCGCTCTGTCGTCTGTGCCGAGTCCCTACAAAAGACATTCTTTGTTAACTCTGATTCTTGTTACAGAAGCAGAAAGTGTAAGAGATTACACAGTAGCAGAGCTGCCAAGAACAACATCAAAGAAACATACAATTCATTGCAACACAAATGACCTTATCACTTGCTGTTGCAAGAATCTGAGCCCCTGTTCAAGTGTAACAGGTTGCTCATTTATTATGTGAAAATATAAATACACACCTTCATGGCTTTGTATAAACGGTCTGCAAAATATGAGGGCTGATTCTTTACACTGCGAACTACAAAGAAAAA
Organism: Siphamia tubifer; assembly: GCA_020466265.1. Taxonomy (NCBI): domain Eukaryota; kingdom Metazoa; phylum Chordata; class Actinopteri; order Kurtiformes; family Apogonidae; genus Siphamia; species Siphamia tubifer. Next base: position 32,626,006 of record CM035792.1, on the reverse strand, counting down.
AAACACACACACAAAAGGGATAAGAAAATGAGCTGAATAAGAGGCAGATAGTAACACAGGCAGCAGTTTGAACATTTATATATTAAAATATTGTGAATGTGAACATTATTACCTATTGCATAAAAGGCATTTTTCACATCGCCTGACATTTCCTTCTTAATAATCTGCTCAATGTCCTTATTGGTGTATCTGACGAACTCCTGGAACACTACAGAGAATGAAATATTAACAACATTTCAGTTTTTAAGAGAAATATAATCATCCACAGTGTTGGTCTGTATGTAACAGTCGTGACCTTTACCTTTTCTAAGATGAGGAAAGCTCCTGGTGCACAGAATACTCATGAACTTCATCTCCATGTCATCAGACTCTGCATTGCATGCATCTGCAAGTTCCTGCAGATTCAAGATGAGCAACAAAGTTATAAAACTCTTAAATTGATTATGTTTCAGCTTTTCAGTAAAGTTTATGTGTAGATGTTTCATAAATCACCTGAGCGTCTATGTTGGCTCTTTCAGGATCTGCAGGGCCTTCTTCCCTTGCACCCTGAAACCAGGAAATATATTTAAGTCCATGCCTCATTTATTACTATTTTACGTCGGTTGAATACCACAACCATGTTTTCTTTAAATATGTCAGCAGACAGACTGCAGGCTGTGAGTGGGTGTGGAGGTGACACACAGTCGAAGTTCTCATGCTGAACATTACCTGCACCAGAGAGACCAGGATGCGACAGAAGTGGCCTGATGTGTCAGACTGAATGGCTTCCTCTAAAGGTTTCTTGTAACCTGTGAAACATGGGGTCAGTTATTACTTTATACTTCCCCAGGATAAAAAGGATTTGAAGGTTACAACACCTGCAAAAATCCAAACCTTATTAAGTGTATTTTTATTTTCATTTCTCATCACACTTAAAGACATAAACTAAAGAGTAACTTTTCAATGAGACATGGAACTTATTTTTAAATGATAGAGCTTGAAAATATCATTTTGTACTTGTTCCATTAAGCAGATTTTTTTTTCTGAAAGCAAAGAAAAAATGTCAGTGGAACAAGTAAACATTATTGTGGTAAGATTTTCAAGATCTATTGTCTAAAACTAAGTTCTTATATCCCACTGAAACATTAGTCTTTAGGTGATAATGTCTTATAATTACCTCTGCTAAGGAGGTTATGTTTTTGTCTGCATTTATCTGTCTGTCTCTCTGTCTGTCTCTCTGTCTGTCTCTCTGTCTGTCTCTCTGTCTGTCTGTGTACAACATAAATCTAAAAGTTATGGACAGATTTCATTGAAAATTTCAGGATAGTTCGGGAATGACACAAGGACCAATTAGATTTTGGTGAAGATCTGGAAGAGATCCTGGATTCTGGATCACTTTGAAATGTATTCACCATTTACCACAATGTCACATTTCAAAGTGATCCAAAATCTGGAATCTCTTCCAGATCTTCACCAAAGTTCCTTGTGTCATTCCCAAGCTCTCCGGAAAGTTTCATTGAAATCCATCCATAACTTTTTGACTTATGTTGGACACAGTCAGACAGACAGACAGACAAACAGACAGACAGACAGACAGTCAGACAGACAAACAGACAGTCAGACAGACAGACAGTCAGACAGACAGACAGTCAGACAGACAGACAGTCAGACAGACACACAGACAGACAGACAGACAAACAGACAGACAGTCAGACAGACAGACAGTCAGACAGACAGACAGACAGTCAGACAGACACACAGACACACAGGCACACAGACAGACAGTCAGACAGACAGACAGACAGACAGACAGTCAGTCAGACAAACAGACAGACAGTCAGACAGACAGACAGACAGTCAGACAGACAGTCGGACAGACAGACAGACAGTCAGACAGACAGACAGTCAGACAGACACACAGACACACAGACAGACATACAGACAGACAGACAGACAGTCAGACACACAGACATACAGACAGACAGACAGACAGACAGACAGATAAACACAAAAACATAACCTCCTTGGTGGACCTCCTTTCATTCGGGGGGAGGGGGTTCTGCCTTAGCAGAGGTCTGCTCTCTCACAATGCTTTTCTAGTTTTAAGTGCATTGAGATATTTAGAACAGAAATGATAAAAAATCTACTTGTTAAGGTTTAGATTTTCTCAGTGTGTTCTCTTTAACTTACCTTCCTGATAAGCAGCGTTCATGGCCTGAATCTGTTCATTGCTTCTTGAGGCCAGGATCTCGATCAGAGCATGTTCATCAGTCCCAGCTCCCTGTTAAAAAAAACAAACAAACAAATACATACTACAAGTGTTTTGGGGCTGAAACTCTTAATATGAGAAATATTCAACAAGTTTCAACAAATTCAAAAGTGCTGATTTATTAAAACTCAAAAACTTATGGACGGATTTTGATGAAATATTCAGGTTAGGTTGGTAATGGGGAGATCTGGAAATTATTAGATTTTGGTGGTGATCGGGAGGGGGGGGGTCTTTTCTAGTTTATAAGAGTTTATGAAGATGCTTTGGATTCTTCATCATTTTTTTGTGTTTATTTTTATTTATTATTTATTTAAGCATGTTTTGTACCCCCCCCCCCCCCACATTGTTTGTGTTTCTTAGTCTATTTTTTTATGTATTTTGTGGGCTTTTTGAGTCCAAAAAAATAAAATAAAAAAAGAACAGTTGACCACTACCTTGGTGGAGGTCTGTGCTTTTTCTAGTTTTTGAATTGCATGCAATTCATGAACATGTTTTTCGAATATGGATATATATACTTGTAAAAACACACTTGTGCTCAGTTCTTCATTGTTGTGAATAATGAGGTGTGAGTCACATGAGGAAATATGCTCAACGTTTGACTTAAATAAATAATTATAAAATCTATTTGACTTCCAAATATTTTCTGTGTAATTCCATGTATACTTCTCTGAATGATCGGAATCCACCCCAACTATACATATCAAACATCGACCTCATTTGACTTACAAAACAGAGCAAATTAGGAGATGTTTTGACTCAGCTGTACCTCCATTGCTTTCCTCATCATTTTGGCGTCAAACTCAGCCGGGGTCAGCATGAGTGCGATGATCAGCCTTTCCAAGTTCTTTGACAGCTCAGATTTGAGATCCTTCATCAGATCCTAAAAACACATTCAACACACATATGCACTATGAACAATACTGTGTAATAACTAGTCCCATATATTCAGAATTAGCAGTGGGCAGTTACACTATAATCTCTCACCCTGCCCAGTAAGGATTTGAAGGTCTGCCTAATTTCTTGTCTCTGATCGTTACTTCTCTGCGCGACAATATCAATGATTGCATCTTCATCTGTTCCTGTATTCAAAAAATGGAGGACAAATATTCATAAAAGTCCCTGATATTTAAGAAACAGTGTAAATGTTTATTTGCAGGGATGCGTACCAAAGCCCTTCATGGCTTTTCTCAGTGCTTGAGCATCAGCAGCAGGGTCAAAGTTGGAAGCAGGACGGACTGTTGGCCTTAACTAAAGTATTGGAATGACAAAAATGAAAGAATGAGATCCATCAGGTTATTTTTTTTGTTTTGTTTTTTGTTTGTTTGTTTAAAGAGGTACATAGATAAAGGAAGACAGTGTTAGATTCAGGGATGGTTATCTGTTAATGCAGATCAGTAGTGTATGATAATAAACATGCAGAGCTCTGTCAGCTTAACATGCAAAAATAATTAGTTTGTTCCCTTTATAGCTGAAAGTGTTATAATGAACTGGCACAGTAGATGTATGATAAGAATCTCTCAACATTTGAAGGGGAATGTACCCTTTTGACATTAGAGGCCATGGCACCGCCAACCATGAAAGGTGGGTGGGCTGAAAAATGATTTATTTCTATAAAGCATTGTTGAATCAGCTCTTTGTTGATTAAAACGTTGATATCTTTTTGACATTTACCAGCTCCAAAACAGTGTCCTAGAGAGGCTATTGTAACCAAAAGTATTTATATTTGAGTGGATAGCATTGTGATCCTGTCCATTGTTAGACAAAGCTTTCACTGTGTGCACGCATGTCAGTGTTATCAGCACAGATGTGTGCCGCTGCAAGACGTACATCATTGTAGGGCCAGTAGATAATTAAGGTACATGCCACTGCCAAGCAAAACATGCAATGACACGTCTAAGGTTGGTGAAAACGGGGCCAAACCTGGACTTTGGTCATGGCACTTAATTCCCACATCTTGTAGGCTATCTGAGCAGCTTCAGGGAAGAACTCTCCAGCTAAGCTGTAAGGATCAGTTTGACACAACACAGCACACTCAGAAAATCCAAAATCCTCCACTTGTACTAAGTGAATACAGGACTACTCTCATGGTGACTACAATAATTAGGTTTTCTGAAAGCTCCTGCTAACAAGTGATAGTTTTGTTCAATATAGTAACTGGTGCTCTATCGCCCCCGTCTGGCTGTTAACTGATACTTACTCATCATCTCCTCCACACAGATTGAGCAGTGTCCTCTTGTAGTCTCCTGATGTGTCGTCCTAAACATACACATCCTTTGGTTATTTTATTGTTAATCATTTTAAAATTAATATTTGAAGAGTTCATTTGCAAAAACAGATAACTCAATTTTTAATTTTTTTCACAAAGTCGCATTTTTCACTCTACATTTCAGGTAATACTCTTTGTTTTAATATATTATTTATTCAATTTAGTGGACCTTACCAAATGAAATGAATATTATATCAAATCAATGAGTATTACCTGAAATGTAGAATGAAAATGCCACTTTGTGAAAAAAATGAAAAATGGAGTTATCTGTTTTTGCAAATGAACTCTTCATTTATTTATTGCAATCATGTAATGAAAATCTGAAAAACACAAAATGCAAATAAATGACACTCAAACTAAAATGATAACATAAAACTAGCGTGTCTTAATCCTCAAAATTACATGAATGAAACGGACATTTGACTTAATAGTTTGCACCAACCTTAATCATATTATAAAGAGACTTTTCATAACAGAGACGGAAACACTCTCTGATGTCCAACATGTCTATTTCAGAGCGGGAAATCATGATCCTGATCAGAGTGTTATCAGCTGTTCCAAGACCCTAAAAAGAAGAAGGACAATGTAAGCATGCATTACTAAAAAAAAATTAGAAAAATGTGAGTGGGTCGCTAAAGAATTTGTGTCAAACCAGTTTATCTAAGGCAGTTTACCTTCATTGATTTGTAGAGACGTTTGGCAAAGAACATGGGAACACTCCTTATGCAATGAACTGGAAAAAGAAACAACCATGAGTGAACTGGCAGCTTGACATTCCTCACTCCAATGCAAGTTCTACTTCTTTATGCTAAAAGGTAAATAAAGATGCATAAAACTGAAAGAAATGTGTGAAAATTTTACCAACAGCCAGCATCAGCCTCTCAAAATCTCCAGACAGTTCACTCTTTATGCTGTCCTCGATGGATTTCTCTGCGATCTTCTCATATGCGTCAAAAACTATACAGAAAATCATACGAACACACACTACAATTATTAGAGAGAACAGTTAGAGTGTTGCTGTGCATAATTTAACTACAACATATGTATTATCCCACAATTACACATCAACATTTAATGCACCAAGTCAACTGTTCATAGTGTTCATAGTTTTTGTATAGTACTGTTTATATTACTTGTTTATATTGTTTATTTGATATTTAATGTATATTGTTTCTTTTTACTGATGCCCTCTTCTGCTGCTGTAACATGTGAATTTCCCCACTGCGGGACGAATAAAGGAATCTTATCTTATCTTATCTTAACAGTTAATGTCAGAGTGGGAAGTGCTTCCACACTCCTGTGATAATTTCCCTCAGGTTTGTTCTCACCCATGCGGAGGTGGGTCACACTGCGGTTTCCCAAGATCATGATGAATTTGGCCTCGTCTGTCCCCCACTGCTCCTCTCCAGCAGCATATAGGTCCTTCAAATGCATAAGCAAATGCAGGATTAGGAAGTGAAGAAAAATACTGTATATTATACCTACTATTAGACAAGTTCAATTAAGAACTAACATTGGCTATAATAACATTGTAACTAATAAAATATATCCATAGATACAGTAAATGGGAACGACAGTGAACATCACATCCAGTCAGTTAAAAGGGAAAACAAACTGCTTTCTGACCTTAAACATATATATATATATATACGCATATCATTATAATAGTGTTTTATTTTTATTTTAACAACTCTGTATGGTGACCTTGAATGTCCTGAAAGGTGCCTATAAATAATAATGATTATTATGTCTAACTGTTGCTGTGTATTTTTTTGCAGAAGGACAAAAGAGCTTCAAGGGATCAGCAAAGAAGAAAAATGTGGCACATGGACCCAACAACAAAACATGTGCATTTCTGCAGTCAGTGTTTCATTTAGGTCAGTTTAAGATAATATTAATCTTTTTCAATAATCCTAGACCAGGGGTCACCATCCCTGGTCACTCTACTGCATGTTTTAGATATATCCAACACATCCATGACTAAGCTCTGCAGACGTCTGATAACAACTGTCAAGGTGCTGGAAGAGGAATACATCTAAAACATGCAGGATAGTGGTCCTTGAATTAGTGACCCCTGTCCTAGACTATGTTAGGGGTGTCAGGAATAATACTATTAATTCAATAGTTCTCAAATCCAGTCCTTGTGGCCTACTATCCTGCAGGTTTTAGATATTTCCTTCTTTCATCACACCTGGAAGCTAATACTTCATTATCAGGCTTCTGCAGAACTGGAAGAGGAGCTGATATTTAATTGAACCAGGTGTGAGGGAAGAGGGAAATACCTAAAACATGTAGGATAACAGTTCACAACGACCACATTTGAGAACCACTGCATTAAGTGTTTAAAAGCCAGTGAACTTTGTATGGTAAGGTAAGGCAAATGATTTGATTTGATTTGATTTGAATGATTTATTTCGAACATGTGCAAGGTGCAACAATAATCAATACAGCAATAATAATAATAACAATGACATGTCCAAAAAGGAGTAGGATGAAGCATAAGCTTATTTAATCCTACCCCTTCTTCACTTCCCCAATAACCTAAATTCATCTTATAGCAATATAGTGCATAGTACAAAAATTATGATAATAAAAAAATAATAACAATAACATGTATTTGAATAGCACATTTCATGTACAAGACAAGGTGCTTTACATAAAAAAAAACATTATTAAAATGCATTAAAAGACAAAAGATAAAAACATAAAAACATTTAAAAGACAGTTAAGATTTAAAAAAAAAAAAAAAAAAAAAAAGCTCCAGTGAACAGTAATGTTTTCAGGCCTGATTTAAATGAACTGACCGTTTTTCTCAGACCACAGGTGAGGAGCAAGAACACAACTGAATGATGCTTCAGTTTGTTTAGTTCTGATTTTGGGAACACACAGTAAACCTGTACCTGATGACCTATGACCTCAGGGCTCTGGATGCTTCATAGTGAACCAGCAGGTCTAAGATGTATTTGGGTCCAAGGTCGTTTAGTTCTTTATAGACCAGGAGTAAGATTTTGAATTCTATCCTTTGACCCACAGGAAGACAATGTAAGGATTTGAGAACCGGTGTGATGTGGTCCAGTTTCCTGGTACTGGTCAGGACTCTGGCAGCAGTGTTTTGGATCAGCTGTAGCTGCCTGGTTGATTTTTTGTTTAGATCAGTGAAGACACCATTATAATAATCTAACCTACTGAAAATTAATGTATGAATGAGATTTTCTGTGTCTGGTTTGGACAGAAAACCCTTGATTCTAGCGATGTTCTTCAGGTGCGAATAGGCAGACTGGGTGATAACTTTTACTATTGTTGTTAAATTTCAGGTCTGAGTCAATAATTACACTGTGATTTCTGGCTTGGTTTGTAGAGTTTGTACTTTGTACATATTTGTAATATGTGTAGTTTTCTTCACAAGATGTACAAGAGTACAAATTCAATATTTACATAGTACAGATACTTGTGTAGAAAAGTCTGGTAAAAGTAGAAGTACTGATAAATAAACTTTTGAATCAGTCACCAACTATTTTGATGTTTATTGTAAATTGTAAAATGTCAATATTTCCAAATACACTGCCATAGGTTTGAATTGTTCTTTTTGTGATAAAGAAGGTAAAACACATTTATTTCTTGACTCTAATATTGTAAAATAATTTCTAACAGACCATAGTTTCTATCTTTTTGCGCAGCAGGGCCATTATGTTTTCACTCTTCAAGATGTTTTCTTCTACTATGAAAATTCAAGTGATTTATCATTTGAATATTTAGTTCATGTCTATTTTTTATAAGCTACGTTTTTCATTCATAAACAGAAATGGGAAAAAGGATCAACCTCTCTTTAATATTTTTGTTCTAGAAATGACTTCTCTTCTCAACTCTCTTAAGTTGGTACATAATAAGAAAAATACAAGACTTCTGAATGTTCTCTAATAAACATGCCTCTTGTTTGTTTGTTTGTTTGTTTTTTTTCTTTTAGTTGATTAACGTAATCTCCTTTGTCTTTATGTACTTGTATTAATCACTTGCTCTTGTTTTCCCTGTCACTGTTGTTGTTTTATTGCAATAAAAATAATACAAATATTTAACGGGCAGTTGTTAGCACTTGTGCCTCACAGCAAGAAGGTCCCTGGTTCGATTCCCACACCAGACCTTTCTGTGTGGAGTTTGCATGTTCTCCTCGTGTCTATGTGGGTTTTCTCCAGTTTCCTCCCACCATCCAAACACATGCACTGATAGGTTAACTGGTTAATCTAAATTGTCCATAGGTGTGAATGTGAGAGTGATTGTTTGTCTATATATGTTCAGCCCTGAGATGAACTGGAGACTCATACAGGGTGTACCCCGCCTTCACCCATTGTAGCTGGATTAGGCCCCCATTGACCCTAGTGAGAATAAAGTGGGTTCAGATGATGAGACGAGACAAATATTTAACCTAAATAAACAGTTGAAGCATCCACCACTGTCCACCATTTTCACACCTCGTCAGCCATAATCACTTCCACCTGTTAGTCACAGCTGTGCCTAATCATCTGGCCAGTGTATCAGCAGTTGTCTTGGGTCTGACTTCATTGTTGCGACATGACCTCTTCCTGAATATGTCTCCTCATTTCTACCCTGGTAAACCCAACTTCTGTTCTTTATGTTCCAATTATTACTTTATAATGTGTTGTTGTTAATGTGCAGACACCAATAACAAGTGTGGTCATAGTCTTTTGTCTTTGTAGAACTCAAATTTTTTTTCACTAAGTCAACTTTCTCATTTAACTTAGCTGACAAAATTGATTCCCTAATAACATTATATGTGTAAAAAAAACAAACAGTAATTGTTGTGTACAGTGTATTATTCAGTACTAATATCATGGGGGTATAATCTGGCCTAGGCTGCTTTACACCACAAAAAAATTTAAATCTTCCCAAGTGTATTTTTCCTCATTTATAGTCTGAATAGTTCATCACACTTAACATAAAATATATATTTTTTTGATTAATAGATCTGGAAAATCTTATTTAAAGAAATCTTGCCAAGATCATTTTGACTTGTTCCACATTGGCAGATGATTTTTCTTTTTCTTTTTTTGCTTGCGCTAAGCAAATAAATACAAAAAAGATTATGTCTTATTTTAAGTTAGAGGTAGGTCGACTAGAAACGACAAAAATACTTTTGGTAAGATTTAGATTTTTTATTTTTTTTTGCAGTGTAACCCTGGGTATTCTGGTCGAGGGTCTGTTTTGGCATCAGTATTTTTGCAACAGTGAATGTAGGTAAGTTATTACAGTAGTGATAAATGTTAAATTTCGAACTCATACTTGTGCATCCTGCTCCACCAAGTCTGCATCAGCCACTCCTGACTCATCTCTGGTCCCCTGAAAACAACAAAAGCAAAGTCAGCAGGAAACCAAAATGTCAATAACTACGGTTTCAAATGTACTGTTGCTATAGATATTCAGTTCAGCGACCTTTGCTCCTCCTAACATTCACTGTACACCAAACTAACCTGGAGTAAAACAACCAGCATCTTCTTAAAGTGACCTGAAGTGTCTGCAATCACATCCTCTTCCATGTCTCCACCATAGGCTAATAAAACACACAATTATCTATGTCAGTTATTGGGAAAAAAAACGGTAATAAACTGTCCATATGTTATGAAACGCACCATCCTTGTATGCTGCAACCATGTCATGTATCTGCTGGTTGGTTCTAGAGGCCAGGACTTCAATCAGACACCTCTCATTGGTTCCAGCTCCCTTCAAACAGAACATAAGATAGGTTTTAATTAATCAATCATGACAAACATAAAGACTGACCTTAGTAGCAGAAGTAATGACACACTTTGATTGCATCGTGGATTTCTTTGGCATCATGTTGGGCTCGTGTCCTCATCAGACTGACAATGAGACGCTCAAATTTACCCGTCAACTCATATTTCAGATCATCAATCAGGTCCTGGTGGAAAAAAAAAGACAACACATTAGAAAATCTCTTCTAAAACTAGGATGCAAGAAAAGGTGAAATCATGGACTTTTGTACCTTCCCAAAGTTATTCTTGTATGCTGAGATAACCTCCTGCCTCTGTACATTGCTTCTAGAAGTGACTAGGTCCAGAATAGCTTCTTTATCACTGCCTGAGAATGAGATTGCAAAATATTTGGCTGCTGGATGAGATTATTTGTGCATTCTTTAACACTGAACGATGACCTTTGTGCCTCCCAAACAAAAAAAAACAAAGCGGGTGGGGTGTGTGTGTGTGTGGGGGGGGGGTACTTACCGATGCCCTTCATGGCACTGTAAAGAGCCTCAGCATCAGCACTTGGATCAAAGTCCGGAGCATCACCTATTGTGCCTCTGAAAACCTGTAAGAAAAAGAAATGATTTCTAAACACAGTGCACAATAATGTGATAATGCAGAAGTTTACCAGAAACACTGTGGGAAAGTATGTTTTCAAAAGTGAGAGGTTACAAATGGGAAAAAAATATGGCCAATGTCTCTGTGCTCATCAGGGCCTCACAGCTGTGATGTCTTACTATCAACAAAAGGGAGTTATTCAATAGATCATAAAATCAATCCCACTGTGTCGCTGTGTGTTCTTATCAATAAATGCCTAAAACAGTATGAATGGTATAGGAAGCCCCCAAAGCTCTTCTGGGGTAACATCTGACTGAACTAAAGTAACTAACTGGGTAATGATATATGACTGTGGTTAAAGCTGTTAAATGATACACAGGAGGTTGGTGGTGGAAACTAATATTGGGGCAATTACTTTCTAATGAATCAATCAGAATTGAAATGTGAGGGAGGAGAAGTGATGTTAGTGTCAGACTGGAAAAATAAAGTTGGAAACGAACTGTTTACAAAGGCAAATTTCGACAAAGTGCTAAGTTTTGTGCCTAATGCTTAGATCTATCTAATGAATCAATCAGAATTGAAATCAGTTGAGAATTGAGGGAGGAGAAACGATTTTAGTGAATTGTGGACGACGATGGACGGACGACGATGGACGGACGACGATGGACGGACGACGATGGACGGACGACGATGGACGGACGACGATGGACGGACGACGATGGACGGACGACGATGGACGGACGACGATGGACGGACAACGGACAAAGCGCAACAGCAAGAGCTCATCGTGACTTCATCCAATGAGCTAAAAAAATATATACATAAGAAGACTTTTATTTTCCATTAAATTGACAAAGCAGCACATTCTTCCAAAGATGTTTTACACCAAGCAGTTTAATTATCCTCGAATTAAGAGTGTAATGTTTAGCTCATCTGGACGAAGTTGCGATGAGCTATTGTCATCACGCTTTGTCCGTCGTCATTCTGTCGTCCGTCGGTGTCGTCCACAATTCACTAAGATCATCAATTCTCAATGGATTTCAATTCTGATTGATTCATTAAATAGATCTGAGCATTAGGCACAAAACGTATGACTTTGTTTGTCAAAATATAAAATTGTAAATAATTTATGTACAATTTTGTACAATTGTACAATCTTTGCTTGTATTGTAGTGAGCCTTTTTGCAGTTCATTGGCAAAATATGAGAGCACGGTACAAGGTTACTGTGACAAGAAGTATGTGTATCTTTACAGAAGCTACACTATAGTACTTATACACTGTAGATTTTGCAGTGTTAATTTGGAGACAATGGGACCAAATACAGTCTAGAAGAAGTTAAATAAACTCTGTAAGTGTTGATTTAACACTGCAAAATTTACTGTGTACCTGTCTCTCACTATGTAGCTGAAGTGAATGTGTTTCCAGTGCATGTGTGAGGGTGTGAGAGGGTGTGTACAAGCTACAGGGGGTAAGGTTACACATGAGGCAGCTCCTTTTGCAGGTTTGGTTCAACTACAATGAAAACATAAGGAAAGGTGAAGCTCCACGTATTGTTTTAGAAAGCGGGAAATATCAGTGTAGAAGCCTTATCACCTTAAACTAAACTAAGACCACTTGGCGTACATATGGAACGCTCACTGCAGCTGCTGGGCCTTGGACTTTACTACTGCATTAAGGCATTCTGCCAAAATGTGCTCCCCGCCCTGCTGAGGGGCCACTGCACATGCTCTGATCCTCTGCTTCACCACAGCGGCCATCACTCTTCACGACAGCTGGAGAGCTTCACTCACATAGCAACAAGGCCACAAATACAAGACCCTAGCAACAGACATTTAACCAAAGCCATCGCATCTTTAATGGAAATATGTGGGAAAGTCCTTATGTTGATTCAATTTCTCTTCTTAGTTGTTAATGCATTCAATCTAAGTGTTAAATGAGTAAAGTTTATGCAAATTTCCAAGTGTTCAAGTGCTATGGGGTGATATCACTAACAACCAATAATTAAGCACCATAAAGTGATACTCCCTAATGCATGAGCAAACAGAGATGGTTGGAAGGTGGTCATGGTTTTGCAAAAAAAGTTGCTCAGTGATGACCAGACTGACAGAGCACTGACTCACAGCTCAGAAACAAAGACACTGCTTTTGAAAAGATGTAGGCAGGTGTGTGTGCGTGTGTGTGTGTGAGAGAGAGAGAGAGAGAGAGCGAGAGAGAGATGTGAGGGCACCACAGGTCACAATGACACCCTACACTGCAGCCTTTATGATTGAGAGGACTCACATGGTGACAGATGGTAGTCAATGACCCGACTCTGTAATTCATTCAAAGGTGCACAAAGACATCCATGTCCCACTGACATGAGATCAGATCAGCAACGTAACACAGACCACATCATACTTACATAATGAAAGATGAGAGAGGTTCACTTACCATTTCTATATTTGGTCGTTTGTATCAACACTGCACAGGAATCAATAGTTTTGGGGCCTAAAGGGAGACAGAAAATGCTGAGGCATGATAAAATAAAATACCCCTGTTGGGTCTTATTTCATTTTGCTGGCATATGCGTAATGATCCGTCCTCTGAGTGAATGTAATAAGGTGACCTGTTCACTTATTTGTTCTGTGGGCTAATTCACAGCAGCACAGCAGAAATAACAGGACTTTTCTGTGTGAAACCACTCGACCTCACATTCTCCTAATGACATGTTAACAGACAGACTGTGCATTAATCCAAGGGGCAGGAAAAGTGTTGATGCATATTTTCCATAGAATGACTAATAATGCAACCATTCATAGAAGTGTGGAGGCATTGATACCGCTCTGCTCTGAGTTCACAATGACCATGCACGATTTAAAAAAAAAAAGAAAAGAAAAAGAAAATAGATATATCTCACCCTTCAGGCAGAAACTATTGATAGTAACAAATATCTATGAAGTAGAAACTTTTCTGTCTTTGTCTCCAAGTTTGGTCAAATCTCTTCAGGTTTTACTGCTGCTCTATTTGTTTAACACACACACACACACACACATAGAGCTTTCCCAGAATAGCATATGGGTAACAGTTTAACTTAATTTCAGAATAAAGGTCTGGGGTGAGGGGGGTGGGTCTGGGTCTATATTTACAGAGCCACACCCTTCTGTCAACCCCAAACTCGACAATAGAATTAAAGTTGTGAATGAAATGTACAGAATCGGTTTATGTCGACATAAATTTAAGGATCAAAGAATTTAAGAGGTGAACTTTTATTTTTTAGATTTCACATTGTGCGTGTGTCTTGCGGAGCGTCATTGGCACAGGCAAAAAAAAATGACGCGTCAGCCAACTTATCCCTAACGGTTTTTTTAATCGTTACTTCTCTTCATTTTTTAAACCTGAGCACACACACACACACACACACACACACACACACACACACACACACACACACATACACACACACAGGGGGAAAAACTCGTACTACCGAATTGCTTACCTTCTCTTGCAGGAAATATCAGTCCTGCTGTCTCCGCTGTGTCCCCTCTCACCCGGTCTGTCTCCTCCAGTCGGACTCGGAGCGTCCCGTTACACGTCCACTATGACGCAATGACTGCGGCGCTGTTACGCACCTCCTCACACAGTGTAGAAATATATATGTGAGTCTTAATGCACCAGAGGAATATGTTACGGTAAACGGAAACACTATTTAAAGCTTGTACTCGTGAGGTTTGTGATCTTAAACGAACTCTGACTCATACGGTGACACTTTTACGCACATCTTTTTTTTCTGCAATAGACAAGTAGACTCATCTTTATCTGTCGCTTCCTGTCAAACCTTTATTTTGGTTTATGTCTCAACCCCAAACAATAACATTGAGTATTTTGTCTGAGTACACGCCTAAATGTAAAAAAAAAAAATGTTGTCCAGTTATTCAAACTGTAATTAAAACCACAATAGTTGAAGTAATTAGTTGTAATTGTGTTAGTAGGAGTGCATATGCTAGCCATTTTGTGGCCCCTCATTAGAGAGAGAGAGAGAGAGAGAGAGAGAGAGAGAGAGAGAGAGAGAGAGAAAGAGAGAGAGAGTCGACTTATCTGTTAATAAAGTCGAAGTCGAGTCCGCGTGTCGTGATGACGTCATCACATTGTCAGCTGAGGAACAACACAGGCACAGGCTAAAAAAAACTAAACAAAAAACACACGGGCACACGTCTGTCTAGAAATGACCAACTTGTATTAATACTGAAATGTAAAAATGTCCACTGACAAGACACAAGCATCAACATTTTAACCCAAACAAAATAAAGGCTTTTCTGCCAAGTCTGAAAATAAGAACTGAGTCCAATTCATACATAGAAGGGTTAAGAGAGTGTGAAAGTGTCCATAATAAATTATATTTTAACCCATAAAGACCCAAACAGCCACAGATGACAATCTACTCATCTAAACTATTTAATACATCTTGATCCACTGATCATATCAATACATGTAAATAATTAATGTAAAATGCAGTTTGTCATATTTACATAGTAATCAGCTATGATGTTTGGATGTTCACAGGCTTCATAGTTACCATGGAAACACTGTCAACTTCTACAATATTGATTCATCAGTAAAACTCATAGTTACATCAGTTAATGATTATATTTCACGAGAAAAAAAATCTTCAGTTTTCTCTGTTTTGTGTATCGTAAGATTCAACTTTTATCTGAGATTTAATGAACATCTACATAATTGAAACAAAATACCTGATTTTCACTAAAAATACAAAATATAGATTATAATATTAGAATAAATGGTGATAAGTCACTTAAGAAAGGCTAAAAATAGCTAAATAATTAATTTGGGAGCTGTCACCAAAGCAGGGCTGGGTCTTTAAGTGTTAAATGTGTTGTTGTTGTTTTTTTCTTCAAAAAGTTAATATTCTGAGATATTGTTTTGTCATCTATTTCACACTCAACATTCATCTAAACATACAGTATTGTGCAACAATCTTGAGATACTATAACTTTTTTTCTTTCACCAAAGTTATAGTGACCCTATTTCTACATTTCTCATTTTCTAGTTGGAATATATAGGAAGCAGCATTAAAAACAAAAATTACAGAAATAATTATATTATAGAAACTGTGGGTATCTTCTGAACAGAGATAAGGTAGATATGTGGCTCATCAGGGGAACAGTGTAACCGTGGCTTATAGTGTGTCATTAGGATGGGATATGTTGTTTTTCCCCACTTTCTATAAATGCAGTTTGTCATCTTTGCATGGTCATCAGATATGACCCATTTGGACATTCAGAGGCTCTGTAGTTACCATGGGAACACTTATCTTCTACAACACTGATTCACCAGTAAAATCCATGGAGTTTGATAAATGGTCGTGGATGCAAAAAAAAAGCTTTATGTTCAGTTAATGGTTTTGCTGAAAAAGTCACTCTTTCCTCAGTTTTCTCTGTTTTTGATAAAATAACCCAACTGTAATCTGAGTTTTTATTAACACCTACATGATTGGTAAACTAAATATATAAAAACACCTGATGTTCACTAAATAAAAGCAAAATACAGGAGATAGTGTCAGAATAAATGGTAATAAGTCACGTAAAAAAAAGTTAAATATAGATCTAAACATTTTGGAACTGCCACCAAAGTAAGCACTGGGTGTTTTAAGTGAAAAAAAAATCTCTATACATCACTTTTCTTATTTGTCTCACATCACTGAAAATTAAAATGTGATTTTAATAGAGAGGAACATGTTGGCACTGTTGTGAGACTGGACCTGGTCTATTTCTGTCCTGTCAGGTCCATTCCAGTAAGAGTGGGAGAGAGACCAGCATAGTTAGAGGGAGGGGTGGGGGTGGGGAAACAGAAAACCATGTCAGCATTGTGAAGTACAGAAAGCAAAAGGTCTGATGTACTGTATGAAATATTGAAGCAGGGGTGTTTTATTTAGTGACACCTTTCAAGAAATTGTTCGTTCTTGGAATAAAAACGAAAGAAAAAAAAAAGAGGTGGCTACACAGAGAGACTAAATGAACAGAAAGCAGAGACAGAGTCCAGGAGCACACATAGCAGGAGCATGACTCAGTTTCACTATGTGTTGCCCCCCCCCACCCCCACCCCATCATATTTAGTTTGTCAGCTTCATAGGACTCAGACACAGAGGTACAGATGGGAAAACCTTTACTGTTTCTTTTCCAAGGAAGTGCATGACATGTAACGTGTAAAAGGTTTTTCATGCGCTCATTTTCCTCATAAGGTCTTTAGTTCTTTCCTTCCTCCTCCTCCTCCAGGTCTGAGTGACCCAACACTGACTGATTAAACCATAGAGACCGAACCCTCCACAGACAACCATCTACTGATCTAAAATGTTTAATGAATAAATGAGTCTTATCTTATATTTACATCGTGGCGCCCTGTATCTCTTCCCTGTATTCAGAAGGATGTAGTCAGAACACATGAGAGCTGATAGAATGATGTTAGCCTGACTGATCATTGACTGTTCAAAGAGCTCATGTGGGCTAAGAGGGGCAAAGGTTCCCATAATCTTGCCTGCTGTTTTTCAACAAACTAAAAATGTAAGCTTTATATTTGACTGTTAGGTTCCCAAACCAACTGCAGATGCCATAACGAAGAACTGACACTATTGTCGTTCTGAAAAAAGATTAACATATTTTTCTCACAGACCCCAAAGAAACAAAAGTCTGTGCAAGAAACAGAGGTGTTGGTGAATTCTGACCACACACACTTGATACCTGTGTGTGCTAACTCAAATCACTGTCAACATAGACACCTACATTTTTAAAGGTGGTCTCCTGTTTAATGAGCTTATCATGGATGACCACCGACATCCTGTCACCAATGGGTCCAAGACCATCTCAACCGTTTTTCCTGTGTTTATAAGCATTCTATGTAAATCACACCATTCCACAAACTCCTCCACCTGCCTGGTGGATGCTAGTGTTGCTATTCTTACTAAACTATCTTAGGACAACAATATCACCAGGGAAATTTCCTATATATTAATTTGGTTCTGAGCTAACAGTCATTTGTGTCAAGTGTAAACAAAAAAGGTGAGCTGACATACCCCTGGGGGGCACCAGTACTGCTAACAGCTATATCTGAAGAAGAAGAATTAAAGGCATAGTTCACTATTTATCACATAAATCTGTATGGGATCATCATCTTTACTCTGGTGACTTACCCCCGACAGTGTCCTGTGAGCCCAGTTCTGGTCCAGTTTTGGTCAAATGGAAAGTAGTCCTGGCAGGTTTCCTGAGGTCAACACAATACAACGTGTTTCTTTTCAAAACACTATGTGTTCAAACGAGTGATTTATTTGCATAACAAAACCGCTGTGGAACAAAAAATTACACCTCGTAATTGCTTTGAGTTACTTTCTCTCAATAGCAATCAATGCATGTTGTCACTGCTAACAGCTGTGCGCCTGCACGTAGCAGCCACAAACACTGCCGAACAACTGATGACTCAATAGTAGTTTACTAAGTTGCACAGCTTTTAGCAGTGACAATGTGCATTGATCACTATAGAGACAAAGCAGCTCCAAGCAATTACAAGGTGTGAGTTTTTGTTCCATGACGGTTTTGTGATGCAAATAAATCACTCATTGGAGCACATGTTTTGAGAAGCAACATGTTCTAATTTGGTGACCCCAGGAAACCTGCCGGGACTACTTTCAGTTTGACCAAAACTGGACCACAACAAGGCTCACAGGACACCATTGGGGGTAAGTCACTGTGTGGTTAATTCATTTGCTCTTTTCCCTCTCATTGAGAGTATAAAGTGACTTCCTTCTAGTGTCCACATTGGTCATTAGTCTGATTGAGTCCCAGTTTGTTTGTGTTGGAGTTTGTCAGATCATGCTTTGCCTGATAGAATGGAATAAATTTTATTGATCCTTTACAGGAAATTAATTTGTTACAATAGCAAAGGATACATGAAGTAACAGGCTGCCCTCGACAGGCGCCAGCGAATGGTGGTGGAGCAGCTAGTGCTCTTGCCTCACAGCAAGAAGACCCAGGTTTAATTCCTGGACCGTATGGGCCTTTCTGTGTGGAGTTTGCATGTTTCTCTCCCCGTGTCTGGATGGGTTTCCTCTGGGTGTTCTACTTTCCCCCATCACCCAAAAACATGTTTGTTAGGGTAAAAATCCTCCAGCCAGGTAACTGACCATGAGCCTGGCTTCACCTCTAATGATGGGTCCCCGAGCACCGCCTATGGCTGCACACTGCTCCTTAGAAAGATGGGTTAAATGCAGAGGACACATTGTATGATGACAATAAAGTACTATCTTATCTTATCTTAAAAATTCCATGAAGAGACATAGGAAAATAGCACATAGATCCTTATATTCCTGCCGGGCTGTTCTTATTTGTAGGTTAAGGTCCTATATAATAACCTATTTGAAGATTAATATTAATCTATGGAATTTTATGGTCATATCATCTCAATAATAAATAATAATGATAATACATTTTATTTGTATAGCGCTTTTCATGGCACTCAAATACACTTTACATGCAGTAAAAACATAACAATAAAAGTCCAACAACAATAAAAACAAACAAGAGAAAACAGAGCAATCACAAACTAAAACAGACAGAATAAAAGTAATCAAACATTAAAAGCAATCTTGAATAAATGAGTTTTTAAAAGGGATTTAATAGTGTTGAGGTCGGAACAGTGACGGATGGTTGGGGGGAGTGAGTTCCAAAGGTTTGGGGCGGCTACAGAAAAGGCTCTGTCCCCCCAGGTTCGGTGCTTGGTTTTGGGCGGTGGGGCTAGGAAGTGGGCAGAAGAGGATCTGAGGCTGTGGGAGGTCAGTGAGGTAGGGGGGCGCCTGGTGATGGAGGGCTTTATGGGTGAGGAGGAGGATCTTAAATGTGACTCTGGGTTTGACGGGGAGCCAGTGAAGGTGTTGGAGGATAGGAGTGATGTGATGGTGAGGAGACGAGCTGCCGAGTTCTGGATGAGCTGGAGTTTATTGAGATGTTTGGAGGGTAAACCATCAAGAAGGTTACTGCAGTTGTCGAGTCTGGAGGTGGTAAAAGCGTGAATAAGTGTTTCTGCGGTGGAGAGGGAGAGACATGGACGGATATGGGCAATGTTTTTGAGGTGAAGAAAAAATGTTTTGGTGACCTGTTTGATGTGTTGAGTGAAGCTGAGGGTACTGTCGAATATGATGCCAAGGCTCCAAGTGTGGAAAGAGGGAGTTTGGGAACTGTTGTCAAAGGAGACACATATGGGAGGGATGGATTGGGTGAGGGATCGGGGGCCAATGATTAGGAGGTCAGATTTTTCACTGTTTAGTTTGAGGTAGTTGGTTTGCATCCAGGTTTTTATCTCAGAGAGGCAGTTGGAGAGGGTGGAGGAAATGTATAGTTGAATGTCATCTGCATAACAGCGGAATTGTAGGCCGTGGTGTCGGATGATATTGCCAAGGGGGAGGATGTAGATGATGAAAAGTAGGGGACCAAGCACCGAACCATGGGGGACACCTTGGGACAGGGGGGCAGTAGAGGAGGACTGATTGTTGATGTGTATGAATTGTTGACGGTTGGTGAGGTAGGAAGTGAAGAATTCACTGTTACCACTACACTTCAATTATTCAATTCATATCATTGCAAACTTATTGCACTACAGTCACATAACTACCAAATTCATATACATTTGTGCTCATAAGTTTACATACCCTAGCATTTTTTTTAAATTTTGTCATTTTTTTTCAGAAAATATGAATGATAATACAAAAATGTTTATTTCACTCATGGATAGTGATTTGGTGAAGCTATTTATTATTAAAACAAATGTGTTTGCTCAAGTTTACATACCCTAGTACTTCATCGTCTGCATTGGTTCCTTTTGTGCTAGTTGTCTTTATTTTTTCCAATGGTAAAGCTCCTCATTCTTCTTGGTAAAACACCTTCAGCTCCTTTCAGAATTCGGGTTT
Organism: Siphamia tubifer; assembly: GCA_020466265.1. Lineage (NCBI taxonomy): Eukaryota > Metazoa > Chordata > Actinopteri > Kurtiformes > Apogonidae > Siphamia > Siphamia tubifer. The sequence continues at coordinate 32,605,213 of CM035792.1, read as the reverse complement.
TCTAACATGAACTGCATGTCATCGTCCCCCCCCCCCCCCCCCCCCTGGCTGAATGATACTGAGGTCAGGAGACTGAGATGGACTCTTCTTTACCTTCACTTTTTTCTCCTGTAGCCAATGACAGGTTGACTTGTCCTTATGTTTTGGATCATTGTCATATTGGAACATTCAAGATCATCCTATTCAGGCAGATTATGTAAATTTATTAGCAAAACTGTATCACGGACTTTTTATTTTGTATCCTATATACTACTGTTATACATTTTTAGCTTTTCTATAAATCTTTTATATTTATATATTTATTGTAGTATGTATAAAAAATACTACATGTGTGTTCAGTGGTATAATATTTCACTATTGTATTGTATTCTTTTCTATGTAAATTGCACAGGTTGGCAGTTTCCACCTACTATATAGTTAAGTATTATTAGATGAAGGTCTGTTTCTATCCATATTTCTGCATTTCAGCAGAGCAAAGGGAAGGTGGGATGTTTTGTTATGTCATGTCACTGTTCTACACTGACCTCTTCTGTTTGGAACATGTATTACACACTGTTCATGCCACGATAACCAAGGCTGGGAAAATGACCACCTGTTATCTAGTGTCAACAAATAAATGGTTACTCATCTGTCACATGAATAACAAAGCAGTGCTAACTATGAACAACTGATAATCTTTAACGATATGTTTCAACCAAACTGATTGGATACATAAGGGTTTGCACAATTTATCCCATTTTGAAAGCATTTGTCATTTTATATATATATATATATATATATATATATATATATATATATATATATATATAATGTTCATCACTGTGATGAACAATCCAGACATTTTCTTAGTCAAAATAATAATAATAAAATTTTTTATCAGCACCTTTCAAGAATCTCAAGGTGCTTAACAAAGAGAATTCAAACAGAGTATATAAAGAGGTCTAAAAAAAACCCAAATGGATAAAAACAAGTGGCTGTAGCAGGTGAAAAAATAAAATAAATGGAAAGAGCAAAGAAAAGTTTGATGATGGCAAAAAAAAAAAAAAAATTGCATCACATGCCCTGAAATATTGTCATTTGTTCTACAAATGTGTAAAGAAACCAAAGCAAACTGAAGAAAACAACAAATTAAGGGAACACAAAAGCATTTTTGCCATACTGAATAGGATTTGCTGTTCATAGCTCTCACCCGGAGCCTTCTATGCAATAATGAGCTCATTATGATCCAAACTCTTTGCGAGTGAGAAAGGCCACTTTGTAACTAATCCCATTGAGTGGGAGGGTCACACAGACCAGTCTTGTATAAATTACAGTAAAAAAAAAAAAAAATCATGTTTCTTTCAACCAAGTCAACAGCACGGATATTTCTGCTTGAGTTTTGCATCAGTTTTGACCCGTCAGTACTCGTGGGATGAGATGAGGTGAATAATATGGGTATGTACAGAATAAATTTCAGCTTCACGCATGTTTATTGCATCCATGTGCTCTAATGCTTAATATTAACTCTATGTGAGATAATTGTTTTATGATACGCACATATCTGACACAATAAACATTAACTGTGTGTAAATGTTGCCCATATCAACCTTTTGATCTTAAAATGGTTCATCACGTGCATAGGTAGCTGTTGCTTAGTTAAGTATTACCCCATTGTCCTTCTGGAAACTGATCTCAAGCAGCAAGATCTGCAGATAATGAGATCGAGCTTTAAGTTTGGTCAAAGGTACTATGACCGTGCACACAGGCTGCCTTCCCACTTGTCAGCCTGCTGGGTTAGATGCCAGGAGGGATTAGGTGAGCTGAAATCCCCTGATGAGAGATGAGAAGGCGAAAGCTATCTCTCAAAGAGTAAGTGTGTAGCCCGCCGCAGGTATAAGCCATGAAAGCTGCTTTGTCCTCTGTTTCATTAACTCACAGGCCCATTAGTCTGGCAGCTCACACCTCCAAGTAGAAACAGGAACACAACGGTTTCCTACAACAGATAAACTCCAGCTCCAGTGATAAGGGCACAGGGTTGTTTCTAAAAGTTGCACATGCTAACACACAGGTATACACAGAATATTTAGGAGGCAAGGCCTTTATCATGAAAAGTATCTCTGAACACCTTTGTTTTAAAATGTTTATGCACATGCAGCTCTGTTTCATGAAGGACAAATTCCAAAGTCATAGACATGTACTTTAAAGCCTTGGATTATCTGCAAAGCCTTATCAACGAAATCTTATCGAAACTCTGACTAACACTAATACACGACATGACTTTACAACTGTTATATAGTAATTGAAATCTAATATAAAGCACTCACATTTGTGCAATTCTGTAAATGTTTACTTTCTTTGGTAATTTTATGATTCATTTTACCCATGTTTTGTCTGCATGTGAAAACCACACATAGAAACTGTATGTGAATACTTAACTTTTTTTAATTCATATTTTCTTCAGTGTGTCATGAAGGGTGGGTGGAAAGAGGACTCAGTACTAAAAAGTAATTTAATAACAAACTGAACCAAAATCAAGACACAGACAGAGACTGAAACAGAGGGTATAGGGAGACTATAACTGGGGGTAGATCAGCCAGAGTCCGTGGTGGTGAAAGAAATGTCCAGGTTATGGAGGTGACAAACTGAATGGTCCCGCACCAGCAACTGTGGATTGGCAATGACTTGCAGCTGCGTGGTGCAGGGACAGGTGAATTTGGGGGAAAGGTTTTGGCAGGTTTTGACAAAGTGATTGTTGTTGAATCACACTGAGGACACACTGACATGACAGCGCACTAATGAGGTAAGAACAGTTTTATTCTAAGTGGAAAATTTGATTCAAAATGAAAAAATACTTTATTAATCTAGGATGGCAATTTGTCATATGGCAGAAGGCAACTATACATTTACAAATATGTCAATTTTAATCACAAATATTTTTGGAAAACGTTTTTTTTATATTTAAAAAAAATATATATAAATAAATAAATAAATAAATAAATACATACATACATACATACATACATACATACATAAAACATCAAAATATACACATCAAATTGTGACATAAACGACTTAAGAAAAAATATTCTGGAATCGAAGAGGCCCACCAGTGCACATCTATTTTTTTTTTTTTTCAAAATTGCGAAGTTTTAATGTGGATACCTTTTTTATGAAGATCTTTCATTCTTGTTTTATTGCATCTGTTGTAACCTTCTCTTATATTTGCTAGATTGGATCCCTTACTCTGAAGGATAAAAACAGGCTGAACAGTATAATAAAAAGGTGTAGCAAGATGGTGGGGGTCAGCTTTGAGGAACGCTGTCTTATACAGAGCCAGAACAATACAGAAGGCGTAAGTTGTACTGACTGACCCAACTCACCCACTGTCCTCTATTGACGTCTGGTCACTGCAACACAGGACCAAAGTGCAGGAAAAATTGACAAAAAAATCCATTTCTTCCCGCATCGATTGGCTTTATCAACAGCCTGTTATGATTGGCGCCTATTTATTTATTTATTATTTTCTTTTCTTTACCTTTATAGATCAAAAATCTCTTTTAACAAAGAAGACCTGGCCAAAGTAGTATCCATACAAATACAAAATTATTTAAAAACACATACATGATCCCCAATGAACTAATAAAACAATTCAACCATAATGGCATCAAGAAAAACAGTGACATTCCTCCTTCATTGTATTCTCCATAATACTTTTCATGTAATCTTTGTCCACTTGTTTTATTATAGCTGTATATTGTATGTTTTTATGGTTCTTGTTTGGCTCAACAACAAATTCCCCTCACACTCACAGGGATAATAAAGTTTTCTAAATGTGGATCTGAGTTTGAGTATAAACATTTAAAGTTAACATATGTTAATTTTTACTGTTTTGGGCACAGCTCATATACGGAAGTAACTGTGTTAAGTAATTGAAGGTTGAGTAAAGTGCAGCAGGTTGTTGTTGTCGGCGGAGAAAAGTCAAGCATCAGCACTATTATATCAGAGAGGAGATAAACAAGGGCATGCCTACAAAAAAGAATTATTTGATGCATGACGGATTCATTGTCTCTTCAAACTCCACCTGTGAGCTACTGATTTTCTACAGAAGAGGTGAGTGAATTTATATGGGTATAGTGATTTTATTTAACTCACATAAGGTCAGTTTTCAGGTAAAAAAAAAAAAAAAAAATCTTTTGAGCTTGATGTGTCTTTGAAGGGTAAATTATCTGTTATGTGGGGAGGCTGACCTGACAATTATTCACTGAAACGTTCACTGATCTGCCTTCATCCCTTCTCCACTCCTCTCCTCTCCACTTTTCCCCTCACCCATTTCCTCTCTCTCTCCCGTAGCAACATCAAACTGATCTCCCACCTGTCTTCTCCACACTTCTTCATCTTTCTTCTTCATCTCCAATCCCTGGAAGCATGTCAAATTTTGGGAAGTTCTTTTTGGGGAGCATTTCTCGGAGGAAACCCCTTGAACCTGATGGTGAGCAGTCCACGTTCGACAGATGCCTGACCACTTTGGACCTGGTGGCCCTCGGTGTGGGCAGCACCCTCGGGGCAGGGGTCTATGTTCTCTCTGGAGAGGTGGCAAGAGACACTGCAGGACCAAGCATCATCATCTCCTTCTTCATCGCCGCTATGGCATCCATTTTTGCCGGATTATGCTACGCAGAGTTTGGAGCTCGGGTTCCCAAAACCGGCTCAGCGTACCTTTACAGCTATGTGACTGTTGGAGAACTATTGGCTTTTATCACTGGCTGGAATCTGTTACTCTCCTACATCATAGGCAAGTGCAATATATTGGATTTGTTCCCTATTTTAGAAATTAAAATTTTCATTAATTATTTGCATCAATAGGATTAAGGCATCATTTTTTAAAGACCTAATCTTTCACTTATCTTTAAAAATAGTAAGTTAAATAAAGAAATTAAATGCTGAGGGGGGGGGCTTGTGGTTAATACACTGCAAAAATCAAAATCTTACCAAGTGTATTTTTCTCATTTTTAGTCAGAATATGTCATTATACTTCAAGTAAGACATAATCACCTAAAGAGTAACTTTTAAGTGAGATATAAAAACTTGTTTTTTGACAATAGATCTTGAAAATCTTATTTCAATAAATCTTACCAAGCTCATTATCAATTCTTCCATCGGCATATTTTATTTTATTAAATTTTTTGCTTTATTTAAGCAAAAAAACATTTGCAAATGAAAGAAGTGAAAATTAACTTGGAATAGAATATAATAAAATTTACATTTTTATTGTCTAAATATAAGTTTTAAGTCACATGATTGTGTTTTATTTTAAGTGTCAAATTTAACCAGAAAATAAATAAATAAATACACTTGGTAAGATTTCACATTTTTTCCCAGTGTTTCCTTTCACAATTTAACATTTAAGTAAAACATTTTTAACTTATCTATTTTAAGGATAAATGAAACAGTATGTCTCATGTTAACATCATGTTATATCAGCAAAATCAGCCATGCTCTTACATAATTTGCTTAACTCTGCAGTTAAATCATCAACCATCAACAAAGTTTCAAGTCATGTTGAACTTTTAACTACTGTAGAAACATTTCCATTATGGCTGCTTCAGCAGTGACATTTTGCTTTTCTTCATGAGTTTGTCACTATCCCTTTTATAGCCCAATAAAATGATGAAAAGTTTAAAATAATAATAATAATCTGAAAAATCTAAAGAAGGAAATGTCACTATCTGTGTTTTATATTTATGGCTGCAGTTAAGCGATGAGTCAAGCTAATTAGATTATTATATGTCCCTTTAATGCTGTGTTCAGGGACATCCAGTGTGGCTCTGGCATGGAGTGGAACATTTGATGACCTCATCGGGGGTGTTATATCAAAATTCTTGGAAGATCATGCTGCCATAAACCTTCCCGGCTTGGCACCTTACCCAGATGTCTTTGCTGCACTTCTTGTTTTACTACTGTCAGGTAAAATGACTTGATCTGTCATAACAGTGATAAGTGAGTGAGTCAAACATTAGACCTTTGACGCATTACTTATGAGGGCTTTAGTCCAGTTTTCTTATTCTCTTTTAAGCATAAAAAAAACAATATGGTTAAATTTTTTTTATGAATGTGTTTTCATGGTGTTACAAAACTGTCCACTCTGCTGGATACCATGTGTTAAATTTTGAAAGAAAAGAAACATGTGATATGTAATATTGTCTTTTAACACAATTTCAGGAAGTTATATTTTGTGTAAAAAGTTTTTTAATTTAACATTTAATGGAGATAATCTGATGTTTTCTCAGATTTTAACAAAATCTAATACTAGTTATTACTCACTTCATGGGGATAATATGAAAAATGTTTGTTTACTGTTAATTATATATGTATATTTTATATATATTTTACAAAAGTGTGTCTATCTCACATCCAGCCCATTGTACGATGTCATCTCGCTGTCAGCTGGTGTTGGTGGTCAACAGGGGAAGGCCTATGAGACATTAATATGACTTGTTCCTTGTGTCAATATCAACATTTCCTGAAATTTTCAGCCAAAACTGTCCATAACTATTTGAATTTTATGACCCCCCCCATACACACACACACACACACACATACCTCCACTGATCACCACCAAAATTTCAAACAAATCTGTCCATAACTTTTTGAGTTATATTGCTAATTCTGTTTTTATTGCATGCCAGTTGGTTTATCTTGTTTCATTTTGTTATCTGCACTGAAAATTTCACTGATAAGCAAATGCTCAGTGACAATAAAGACATCCTGAATCTTGAATCTTGAAATAAACAAACAAACAAATGAAAATGCCACGCGGAGTGCGGTAACTTCATGAATCCTATGAAATTTGTGATCTTGTCCAATCACAAATCCATCATTATCAGTCATTACTATGTTAAATCACTAATACATGTTGAAAACAGCAAATCTCTGCTGAAAATTCAATATGGCCCGAGACCGGAATTAGTGATTCGATTTGGCTGAAACTTGATCCATTTAATTCTTGTATCTGTCTCCTTATATATGCCAAATTTCAGAATGATCTGTCAAGAATTTGCAGCGTTAAAGTGTGAACACAAACAGCCAGACAAACCATTAAAGCAACATGAATACATGAGAGAACAGCTGTGGAATAACTGTCCATCATAGTGATCAGTAAGCATGAAAGGGTTAAAGATACAAAAAAAAAACTAAACAATCCCTGTGTTGTCCTTGAAGGTCTGCTAGCCTTTGGAGTCAAAGAGTCAACTACAATCAATAAGATCTTCACTGCCATCAACATCCTGGTGCTGCTATTCGTGACCATTTCTGGATTTATCAAAGGAGATCTCACCAACTGGCACATCAGCGAAGAGGTTCTGCAGAACTACACAGCACACCTCCAGTAATGTTAAACACCAGTGTAATCTTTTTGATGTTTATGTGATGCAGAATACTACCCTCCTTTTTTTGCTCCTCTAAATAACCACAAGGTTCTTTCTCTGTGTAGAAACCTGTCGTCTCCTGCCAATGTGACAAGTGAATATGGAGTAGGTGGATTTTTCCCTTATGGCATCAGTGGGACCCTGGCTGGAGCTGCTACATGTTTTTATGCTTTTGTTGGATTTGACTGCATTGCAACGACAGGTGAGAGGAAAATGTTTCTCTTTATCAAAATTATGAGTAAACACTGTTCAGGTGCTGTTACTAAAATTTGATATAAAATACAAAATGAGTGCAATTACATCAAACAATAAGTAACAAATTGACGATTTACCTCTAATTATATCAGATATATTTACAGGGTAAATGTGTGACATGCAGAGACATCTAGTGATGATGTTGCAGATGGCAAATAAGTGAATACCCACCACTTTACTCTGCTCTACAGTGGCCAATGAAAACAACAAAACAACATTCATTAAAGACAGTGCTTTGTTTCTTCAGCATGGTTGTTTAGTGAAAGTGATATGAAATCAAACATCGTAAATGATGAATGTTCTGGATAAAAGTCACATAAGGAGAGTTTGGTCTCTGCATTTTACTCATTGGTATACATACACACTAACTAGTATTAGTGATTAGCATTAGCATGTAGGACATTAGGAGTGATGAGACAGTGAAACTCCAGATCTTCATCAGTATCTTGGCCAAGGACACCCACAAAGAAGGCCATTTCTTGCTATAAACAGACTACACAATTGCGTAGGACCCCATCAGTAATGGGAATAATGGCATTTAAATAAACGGTGTTACTAACGCGATTACTTTTTTCAGTAATAGGTGACTAACTAATTACACTTACTGTCAGTATAAGGCCATTAGCATTTCTGATAGCATGTTACTGCATGTTACTGAAGCCGCCCAATATAAAAAGCTGTCACCAACTTATGTGTGCGCACCCTATCAAAGAAACAAACCCCAAAATAAATCCTAGTCAAAAGAAAAGTGAAAACGGGATGATATCCACCTGGTCAAACAAAACAAAGGCTAACTAAAAAAAGCTAACAAAAGTATCAACCTACAAAAATGTAATCAATTAGGCAAAAATACTTACAAAAGTATTAATCAAAAATAGACCAAGCCTCAAATAGGACAAATACTTGAAAAATAGTGAACAGCACCTAACAATGATGTTTATGGTGAAGTGTCTGTAGCTTACAGCGACAGAACAGAAAGTGAGCAAGATAGCATCGGTGTGGAGGTTTGCACTAATGCCCTGTGTGAAGCAGAGATTGTTCAGAGACTGTTAGGACAATGGCTCCACACACTAGCTGAAGCCAATGGCATTGCACGTTGTCATGAAATCACCAATCATGCAACATCATATGTGACCAGCCTCATGCACACAGGGGCATGCAGTATAACTGAACGGAGGCTCCAAGCAGCTGTAATCAGAGAAGGTGCAGATGTGGAGCGACCAAAACCAGCTGCTGCATCCTTAGCCAGTAGGAATCCTAAATTTCAGCCACACAGTCTCAATCACCCAACACACAAGTAAAAGGGGTGTAGAGACCCTCAGTGGGAGGAAATATGTTACCTCAACTGCTCAGGTCTGGGCCAGATGAAGAGGAATGCTTCCTAACCAAGGAAAAGCATCTAAGCCCAAGCAACACCAGCTTCCCCTGACATTCTAGAGTGCACTGTACTTAAAATTAAACACCAAGGTCAGGAAATGAGCATTTGCATGTTGATACATGACACTGGAAATATGTGCTGTCAATTTACTCCAGAGGAATAATCCCCCACTGGTCTCTATTCCATTCCTGTTCATATAGAGGGCGTCACATTACTAAACAGCAACGTAATATTGCTAATCTACGCTCACCACCATACACCTCAGTCACTACTGCTTCCTTCTCTGTAGGGTTATGGAACTACAAGTTTTCAGTGAACAAAGCAGTTTTATTGCTGCCTATACCAACCACCTGCACAAGCACTGGACACCCTGACCCTCACTGAAACTTGGATTAAACTTGAAAATAAAGCCATCCCAATCATACTTTCCATGATCCACATCAGTAATATGCAGGTTGATGTATAAATGACCTGCAACCGACCGTTTTTTTTTAACCAGCCCGCCCACAACTCGGACAATGAGAAATATATTTGAAAAGGACTCACCTGACCTACTTCTTAACCCGCATTTTTAAAAAGTGGTCAACGATCTTTATTAACATCAAATTACCTTACTCACATACCGGCATTTATTTCTGTGTTAAAATTCAATGGCATTTCTTATACATTAATATATTGTGAAAATATTTTTGCCCTGCTTCAACATCAACATCAGTTATCAACGCATCTAAACCAGGGGTCGACAACCTGTAACACCCAAAGAGCCATTTGAATCTGGTTTCCACGGAAAAGAAAACACTGGGAGCTGCTCATCATTATGTTTTTAAATTTCAATGAATGTGTCCTATACCTTACTTCTTTTTGTTTGTATGTTTCTGGAGTTTCCACTCTCCCAACTTAACTTGCTCTTTTGCCCCCACCATACCGTAGGCTACTTCCAACGTTGTACGTTACCTTCAATGGAAATTCAGTCAATATAGTATATGTATCAATAATACAAAACTGTACCTAATATTTAAATTAAAATTATTTACCAGGTTATTTTTAACAAACGGCCGCAACCCGAATATCATAAAAAAAAAATTTCAATGACCTGCAACTGCAGGTGACCATGGGTGACCGCAGGCACCCACTCACTTTGGGTCAGCATCACTGATCCACACTTACCCTCATACCTCTTGTTCATCTAGCTAAGGAGGTGGGGTGGGTCTATTAATATCCAACTAATGTAAATGTAAACAGTTGCTACCTTCAGTCAAATATGATTCCTTGGAATATCACAGCATCTTAGTGACAGCACCGGTCAAACTCTGCATGATTGTCATTTATCATCATTGATTCTGATATAGTACATGTGGGGCCACCATGGAGACCTTATATATAGCCACAATGTTACCCTTCTGGGGCCCACATGGACATGCTGGCTGGGACCTCTTGTTTCACAACCAAGTTGCAATGTTGAGGTATTATAACTGTGAGCTCTATTCATACAGTAAATGTGACCTCCATGACGGGGAATTTTCAAATTAATACAGTAAAGAAATATCAACAAGACCAGAAAGATTTCGACTTGGGGAGATGTTGAAATCCTGGGGTAGTTTTACTTCCTCCTACTCTTTTGTAAATACTCAAATGAAGCCTCAAATGAAGCCATGCTTTGTTTTGTTTTTTTTGCTTGTTTGTTTCACTAGTGTGGACATAGTGGCATTGTTTTGTTTGTTGCATATTTGAAATAAATTGAACTGAACTGAACTTTGGGCAGATGACTTAATCTGTGCAAACATTTGTGGAACAATGAAAGATTGAACATGCACATTGTAATGAGTACAAGTTATTATCCAGGTCCATGAGATAATTAGTGGAATCACCAGTGTTAAGTGGACAGGTTGGAACCAACACACAACAGAAGTTTGACTTGATGAACCTGGGATTACCCACTTCTGATGGATGTCTAAGAAAAACACTGTTTAATTGTAGTGGTGGGAAAGTAATTTTTCTCAAGATTCATACATAAATATGACAGGAATAATTTTTTTCTTTTTCTTTACAGGTGAGGAGGTGAAAAACCCTCAGAAGTCTATCCCTCTGGGTATTGTGGCATCCCTCCTCATCTGTTTTCTGGCCTACTTCGCTGTGTCCGCCGCCCTCACCCTGATGATGCCCTACTTCATGCTCGATAAAAAAAGCCCTCTGCCAGTGGCCTTCGAACATGTTGGCTGGGGTCCCGCCAAATACGCTGTGGCTGTGGGGTCACTGTGTGCTCTATCGACCAGGTGTGTAACTGCTACTACATATGAATCTATACCAGGTGACTGCTGTTGGGAAATACAAGGCAGGCATAAAAATGTGTTTGAGAATTGTGAAATAATGTTAAGACAGAAACAGAAAGTGTGTTTTTCAAGAGGCAACCAGTAGTAAATGTTTGATACTCAGTGGCTTTCTTCTGTTGGAAGCTATAAAGTATAAAAATTATCTCAAAATACTGAGTTGGTATGAAGGGGCAAAGACCTCAGCCTCAAATGAAGACAGTGTAAAATGCTGTAAAAACATTGAAGGCCTCTAGGTTTTCAGGGCCCTTTTCACCTGCACGATTTAGTAAAGGGGGGGGCTGGACCTCTGACCTGTTACAATCCGTTCCAATTTATCATACCCACTTCAGAGGTGGGTCTAGCTGTGCTGAGCCAATACAAAAATGTCATGTGAACAGTGCTGTCCACTGATTGGTCAAAGGAAATGTCGTCATACAGGATCTTTACATAATCACCTGTGTAGAGAAAACACATCAGTAGTAGTAGTGGTAACAGTACTGCCTCAATGTCATCCAGTACATTCATTATTGTTTATTAATATTTTAAATGTCACATTGCGGTGTTAGGTTGACCGTACACGGCTGGATAGTGTAATGGAAATAAAAGGCTTGAAATTGGAAGTAAGGTGTAACAAATTCTCAGTGTTTTATTTGCCAGATGACAAAAAAGGGGGGAAAATTTAATAACCATACAAGGAGAAGCCTTTAAATGTGATCAGCAGCCAGGACAGGTAGAAAATGAATATAAATAAAGTGCAATGTGTCTTTAATAAATACCCACAAACCCCAAAGCCATCCTTCAGTAACAAAGATGATCTTTATTACATGTGGTAATTGGAGAATACATTTCAAAGGGATCCAGAATTAAGGATCTATTCTGGCTCTTCACCAAAATCTAATCGATTGGTCCATTCCCAATCTATCCTGAAAATGTCATGGAAATCCATCAATAACTTTTTGAGTTATGTTGTACACAGACAGACAGACAAACGCCGGCAAAAACACAACCTCCTTGGTGGAAGTAAAGCTAAGAAGGAACCTATAAAAATGATTAAATGTCATATTAATAGTAATGGGTTTATATGTTTTTCTAGTCTGCTGGGTTCAATGTTCCCGATGCCTCGAGTGCTATTTGCTATGGCCAGAGACGGTCTGCTTTTCCACCCACTGACCAAAGTCACATCCAGAGGAAGTCCTGCCATAGCCACCATATCATCTGGAACAATAGCCGGTACATCTACACTCTCACCTAAACTATTTATCAGTAACACTTACAGTCAGGTTTCTGATCTTGTCACATAATTCCTATTGTTTTCTGTCATTAGCCATTATGGCACTGCTGTTTGACCTGGACGCTTTGGTGGAGATGATGTCGATTGGCACACTGTTTGCTTACACCCTTGTTGCTTTATGCATTCTTATACTGAGGTATGTTTCTATGTTTTATCTCAGAAAACCATTTATCCAGAATGTGATCATAATATAAATTTTTTTTTGTATTATGAAGGTACCAGGCAAGTCAATCTGAAGACAATGATCTGCAGATCCTTGAATTAAAGTCCAAATTTAGTTGTTTGAATCCTCCATCATCTCCAAATTCAAAGACCTCAAAAGCAGTCACAATATTGACTGTACTCTCTGGTAAGTCAAATCTACAGACATGTGTTGGTGTTAATGTGTGTTAATTGTGTGTTAATTGTAGATATCATTACTTATGAACAGTGCTGGGTAAGTTACTTTGAAAAACAAATTAATTACAATTTCTAGTTACTTCCCCGAAAAAGTAATTGCGTTCCTAACTGTCTTACTCCAATAGCAAAGTAATTAGTTACCAGGAAAAGTATTTTTTTCCTTTGTTTTTCTTGCTTAAAAATATCAAAGAAATTAAAAAAAAACAGGGTATTCATCCTTGTTCTGTGATGTTAGTTTGGATGTGATTCAAGATACTCCTTTAAAACACTATCAAAGCTCTTTATGACCTATTATCAGTGGTAAACGTTAAGCTAACACAACTCTAATAACAATGTATGTACGACTACAACATACTTATCTTAGCAACACTAGCAGTACATAGAGCTGTGCCAACCTGCCATGTTGTGATGTGCTTCATCTAATTGGAGTTACTTGACAGTACTTCGACAGAACTTCAACTAGTGTGAAATGATTCTGGTATTTCCAGTTGTAAAATGTGACCTTGCATGACTTGGTGCTGCCATTATCTCTGTGTGTGTATTTGACTTGTGTGCATGCGTTGGAACAGGACAGCTGAGACCCCGCCTATCCAAATGCTTTACATGTCTTTCAAACTTCTCCAACTGACCATGTCACTAGTGTGTGTTTGTGTATGTGACACATTATAAAGCACATTGAACACCATCAATATAGAAAAGTGCTAAATCATATACTTCATAATGTATATGTTTTTTTTTTCTAGAATTAATTATCCGATTATACATTATCTTGATAGTGACAACTTTTTCTGCATGTAGATTTGACTCATTACAAAAACAACAAGAAATGACAACAAATCCAATTATCATCACTAATCTTTTGTTTCTATTCCTGCCTCAGTCGCATGTATATCAGGTCTGTGCATCCTCTTGACCCAAGGCCTGGATGCTTTAGCTCGTTTGGAGGTGTGGAGTCTGGTCCTGGTCTGCATCTTAGCCTTCATCGTGGTGCTCAATACTGTTATCATTTGGAGGCAGCCACAAAATCCCACCAAGGCAACTTTTATGGTAATCCATACACAGACTAGTCTTACTGCAAATAAAAGAAAAACAAAACATATGATATACCGTAACTCTAGAAAAGCCTTGTATTTTGTAAGTTACGTCTCACCAGCAGTTAAGCTATAAACTATTTGTTAAGATGCATCGACTACTATTGAGTACTGACAATGCTACAGTCACACCAAACGTGAATTTCTGCATGTACGCTTGTAACGCGCTGCATAAACACCGCGGCCACTCTGAACACGAAACGTTATACACTCCGAACGCACAACGCCCGAGTCTGGACGCTGAATAAACACAGATAAACAAAATCTGGCCCACCATTTCAGTCTGTCAACTATGGCTCAGATCAGGTGGATTACTGCTCTGTACCTGCTCTGGAGGTCCCATATGTCTGAGGCCCAGACACAGGTCACTTTTGGGTTCACCTGATCCTGCAGAAGTGCCTACAGGACAGGGGAATTCCAACACCTCATCCAGGAACTCCATGTGGATGAAGTCTGCTTTCGCCAGTACTTTTTTTTTCAGCCGCTTTCCGGGTTGGTCTGAGCGTCATATATCATTCCATCATGACGTTGGCAGAATCTCAACACTGATTGGCTTTCATAGCATGGTGTCACGCGAATTCGCCTGAAAAGTTCAATATTTTCAACTCCAACATTTACGCGGATTTGAGGCAAAGCGTGCTCCTCCATTGCACCACAGGAACGCTTCCAACGCGCCAACCCAGGTGAATCTGCATCCAAACACGTCTCTCCATTGACTTTGTATGTAATCTTGATGCGCGAATGTGAAAATTCGCATTCGGTGTGGCTGTACCATCAGAAGTCATATGTGGTCTTTCATTTAAGTTCTCCTCCAGTGAAAGTATCACCCACTTCTATTTAGGAAATTGAACATGACAGTATCACAAATTGTGGTTCCTGACATAACATACCACTCAGCTACAGGACCACTCATCTTATTTTATTAAATTTTTTTGTCCACAGGTGCCTCTTCTTCCAGCGTTACCTATACTGAGTGCATTCATCAACATCTACCTGATGGTTCAGTTAGGAGGCGCCACGTGGGTACGATATGCTGTGTGGATGGCAGTGGGTAAGACCCTGTTTCTGCTTGAAAGCTTTGAAGAGTTTTCATCATGATGGCTGATGATCTGTGATGACCTTTACTTGCTTGTGTCACTGCAGGGTTACTCATCTATTTCATCTACGGAATGCACCACAGTGTCCAGAGGAAGCGCATCATGCGTGGCCAGATGACAATTGAAACTGTCAGTGGAAAGACAGAAGTGATTAAAGAGGAGAAATTCTAAGACGTTCTGGAGTGGAGCTAGATTAATATGTTACTGAGAGTAACTGCTTTAAATGTTTAACTACAGTTTTTCATGCTTTCTCTACAGTGTGTGTGTGTGTGTACAGTACAGCATTATAACTTTTATTCAAATTTTTTTACATGTCTTTGGAGTTTTTACCATTTTGAAAATCATAAAAAAACATGGACAAGTGATGTTTTCAACAGTTACAGCTCTGAAATCATTACATAAAAAAGGGGGTGACATCTTAATACAATGTTTTATGTCCTTGTCCATTTATAGATGTCTTTTAATCATATTTGTTATTAATATCCTTGTCACAATAAATACATTCTTGTGTAAATAAAAAAAATCTGTACATCTGTTTTGAAAAGAAAAGGCTGCAAGACATTTTTATAAATCATTTTTCTTTTATCACAGATGAATAACAAGTTTACACTTTTTATATTAATTGTAAAGTGTAGGAATGTGTAATTATATTCCTGTTTGTATTGATTAGCAATATAGACATCATTTTTGTACATTTTAGATATATGGTAGATACTGTACAATTTTAGTGTATTACATAGTATATTTTGTGGAGTAGTGTATATTTTGCTCCAAGTATTGAAAATAACTAAATTAAATGTTGATTCTGTCAGAAATGTAAATATTCATCCTGTACATATTTATTCTGTTGTAAATGCATTTCTTAATTAAAAGCAAATAATCCAGCACAAAAAAATTTGTCAAGTTCATTTTTAGTCATCGGCTATCTGCCACAGAGGCGTCATCATGTGTCAGTCTTTCTATCAACACGTTAACTCACCTCCATATTTAGTATTTAGATTAGGATTACTGGATTTTAGCATGTTTTGTATTTTTTTTTCTCTGCATTTTTGGGCTTGTTAGTGTATTTTTAAATTTAAGTTTATTTTTAAATTTAAGTAAAAAAAAACAAAAAACCTGAGACTGAAAAGTTGACCGACATGAAATACTTTGATGGTATTTTCTTTTTACTAAAGCATTTCCATCTTAAAATACCACATTTAATGCAAATAAAATACATTAGTCATGGATTCTGTTAGAACTAGGCTAATGCAACACCCATTTTTGACAAACATGTTAAGTGCAGATATATTACCTTCTTTCTTGAGGCTGCTCATTGAAAACGAAACACAACTAATGTTGATTAATCATGAGTAAATATACATTTTTAATAAAAATTAATTCAAAATAACCCTGTGATTAATCCGATTAAAAATAGCATTTGACAGTACTAATTTAGATAAAACTTGGGAAGCTCTTGGACTAGTTCTGTGGGTGTCAACGTTGACTTTCATTTGACGTCAAATTTGGATGACAATGTTGACCAACAAAGCAATCGCTGAGGGGTCATTACAAGGTTCAGAGTTGGTCTTATTTTACAGAAATACTCCTGAATAAGAAAAATCTATTTCTCTTTCATTCATTATCTGAGCCCGCTTTATACTCACTAGGGTCGCAGGGGTCACTGGGGTCACTGGGGGCCTAATCCAGCTACAATGGGCGAAGGCGGGGTACACCCTGTATGAGACGCCAGTTCATCGCAGTGCTGAACATACATAGACAAACAATCACTCTCCTATGGCCAATTTTTAGATTAACCAATTAACCTATCAGTGCATGTCTTTGGATGGTGGGAGGAAACTGGAGTGCCCGGCGAAAACCCACGCGGGCACGGGGAGGACATGCAAACTCCACACAGAAAGGTCTGGTGTGGGATTCGAACCAGGGTCCTTCTTGCTGTGAGGCACGAGTGCTAACCACTGCACCACCGTGCCACCCCTTTCTCTTTCATATCAATCAAATTATGTAGCACCAAATTATGACAGTTTACATACAGAATGTACTAAATGTCTTTTCTGCCACAGTGTCAAACAAAACAGTGATGTTAGTTGCCACTCATTGTACAATCTTTTATACAAAGAAAATCAAAAGAATTCATATATTTTACACACATTGTGCTCTTAAATGATATATTATCTGATTACTATTATTTTACTTAACTTGAAATTTAGCATTAATTTTAGCTTTTTTATTGAAATTAAATTAAATGCCATAAATACAGTATATATGTGACCAAATGTAATGAGAGAAATACTTGAACACCATCTCCCATGATCCTGCACTATTTCCACAAAGTCATCTTACCTTCTATTGTTGTTTTACAGTTTTTCTCAAATGCTAAAACACAAAAGCCGATCCTCTAAACCAGATGAGCAGTTGTCTAAACATATTGACTAAATCTAGACATCATTTGCCAATACCATAAACACATTTCACATGAAGACACAATTCACAACACACAATCTTCCATTCTCATAAATCTATACACATTTTTCCTTGCTAAAACACAAATTGCAAAATAACTCTGCTCATATTCTCAGATGAAAGCTCATGTGTCATACAAAATCAATAAACAGATGGCTCCAAATGCAGGACTCTGAGACAGAAATAAATTATCACTCAGTTTATTGATACAAAAATCGTGAATAGTGAGAAGATTAGTTGCTACTCTGATGGAAATCAGGTGTGAAGCAATACACTGTGGGGCAGCAACTAAGAAGCAGGGGAGAGAGGAGGTCAGAATGTAAAACAGAGTCAAGAACAATCCAAAAAAACAACGATTTCAGAAGGAAATGCAGGTCCAGTGGGGATTAGACTCAATGTCAGGGGCAGGCAAAGGTCCAGTACTAGGAACTAGAAATCATGTGACAAAGCCAAAGAGGAGCAAACTACAGACAGAAAGCAAAAAAACACACAGGGAAACACAAGACAGGGAAACTACTCATCTGATGCATGTGATAGCAAACAAATTTGCAATGAGAATGACTGGGGACTGAAACAAATGAGGATGTATTAAAGGGATCTGGCAAGGCACCGGTGACAGGAGGAAGAATGATACCTGGTGGATAAAACCCAATATCACAAAATAAAAGCCCAGACCTGAATAATGACATAAAAAAACATGAGAACATACAAAAACTAACAGTACAAGACAAGAAAGTTCAGACTCATAACAATGTGATGCAAAATGCTCACCACAGTCAGCAATATTTGACCACAGTGAACACACCTGGCATCATTCATGACACACAATGACTCAAAATTGAAGAAACTTGTTGCTAATGCTGTGACCACATGTATAAAAGGAAGTTCAGAGTGCACAGTTTGCTGAAGATTCCAAACAAACACAAAGGATGAAGGCAGAGTCAGAGGAAGAGGAGTTCAAAGCAGAGACGGAAGTGGAGGGAGAGCAAGACAACCTCGCACGATCATTACAGATGAGATGTAAACAATAGTTATAGACCATGTCATTGATGAGAAAAAGATATACAGAATACCAAAGAAGAACATGCATTTGTTTGAGGAACAATTAAAACTATTAGATTGGACAGATTTTAGAAATGATGATGGACCTCTAAATGATATGTGTACGCTTTTTTAAAAACATTATTGTAGGTGTGAAAGCTAAATTCATGAGGAAATGTACACATGGGTGTAAAAAATTCAACGTACCCTGGTTAAATGATGAGTTATTGAGCCTTATGAGGAAAATGGATCATGCACTTGAAACTGCTATAAAAAGTAAAATGGACAGTAATTATAGGATATTTAAAGGATTGATGAATAAAGTAATAAACATGCTCTGTAAATCCAAAGCAAACTATTTTATTGACCTTATCAAACAGACAAAAGGCAATTGCCGACTAATATGGAAACCCCTAAATACAATGTTACGGAAAGCAACAAAAGTATGATGATGACACAGTGATATATGTCCATGCAAAAAACAAACAAAAAATGCACAGAGATAAAAACAATATGTCCTATAATAAATACATAAAATGTGCTTGGTATATATGTAAATAACATTAGGCAATGTTGTGGAAACATCCCTTACTTGGTGGGTGTGTGGAGTTCACAGGGAACAAAAGGACCTTTCACTGCAGCTTATGCGTCATATTAAAGCTTAGTCAGTCACAAAGGAAAGGTTTACATTGTTCCTGTTAGAGACAGAAAGTTTTCATCCCATGATTTTAGATGGAAATTATACCACCTGCACTCACATGGTCTTTTTCTTGTACAAAAATATTTGTTCATGTCCAAAATGTTCAGTTGTTTTAAATTTAACCCTTTAATGCATACTGGTCACAACAGTGGACAGCTATTCTACAGCTGCTATGTACATATATATATATATATATATATATATATATATATATATATATATATGTATGTGTGTGTATATATATATATATATATATATATATATATATATATATATATATATACATGTTTATTTCAAAGAAAGTTGTGGGGGTGGGACATATGTGAAGAAGGACAGTAAAAATGTAAACACTGTGTGATGCATCCATGTTTGTTGTTGAAAATCCCTAAATAAAGTTATTTAAAATAAAAATATATATGAAATATGCACGTATATGTCCAGTTGAAGTTTAGTTCTATTTTGTCTGGAAGTAGTTGGACTACTGTATTGCAACTTACAGCCTTCACAACATATAGTTTTGTTAATAACACTGTTTTTCTTTTATGTATTTGTCCTGTATAAAGCTTTATGAAATAGAACATCTGTACTTCACTGTACTTACAACCTATTTGATCAATTATATGAAATGCCTCAAAACGTAGGTGGCATAAGTTTTGGTTTTCATATTAGAAGTATTTATAATCTAAGTGTGGCTCATAGTTTCTTGGTTGCCAAATGTTTGCCACAGTCCTGCTCTGGGTATGTGCTGTATTCAGAAGGCCATAGACTCCTGCTGCTATAACACTTCCAATCCAGCAGCTAAGCAAACAGGCTGTGCAATTCCACATGGAGGGGCTACCGTTTCTGGACCCTCATTGGTCCGGACAGGCTTGAAAGACTCCATTGAGCCAGTCAGGAGGAATTTGCGCCACTAATGCCACTCTCTCTCAGGAGAAGGAATTTGTGTGATTTTGGTAAACAGCTGACCACTCACTTTGTAAGCTCTGCCCTCCTCCTCCTTCTATCTTTGTCGCCTTTTGGTTTTTGCAGTTGGATCTCTGTGTTAAACTGCATGAACTAACAATCCCACAGCCCACTCTGATAATCCACACATCAAACATGTCTTTGGTGAACTCCTGTGGGTCGAAGGGGAAACTGCTGCTGAACATACTCCTTATTTGTGCTGTAATCTTGGAGTTAGGTAAGTGAATTTACTCAGCTCTTTGAAAGCATGTTACTTGAAAAACACCAAGGAGAGATAATTTCTGTGACTGTGGAAACAATAAGCAAAACTGTTTCATCTTCTATTATTCTTTGGCAGATTCTGACCAGGTAACACTATTACTACAGAACACAGAAAAAACTATTCTTGTACTGACTGTATGTACTGTTAATGCCTTCTAGCTTATTGTCAGAAAGATGCCAAAGAACAGCGGACACAACCAGGGGTGAAGGTCAAACCTAACAAACCTAAAGCAGAGAAAACAACCAACAAAGGGCCCAGAGTCATCACAACAAAACCCAAAGTCAAAGCTCCACGTGCAGCCCAGACACAGAGTTTGATTACACAGGTGGTGCAGTTTTCTTCTATTAATGTTATTTTTTGATAATAAACATTAACTTTTACTGTTTCTGACTGCATGTTTTGTTTTGTTTTTATTAGGATTGTCAAATGATTACAATTATTAATCAGATTAATCACAGGGTTGCTGTGGATTAAGTTGGATTAATCATGATTAAATATTATTTTTAATCTATATGTTTAAAAGTTTCAACAAAGAAGGGAACATAGCTGCACTGAATGTGTCAATCGTAAACTTGGTGACGCCTTAGCTGAAGTGTTAAGCAGAATCCCAAACTAACGTATGCTTCTCATTAAAGTGGAAGTGCTTCAGTGAAAAGAAAACTCTGTCTTGCAGCTTTTAATGTCAGTCAACTGTTCTGTCTCAGGGATTTTTCTGTACTGAAATTTCCCACAAAATACATGAAGTAACACCAAAGAAATTAGGTTAAAATACACAAAAGATGAACTGAGACAAACATTTTTGTAAAATATCAAAAACATGTGCAAACATGTTCTTCTAAAATACAGAAAAAACACCCCAAAAATTTCATAAAACATCCAAAACATTAGCCTGTGTCGTCATCCTGCTAAACCCTGCCCCAAAGACTCAAACAGGGAAAAAAACAAACTTGTGCAAAACAGGAGGCGTGCGTAAATGTCCAAGCAGTAGTTTATTCTCACACAGTTCAGTAATACAATACAGATGAGTGAGGAAGAGGAAGAGTGATCTCCTCCAGTCTGAGAGCGAGACTGGATTCAGGCCGGTTCTGGTCCAAGGTCGGGGCTGGCAGCGGGTCTTATAGTCAGGGTTTGTTCCGGGGTCGGGGCAGGCAGCTAGTATCAGGGTCGGTGTTCGTTCCAGGGTCAGGGCAGGCGGCGAGAGGCTTAACGGGTTCCGGACCAGGTTCGGTAACAACAAAGACAGACAGGGATCACAGGCAGAAAACAGAGGTCGGACAGAAACGGGACTGGTACACGGAATACGGGAAATACAGGTTGCTGGAGAATCAGAGGAACAGGTCATGATAATCTGGCACAGAGTCAGGTCTGAATGCAGACTAAATACTTCTCACCTGAGGAGTTCAGCTGGACTCACCAGGTGAGTTGCATCAGTGATTGGCCAAAGAGACAGAACAGGGTGAAAGGTGAGAAACAGAGACACAGAACAGAGACACAGAGCAGAAAACACACAGCCAGAACAGAAAACAGAAAACACAAGGAACGGAACATGACATGGTGTGGCTATTCCTAGGCTTAGTGAGTCACGCCAGGCAAAAATATTTTTGGCTGCTAGGCAGGTTTGTCTAGTTTACTAAGCTAAAAACATATGTGAATGTATAAATATACAATATATGCAATTACTGTAATATGTTTATTCAACACCTTCAACAGTTTGAACAAAACAACTGAAGAAAATAAACTGTTCCATTTAACTGTTAATCGTAATAGTGGCTTAATCTACATTAATGCATTCAGTTTGAAAGCCCTATTTTCTATCTCTCATATCACATGAAGGTGGTGAACAGAGGTAAATTCAAGAAGGTGGCAGACACCATAAGTGTTCCAGCTGGAGACACTCTGGAGCTGAGGTGTAGGGGTAAACCTGTGCAGTGGGCGGTGCCCCGATACCTGGAGGAAGATGATGATGGCAGGCTCAAGTAAGCTTTGTGACTGAAACTTGTTTGATGCTTTGATACATAAAGGTCACTCCAGTGGACAGTTGTTCTACAGTTGTTCTCTTGTATATTCAATTCATGGGTTTTATTGTTTTAGTTCCATATCAGTCAGTTCATATCATTACTGTTCTTAATACATGATCTGCACTAGCAAGTTTGTGTGTAAATCCATTGCTTGTTGTTATTAGACTGTAATTAACAGTCTCCTTAAATAAAAACTGCATTTAAAATGTTTTATTTCATAGTGTTCTGAAAATGCATTTTAAATACATATTTCTTTGTTTCAAAGCTTAAACACATGTTGTCCAGCTGAGTGGACATTTTTATAACTCCATATAAAATCGATTAATTAAAAAGTTTTCAATTACATTGCTTTTTTCATACCTAAAGAGGAAAAAAGCAACCTTCGTCAAGGAGAACCTTGATGAAGGTTCTCATAATTCATGCATCAAAGGATTAATATGCTTGAAATATCAATCAAAACTAACTGCATGATGGTCTGTCCTTCACTTTGAAACAGTACACATCATTCCTACCAGTCAGTGTGAATATATTTGTCTTGTCATCTGAACCTGCTTTATCCTCATTAGGGTCGCGGGGGTCACTGGGGGTCTAATCCAGCTACAATGGGTGAAGGTGGGGTACCCCCTGTATGAGTCTCCAGTTCATGTCAGGGCTGAACATATATAGACAAACAATCACTGTCACATTCACACCTATGGGAAATTTAGATTAACCAATTAACGTATCAGTGCATATGTTTGGATGGTGGGAGGAAACTGGAGTACCTGGAGAAAACCCACACAGACACGAGGAGAACATGCAAACTCCACACAGAAAGGTCTGGTGTGGGAATCGAACCAGGGTCATTCTCACTGTGAGGCAGGAGTGCTAAACACTACACCCTGAATATATTTGTGTTAATTTAATTTTGTTTTTTTTAATATACCAAGATCTTATAAAAGAACCAGTGCTACATTTGGGATTTATCACCATTTGTTATAACATTACTCAGTAAAACCTTAAGTATTTTCCTGTATTTATTCACTGACCATATAAATGAGGGGTGCTCAATCCTGATCCTCGAGAGCTACTATCCTGTATGTTTTAGATGTATCCCCCTTCCAACACACCTGACAGTCATTATAAGGCTTCTGCAGTTTGATGAGAGGTTTGTCATTTGAATCAGGTGTGTTGGAAGAGGGATACATCTAAAACATGCAGGATAGTAGCTCTCGAGGACCAGGATTGAGCACCACTGATATAGATGTTTATAAAAGCTCAGGTTAAAGTTGAGTGTTATTATATCAGAAACCGATAAAACTAAAGAAAATTCATTTTTCAGACAAATCTATCATTAATTAACATAAACTAAGTGTGTCCATGGTGTAGCACTCGTGCCTCACAGCAAGAAGGTCCCTGGTTTGAATCCCACACCAGACTTTTCTGTGTGCATGTTCTCCCCCTGTCTGTGTGGGTTTTCTCCAGGTACTGTCGTTTCCTCCCACCATCCAAACACATGCACTGATAGGTTAATTAGTTAATCTAAATTGTCCATAGGTGTGAATGTGACAGTGATTGTTTGTCTATATATGTTCAGCCCTGAGATGAACTGGAGACTCATACAGGGTGTACCCCGCCTTCACCCATTGTAGCTGGATTAGACCCCCACAGACCCTCCCGTGACCCTAGTGAGGATAAAGCGGGTTCAGATGACGAGAGAGAGAGAGGGGGAATTGTGTCCATCTACTGTCAATTATAAAACTCCATGGTCTTTACTAGAAAATGATTGTTTCCTGCTTCACTGCAGAGTCTCTGAAAGTCTAAATGACTCATATCTCATGACCATGAAAAGATGATAAACTGTATTTTACATCAATTATTTACATGTATTTATAGGCTCAGAAGTTGTTAAATCAGTCGGTGCTTTTGGTTGACAGTAGATGTTTGGGTCTTTATGAGTGAATGTGTAAAATCTTCACAACATCCCAAAGATTCTCAGTGAGCTTCAGATCTGGACTCTTTAGTGACCAGTCCATGTGTGAAAATTATGCTCCCTGAACCCCTTTATATATTTGATCCAGATAAATACTTGTTATCTTTGAATCTGTGTTATTAGGAAAGAAAATAGAGAATAGAATAATCTTTATTGTCAGTAAGTTTTTCACACATGTTAACATGTATTGTAAGACTGAAATGTGTCGTCTGCATTTAACACATTACTAGCAACTAGGAGCAGTGGGCTGCCATATCAGGCATATAGGTGGGGGAGGGGAGTTAAGTGCCTTGCTCAAGGGCACATCAGCCAACATCACTCTGCCAGAGCTGGGACATGAACTGCTGACCCTTCAGTCAATGGACGACCCGTTCTACCAACACAGCCACCCCTAAAAATATCTACTCATTTGGGTTGGGTAGTCAGCTGACCTCAATTTTTGGACACATGACATTGTTGCACAGAATCCTGA
Source organism: Siphamia tubifer (assembly GCA_020466265.1). Taxonomy (NCBI): domain Eukaryota; kingdom Metazoa; phylum Chordata; class Actinopteri; order Kurtiformes; family Apogonidae; genus Siphamia; species Siphamia tubifer. The sequence continues at coordinate 32,580,099 of CM035792.1, read as the reverse complement.
CCAACTGAATCGACCCCAGATCATGACACTGCAGACATTAGAGGTGATGGCTAATCCCTTCATTACCCTCTCTTCTCATATTGATACATCCATCACTCTGGACTACCTGTTAATACACTAATCCTATCAGTACATGTAAATGATTGGTGTAAAATGCAGTTTATTTTCTGTTCATGGTCATTAGATATGACTCATTTGGACGTTCAGGAAACACTGTCATCTTCTATCTTTTTGAGCCCTGGCACTTAATTTACATTAGAAACATCACAAATCAAAAATGTCACAAAAAGTATATTTATTGAAATACAATACAAATCTAGTCTCTATTTGCTTATTCAGTGTGAAACCTGGGCCTGTTTAGTTAAACACAAAGCTGATATTCATGCAGCAATTAAAGACACACAAATCTGCCTCAACTGCTCTGAGTGTGTGCTGTCATATGTATCTAAAATTGTGCATCTAACTTACAGGTGAATAAGGTGAAATTGGATCATTTTCCATGGGACACTTATGCACTATGACACACTGGCTGGGAAAAACTGTTCTACAACATTGATTCACCAGCAAAACCCAGAGAGTTCGATTAATGACATTAAATTGATACATTCAGTTAGTGTTATAGTTTCGTGAAAATAACTTTTGCTTCAGGTTTCATAGTTTTTGATACAATATCCCTCAAACGTAATTTGAGCATGATGATTAAAGGACATGATCACTGAAATAAATATTGTAAAATTCGTTAAAAAATGCAAAAACAGAGGATAATATCACGATAAATGACGATAAAGACTAGTGCTAGGTCTTTATGGGTTAAAAATAGTTAGGGTTGAATAATATGTTGCAGATGAAACATATGAGTCATTGCAGTGCTTTTAGTTGCTATTTGCTTTGGGACTTTTCTTTGACTTCATTCTCAGGTTTAATTCCTTTTTTTCTTCGGCAGGATTATTCAGCATGAGAGGTATGGGGTTCTGACATTAGTCAACACCACTGGTGCAGACACTGGAGAATACACCTGTTATCCAATGTACTGTGAGGACACTGACTGCAGAAAGGAATACGACAAAGCTGTGAAAGTCTTTGTCTTCTTTCCTGGTACAATGAAAAAGCTTTATAGATGCTTACATACACACTCCTCTGAAATGCCGCCTCAGCTTGATATGAAATATTGTTATCTTATCATGAATTTGCCATATCTTTGCTCTGCACCACCAGACCCACAAGAACTGTTTGTTCCATCGTCTGACTACTACGAGGTAATTCAGCTGAGAACCAACTGGCCCACAGTCCTGCCCTGCCAGGTGACGTCACCCGAGGCCAAGGTGACGCTGCACAGAGAGTATCCCCCAGCGGAGGTGGCAGTGGACGGGACAGAGATCTCCTTTAGTGTCAGGAGGGGCTTCACCATCCACCGACCCCGGCCTTCTCACGCCGGAGCCTTGTACTGTGTTGCAAGCCTGGGAAATCTGAGGCAGAGCTCCACCAAGTACATGCTCATATATGTGAACTGTGAGTGCAAACACACACGGGTACTCACACATTTCATCATTTATCTGCAGGAAGAAATGGTGCCAAGAATAATAAACCCTGTCCCTCGCATATATTGTGTCTTATTTTGGCATCAATTCAGCTGATGCTATCATGTCTATATGCATGCTGATGTCAACAATTGCCTCTATATATGTGCCAAGTTTGAAGTTAATCAAAACAAAGTTGATGTGTTTATAGACATTTGAAATGTCACTGATTATAAGTAAAGGTGAAAAAAAAATTATTTCAGAAAAAAATGTAACTTGGACATAGTTTTCCCAAAATGTAATCTATAAATCCAATCTTGTCTGAATTCAACAGACATTTGAAATGTTTCCTATTATAAATCAATGGAAAGAAAAATTATAAAAATTCATAAGACATTTGAACTTTGACCTACTTTTCCCAAAATGTAACCATATCTATTCCGAGTCATTCGTAATCTGTAAACACAATTTAATATGAATTCACCAAATAGTTTTACTGTTAACGTGTTAACAATAAAAAAACCCGAACAAAAAATGTTTTTTACTGGCCTTGGGTGCCAGTAAGTCTGATAGCCCTAAGTGGGGCAATAAGCCTTATGGGAAATAAGCCTTATATCAGGACAAAAGATATAACACAAAAGCTAAAGGTCAGGATGTGTTTCCTGTTGTGTACAACAGACAAAATACAATAAGAAAAACTACAATAAAACAAATTCTAAAATCCAAAACATGATAAAATTTGCACCATTACTAGACACAAACCTAAGGTTGTCAGGAGAGGTGTAGTGGAAGGACTCAAATGCTTGGTGTTGGTTGGTCAGCCAGAGTCTGTGGGTGATGAATAAATGTCCAGGTTATGGAGAGCAGAAAGAGTGACAAGGTGTCTGGGTTATGATGGTAGCAGTTCTGAATGGTCGCACACCAACGACTGCAAACTTCACAGATACACAGTAAATTTTGCAGTGTTAAACCAACACTTAGAGAGTTAATTTGGAGACAATGGGACCAAATACACTCTAGAAGAAGTTAAATAAACTCTCTAAGTGTTGATTTAACACTGCAAAATTTACTGTGTACTGTGTGGAAAACCCTCAGGGTGGACCAGCGCAGGATGTGGATGATGGAACAGTCTGGAAGCAGTCTGGGGAGGGAGGAAGGAACTAAACACATACAACTAAGATCTGACGAGATGACCAGGAAACAAGACTATGATTAATGAAGAAGACGACCATGGACTCTGGCTGAGACAAAGACAAGAGAAAGAACAGGATGAGATGAGAGACTGGGACGAACGAGGGAAAAGACTGGGGCGAAACCGGGACAAACAAAAGTATACTGTTTGTCAGGGTCCTCTAACTAGGAACCAGCGCCACCTTGGGCCAACTGGAAACAGGTGCCAGTACCAAAGCGGGACCAGTGACTGAGACCAAAGAAGGAAATAGGGACCAAGAGGGAACTAGGAACATACCAAGTCTGTTCCTGACTATTCACCCAGTGTCCCCTTTCCCCACTCCCTCCTTCTGGAGGAGTGGGGACTCTCTCAGTAGTATCCACACAAGGAGCCATAGACAACAGGATCTGCAGTGACTCACCTGTGGCCTGTGCTGAGCTGTGACCCCAGACTTGATCCCCCACCCTCACCTGTCTGATGGATGAACCTGCCCCCCCCCCCTTCCTTTCATTTACAAATAGACGTTCATCTCTAGCCTGTCCATCCATGGGAGTGGATCTGTCCTTCAGTGTGGTTCCCCCCAAGATTTCTTCTCTTTTCCCACTGGGTTTTGGAGTTTTTTTCTTGCCGAGAAGGAGGGTCTAAGGACAGGGGATGCTTGGGCCTTCATCTATTTCTGTGATTGACTGTTCTCTCCCACCAACCCTGTATAGCCCTATGAGATGAGATTGTTGTGATTTAGGAGTCTATAAATAAAATTTAATTGAAATTTTTAAATTGAAAAGTCCTGCAGCCGCACGGTGCAGACCAGGTGAAGATGATGGGAATTGGGGGAAACGTCATAGTTCAAGCTTAGGTTAGGGCGGCTGTGGCTCAGTTGGTAGAGAGGGTCGACCAATGACTGAAGGGTCAGCGGTTCACATCCCAGCTCTGGCTGTCCACATGTCAAAGTGTCCTTGGGCAAGACACTGAACCTTGACTTAGTCTCCCAGTAGGACTGACAGAACCTTAAAAACCTACTGGTGTATGAGTGCAGAACATTATAAAGATGGTTCAAGCTAATATTGAAATTATATAATGATAATACCTCTGTATCAGAATGATTTAAGTGTGTAATTTATTACTCATATAATTCTTTGACCTTCCATGTTCAGACCCCATGGCTCCTCCTGCTCCGGTGATTCAGGCTTCATCCAGTTCAGTGACTGTGGGCGAGAATCTACGTGTCAGCTGCACTGTAATGGGAGAACAGGATGTGTTGATCGACTTCACTTGGGAATACCCAGGACAGCAGGTTGGACTGATAAATACATGATTAGTCAGTGTTATAGTACATTAACACCCTCATTTAATAAATATCTAAGTCTGATAAGTCACCATCCATTTCCGTTTTTAATAAATAACCTATTAGTGCTATACAGGTGTTTAATAACTGCACATCCTCTGCCTCTATAAGGACCTCCTGACAGACAGATTCCATACATTAATCATTAACACTTGAACATTTAGACTTGCTGATTCACTGGGGAAAAAGGTTACGGTAGTTATTCTTTCTATATGTGCTGTGTTGCAGATTGGTAGGCCTCTGTACACACAGGACGGCGTCAGTCCAGTTGCCGGAGGTGCAGCCCGACAGCAGTCTCAGTCCATTCTCCTGGTTGACGAGGTGAGGGAGGTGGACCAGGGCACATACACCTGCACAGCTCAGAACCTGCAAGGATCCAAGTCAGTTTCCACCACGGTTAAAGTCATCCCCAAAGCTAAACCTAAGAAACCATGAAAGCAAACGCTGAGACAAACAGAGGAGAGGACAGTGGAGATCAGCTGCTACTAGAATAATGATTCAATCACTTCTGAGAACATAGATACAACTAAAACTTCACAATCAGACAAAACCCTACAGTCTTAACACAGATGTTACTCTATATATGATGTTATATATTGTATGTTGTTATGTATTTGACCTTGGTATATTAAATGTTTTTACAACTCACCTGTCTTTGTGGCATTATTTAAAAAAATAATGAATATTACAACTATTATCATGCATAAAAAGACAAATTATGGCATAATAAATATTAACTTGTTAAGTAATTTGTGAAAATGGTGCATTTTGTTTGTAAGAATAACAAGATGATAAGATGATGATGAAAAACCTATAATATTAGTTCAATATTGACATAATATTAATAATCAAATATTTGCCACTGATTGATTTTAATTGTATATGATGATGATGATGATGATGATTATTATTATTAGTAATTTCACATTTCTGTGTAAAAAAAAAACAAGGGGGAAAGAATACTTAGGTCATGACCTCAGTGTCCTCAATGGTGATTACAGGCTTGGGTGGAACGACTACAAATACTTTTCACTGCACTACTTTTATTGCATATCAATATTCAGCCTGAATATATTGGGATATAACTTTTGGTCAAAATCACCCAGCCCTAGTGCAGTGTAGAGATCATTTTAAAAGTAAAATAATACTCTTTGTGTCACTATTTTATGTGATCTTCTGATTTATATTACAGCTGCATAACAAGTGCATGTTACTACTGCTGTATCTGTTTAAGGTAGATCTATGTTATATACTATATAATGTATTATAGTTTATTATATTATAAACTCATCAGGTTTGTAGCTTTATATCTGCTTTTAATGTTTGAGTACTTTTATTCTATCTGTTTTTTAATGTGTGATTGCTCTGTTTTCTATTGTTTGTTTTTAATTGTAGTTGGACTCTTATTAGTCTATTTTTACTTCATGTAAAGCCTCTTTGAGTACCATGAAAAGCAATATACAAATAAAATGTATTATTATTATTATTATTATTATTATTATTATTATTATTATTATTATTATTATTATTATTAGTAGTAGTAGTAGTAGTAGTAGTAGTAGTAGTAGTAGTAGTAGTAGTAGTAATAATAACAACAACAATAATAATAATAATAATAATAATAATAATAATAATAATAATAATAATAATAATAATAATAATAATAATAATAATAATAATAATAATAATAATAATAATAATAATAATAATGAAGAATACATGTTTCACTTTACACCTGTTTCCCTCATGCTTTATGAGGACTTCTGGACAAAGCAAATGAATGTATTTCTAAGGCCGCATCTACTAGTGGGGACCTTTATTTATATTTAACCCTCGTGGGGACCTGAATTTTGGTCCCCATAGTGTCATGGTGTGACAGTGTAAACATATCAATGTCCCCGTAAAGATAGAAATACAAGCAAACACACACACACACTGATTACAATAAAGTTATCCAATGTCCCCAGACTGTTATTATTGTTACTTCTCTGGGTCTCAGAAGGTTCCAACTGTTTGTGTTTATGTTGCGTTCACGGTCCACTAGATGTCACTGTCTCTCTTAATAAACGGTCTGCGTCTGTGTAGTTACCGTGGGGACGGGCACATGTTCCCCTGCCTCTCGTGTTTCCTCTCAGTCTGTCCTGCTCTGTTCAAACCTCCGAGAGGGAAAACAGTCAGTTTCAGTCACTCCACGTCCACGCAGGCTGATCAGCCTCTGTCTGCTCCTGGAAAATATCGGACCGAGCCACGTACACGCAGTTTGTTTCCTTACATAACCCAGCAAACGCATCAGAAGAACTGCAGTAAGAGTACCAGAGCTGGCCAAGAGATGTCCTGCATACAGAATATGGTGAGCGCCAATTTTTCCTAATCTTTTCCTTATCCGCGTGCCCTTTACTGCTCAATGTGCTTTAGCGCGTGGGCTTTTTCTGCACTCTCTGCTGATGGCATGGCGAAAACTTTCTGCACACTTAATATAAAGGGAAGAAACTTGAAGATAATAGCCTGCAATGGAACAACACTTTATGCACATGCAGACTTAAATTCGTTTTGCATCTGTTTGCTTGTCTAGTGCAGGGGTGTCAAACATATGTCCCGCGGACCAAAGCCGGACCATCACAGCTTCCGTTCTGCAAAGTGCAAAAACTACACCTAAGATATTAACAGTCATAGATGTCACAACTTATTTTAAGCCATTCATGCATGAATTATGACAACCTTAGTCAAGATATTTTGGAGTGTTTTATACCTCTTTAGGTATTAAAAAAAACTAATATGAGTGAGTTTTTTTCATACAGATAATTTTTGAAGCAATGAAACATGTATTTAAAACCTAATATCAGAAAGTTATATGGAAAACTGTAATAATACCATTTTTAGTGTTGTTTACCTACATTTTAACAACCTCTAATGCTAGTTATTATTCACTTCATGGAGATAATATATATAAAAAAAACGTTAGTTCCACTAAAACATGTCACTGCAGATGAGGTTTAGAAAAGCTGAAAAGTTGTTTTGAGCACTGTCCCTTTAAATACACATGAACCACACCCCCTCCAGGTAGTTGACTGTGCTACTCTGTCCCATTCAACCATTTGTTCATTAATATAATCAACAGCTGAACATTTTAGCTAATCAGCTCAAAGTTATATTTTCAGAATGGACTACAACCCCTGCTGCTGACAAATTATTATGTTGTACTCAGACAAATATTCATTGGAAGTCTTGACATTATATGTGCAAATATCGTGATTTAACTAGTTATAAAATTGAACAAATTAAGAAGGAATTAAAATCCATTCCACTTTGAATGAATATAAAGTTAGCTTTGCAGCACCTAGAGGGTTAAAATACAAACTTTTTTAACTATTAGGCTCTAACTACACAAATAAATGACTAATAAAATTGAGTTTAACAAAATAGAACCATTTTAAATAAGTCATCATTCACTGAAAAATACAAAATAAGTAATGAGAGTTAATGCTGAAATATAAAACCCCATAAATACATTCATATAATAGTCATATTATCAATCAACCTGTTTAAGCTTTGGTGACATTTTAAGAACGTCTATGTTTTATTATTTGATTTTGATTTTTGTATATAAACAGAACAAAATGCCCATGTGAATATAGAATTCCCCAAAAAATAAAAAACAAAAACCAAAAACATGAAAATCTGCCATATCTTCATTTGAATAAATATCTATACAATACTTTTTAACCCTTTAAACACTGATGTGTCAGCGCTGATGGATTCTGAATGGATGGTTTAGTTTAAAAATTCTGAAAATTTCAATTAAAAAAAAGAAAATGTGTTTTTACTGAGTTTTGTTGATGGAACTGAGCTGTAAATAAATCAAATAAACACATGTCAAAAAGCAACTGACAAAACTAAAACTACAATTACAATACAAGTTCTTTCTTTTTATTTATTTTATTTTTTTACTTAATTATTTTGCAAATTGTTTCATGCTATATGTTATTTTGTAAATATATATTTGTTTTTTGCTGCTTATTTTGTTTATTTTTGTACATTTTGTTTTTTATTTTAGTAATTTCCTTCAATTTTGTTAGGTTTGTGTCTTACATCGTTCATGTTACTTATTATTTTGTCGGTTTATTCCTTTTTTTTGTTAATTTTATTGATCACTTTGGCTGTTTTTGGTCATTTGTTGCTAATTTTATTTTATTTCTTTTTTTTTTACTCTGGAACTGCTAATGTCTCAGGAGTTAAAGGGTTAATATATCATGAAATATCATATTTTTTACACCTCTAGTCATTAGTTCTAAGTTATTTTGCTTGTATTTTTCTAGTTTGACCCACTTGAGAGATAATTGGTCTGTATGTGGTCCCTTAGTTTGACACCCCTGACCCATTGTCTAAGTTTTCAGGTATATTTTATATATATTGAGAAGTAAAAGAGCAGGCTTTGGGACTTACAGAGCATATTTTATCATCCATCTCCTGTCACTTAACAGCTGTGGTGGTCTCATGCACTTCCATGCTTGTAAATGTTTGGCTTAAAGAGCACCCTCCAGGCTCCCTTTTGATGCACAAGACTCTGGGGACAAAAGCCGTGTGACTGGGAGACACAAGAGCCCGGGTGTGGGTTTGGGTAGGTGGGCAGTCGGGGGTGGACTCAGTTTTGGGGACTGCCAGGCTGTCGTCGTGGAGACCAGAGGCCACAGGTGACCTCTGACCTGAGGACTCATGGAGGGTTTCAGCAAGAGTCCTTTGAGCGCGGTGGTTATGGGTGCGCACTGACGCAAAAGAAGGAGCGGGTTTGACAATAGAGAGACAATAGATATGTGAGCTGTTGTTGGAGACGGCGTGGTTACCATTCCTGTCATTTAGGAATGGATTATAGGCTAATTGAAGTGGTGATAGCAGGGTGATGCACCGCTGTTTGTGCATGATAGATTAGTGACAATCACAGAGACAACTTAAGTACTGTTTAAGGTTAAAGTCAGCGCACAAAAATGCACTCCTCCGCCTCATCCAGCCCATTACTCCGTGCCACAGAGGTAACACAACTGGCGGTCAACCCTCTTTTATCACCTACTGTGAAAACATCAAAACACCACCAGCGGCACAGTATAAAGGGTCATTTCACTCAAATTACAGTACACACATACAGTAAAAACATATTCTCTCAACAACTTAAGTAGTATCTGTGCACACATGTAGCTTTGGAAAATACAGCGCTTCTGTAATTACTGTGAATTAACCCTTTAATACTGCTTTAAAAGTCCCCACTGTGTAAGGTTTAAGAGTATCTTCTTTTTCTTTTCGATGTGTTGCTGTTACATATTATGTTTGAAAGTGGACCAGAGTATTTTTCCACTTAACATAAAAGACAAAAACAAATACTGGTTCCAACAAGGGGCTGTTTTATTAGTGGAAGTGTGGGTTGCAATTTTAATGCTACATACCACTAAGTATAATAACACCTGTTGAAGTGTATTGAATGATGTGGTGTTGTAACGCTGTGTAGATCACTCATCCATGTGTGTTATTTGGATTTATGGATTTAAAACAATGTATTATTGACTTTTTTGGCAATCAGTTAATAGTTTAGATTATTTATTGTGGAAAAATGTCCAATTTATCATCACAACTGCTTGTCTGATGTGATGATTAACAACTAGTGATAGAAATACATGGGAATTTAATTAAGTTAAGAGACTAGAACAAAAAAAAGTAGAGAAAATAATAAAATTGAAGTAATCTGTCTAAGGTTTTGTACAGTCTGATGACGATGCTCATAATCACTGTTTCCATATTTAGTGTTTGATTATTTTTGTGATTAGGCCAAACAAAATAGCACGTGTGGTTCCGGTCACCCGACCGACCCAATTTTTTTACGACAAAAATGCCGAATGTAGACATTTTATCAGTTTGTCAAAATAAATTAAATATAATGAACTGCCGACTCTTATCTTCGAAATTCCCAATGACTGATGATGAGAGAATTTATTTCTCGGTATTTAGTCCGTATTCATGTTTACCAACTTCTGTCACCTGTCTGACCACCGTGATTTATGACTAGCGACAAACGACGAGCCATATACATTGTGTCCATGTCCATCAAAACGACCCTCAATGCATGTGATTGCTGCGCGAGTTTTGATTGGCTGTTGGCCTTTTGATGAATCTTTCGTACATCGTCTGTTAATTTCCCACTCACTTCACACTTGGTTTGTTTCAAAAACACCACCGTTTCTTTATTAATTGGGAAGATGGTTTCATATCTTTATGGAGCATCTCTTGGTCACAAAGACTTGTGTGCCTGGTGTGGGGAACCAAATGCAAATCCTCTTCCAGAGCTAAAAAAGAAATTTAAAACTGTACTCCCGCTCTGTCAAGATTGTGAGGAATGTCAAGAAGCCAGTAACAAAACAGCAGTATGGCAAGAGGAAATAAGTTGAACAGTAAATAGATAGCTGTCTATGTCCACTAAAGCCTTCAATATTGGGGTCTTTATTTCATTGAAATAATATTTAGATGTGGATAGAATTTACATTTGTAGTTAAACTGTATTTTTGTTGAAAAAAAAATCAATAAAAGACAAAATGTTGATGTCAAATCAGATTTTATTGTATTTCAATCATCTAAAATTAATTTATGCTCTCTTAAAACATTCTGTAAATATACATGTACATGGCAAATCTGAGGCAATGTGTTGATTTTCTAACTGCTGGAAAGCATAACTGATATTAAATCTTAATTTTTGGAGCTTCTTTTTAGAAGACGGGTATATAAAATTGTAAATAAAATAAAATATGGATGACCGACCTACCTACCCAATTTTTTCCTATCCATGTGATGGGAACCACATATATAATTCTGTTTGGCCTTAATGGAATGAAGATGAAAAAACAGTGAGCAAACCTTGTAAACATATGTAGTTTTTTTCAGCCACTAATCCAAACTAAAACATATGCTGCATTTATGTAAATCAAATATAAAATTAGTCATGGAGGCACAGATTTTACTACCATGTAAAACAACACTATGGCTGATATATGCTTGAAAGTGAATTTTCTGAAGCTGTAAGTCCTAATAAGCAACATCAAAACAAATAAAAGCTTGATTTGTAATATATTGATTTGTCTATATAATATGTACATTTCACCTTTAAAGTTGAATAACAAAAATGTATGTACTTTTTCAAGTAGTACCAGAATACACTGGATTTGACACAACAGAAAAACTACTGGGTTAAAGAAGGTAGAGTGATAATGTCATAAATGAGCATATATGTATATATATATATATATATATATATATATATATATATATATATATATATATATATATATATATATATATATTACATTATCTGTCAAGATGATCACTTATCATTATCAGTTTTTTGGGGAAAAAGAACCACCTAAAATGTAAAAAAAAAGATCCCCCACAATGTAATAAGATATTACATTACTGGCAAAATATTATTACAATAACATACTCTATAACATTATTGGTAAAATTATATTTTTTTTTACGTTTTTGATGGAGTTAAGTGCAAATTTTATTAAATTTTCAGGAAATTGTCATATTATTATTCATATTCCTTTTACATAACGTTCCAGAATTATGGCTTCGTTACTAGCTCCAGAGGTGTTACAGAGCCGTGAATGAGGTGGGACCAAATTATCCCATCATTTTGTTTACATCACAGGTGTCAAACATAAGGCTCGGGGGCCAAATACGGCCTGGGATGAATGTGTGAAATGCAAAAATGACACTGAAGATATTAATAATCAAGGAAGTTCAAATCATTTCACGTCAGTTAATCTAAAGTGGATGAGACTAGTAAAATACTGTGATAATTACCTAGAAATAATAGAAACAAACCTTAAACAAAAGTTCATTTCTATTTTAGTGTAAAATAAAGTACAAAAAAGACTATCCTTTCATAATAAAATGTGAATAATCTGAAATATTTGTGGAATTTTACCAATATTCAGCCTGTTACTTCATGTTGTGTATATTTATAGATCTACAGTGATCTGTAAATTGTGATGCGCGTGTATAAATGCAAAACTAAAGCATAATACGTCAACACTGCACTTATTTTTCTTAAAAATTTACCATTTGTTCATATTTGTTCATGGTATATTCACGTACACTTTGTAGATATCAACATTTTTATTGGAAAATTTAGCTTTTTTTCACTCAAAAACAGACATTTTTGGCATTGATTTTATTTTATCCTATTATTTATATTATTTTATTGGTGTGGCTCACTTTATACCATATTGGCTGATCATGGCCTCTGAACTAAAAATTAGTTTGACACCCCTGATTTACATGGACCTGCCAAAATAAAAGTGAAATATTGTCTAAACACAAGTGCTGTGTAAAAGGGGTGTTAGAGAATATCAATCACATCATTGCAGTGTCAAAAATAGGTCTGTATAGGTTCTGTAACAGCATGTGAAGTAACTTGTTCGACGTGGTGTTAGTGTCGTGGTGCGTTCGCTGCTCTTCTCTCAGCAGAATCAGTCAAACAGCTGATGTGATGTCTTCATTCAGCTGTCTGAGCCCCCAGGGGGTCCACTCTCCTCTTTTTGGATGTGTGTGTATCTGTGTTTGTATTCTTATCTTTATGGGGACATTGATATGTCACACCATGGGGACCTCTGACCCTATGGGGACCAAAATTCAGGTCCCCGCGAGGGTTAAATATAAAAAAAAAAGGTCCCCACTAGTAAAATAGAAATGATGTAGCCCTATAAATACATGAATTTGTTTTTTTTTTTTCAGAAGTCCCCATAAATCATGAGGGAAACAGGTGCAAAGTGAAAGATGTATTTTTCAAAGGTTTGAAAATATGTTTTAAAAAAAAAAAAGTATTACTTTTTATGTATTTTTTAAATGATTTTTTTCATCTTTATTTATTTCTTTTTATTTATTTATTCATTTTAAATGATTGCTTTTGTATTTATTTGGTCATTTTTATTTATTTTTAATGGAATTACATTAAACAGTTTTAGAATTATTTTACTATTTTTATTGATTTTTGTAATTATTGTTATTGTATTTATTTGTTAATTTTTATTTTTTTAATATTTTTTTATTTAATTACATTTAAAAATCTTTAGAATTACTATTTTTATTTTATATATAAAACAAAAAAAAAAAAAAAAAGATAAAAGTTTACACTCACTACCCAATGGCTACTTGATTACAAACTTGGTCCTCATGAGACATGTAAACAAGTATGTATGTGTGTGTGTGTGTGTGTGTGTGTGTGTGTGTGTGTGTGTGTGTGTGTGTGTCCTTAAAGCTCCAGCAGCTGATGAAACAGTAATTCTGCTGATGGACAAATGTCTGCTGACCATTTGCTTCACTATAGATTGGTGGATACAGACTTGACATCCTTTTACATTACACACATGCTTGTGTTGAGTCCAGGACACGGTGCTGAAAGACAGAACCTTGTGCTGTTGTGTGATAAATACATAGTGGGTCAGTCATGCATACTACAGTGTAGCAGATGGTAATGGCACTGTGTTGGTGGACACAGATTTCCCCTTGGAACAGCCAGCTAATCAAACACTAATCAGCCTTTCCTCCACTCACTAACCCCCCCCCCCCCCCCCCATTCTTTTTATCTCACTGGTCGATAGTCCATGATGAGCTAGTATGAATGTGTTGTGTCCAGTGTCATTATTGTCGTTATCTTTGTTGGCTGTTTCTTCAAACATCATTTATGTAGTTTCATTTTAATTCATTCATTCATTTACTCATTCATTCATTTGTTTTGTTTTTTTGTTTTTTTTGGAGCATTCACAGAATACATGCAAGTTAAAAAATAAATACATTCCAAAATCATTCATTTACACCAGGGGTCTCAAACTCATTACTTTCAGGGGCCACATTCAACCCAATTTGAAAAAAGGAAAACAAACAAACAAAAAAAAACAACCTCTATTTGTTACCTACTTTCCTATCTGCTCATTTGTTTTTGTTTTTTTTTTTTGGGGGGGGGGGGGTTGTGTTCTGTTTTGCTTTTTGTATATATGTATATGTTTAGTACTTCAGTTATTTATTATTGGTATTGTTATTATTTGTATTATTATCATCATTTTTGTACTATGCACTATATTGCTATAAGATGAATTCAGGTTATTGGGGAAGTGAAGAAGGGGTAGGATTAAATAAGATTATCCTACTCCTTTCCGGACATGTCATTGTGTATTATTATTATTATTATTATTATTATTATTATTATTGTTGTATTGATTATTGTTGCACTTTGCACATGTTCGAAATAAATCATTCAAATCAAATCAAATCAAATCAAATCTCCAGTGGGCCGAACCAGTAAAATAATAGCATAATAATAACCTTGAAAAAAATGATAATAACACATTTTTGTGTTTGTTTTAGTGCAAACAAAACCCATTACCTTTTTATATGTTTTTAAGATAAACTATCCAACAAGACAGATGTGAATAACCTGAAAAACATGAAATTCTAACAATACTACGCCTCAATTTATCATTTACACACGTGCATTATGGATCACATCTGCTACAAAGACACTAAATTGTTAAAATTGTGCTTCATTTTCTTTATAAATTTATTCAGGTTTTTCACATATAAATATTTATCAAGTATAAATATTTTCCTAATTCAGTGTTATTTTTTGCACTATAACAAGGACAAAGAGTTGAAGTTATCATTATTTATGGGCATAATTGAAATTATTTTCACATTAAAATGAGAAGAAAATATGGAGTCATTCTTTTTTTTTTTTTTTGGAGGTTTGTATGTGGAACCTGAACTTAAATCAGTCCCAAAGCCTTGACTGTGGTATTTTTGCACTGAGCAAATTCATCCAAGGGGCCGCATTGGAACGTTTGGTGGGCCGCATTTGGCCCCCAGGCTGCATGTTTGAGACCCCTGATTTACACTCAAAAAGGAGTGGGAAGAAGAAAAACATATTTATTGTTTCCTTTTCCAAATTCTTAGGCTGGGGACAACATCTACGAAGGTCACAGTTTTGAGATATTTAGATTTTTTGACATTTTGAAATATTGATGGCTTATAACAAATAAATGGTTACAGATATCAGTTTAGTTACTATTGATTACTGAATGGAAGTCTGGTATCTGGTAGTTCTCCTCCAGTGAAAGAAACACCCATTTCTTTTGGGACATTGATTGGCATCAACACCACAGTGCTCTAGTATATACAGCTGACAACCTACTGTAGCATATTCATGTTTGTATTGATTATTGACAGAACATGCTGGTGAAATACAGAACCACTGCTCCTATTTTTATTTATTTTTTAACTCATAAAGACACATTGTAACACTTGTGGCAGCTCTGACATGATTTTTTTTCTTTATATTGAACCTTAAATGTATTTATCAACATAAAGTATGACTTGATTTTCCTATATTTATTTTAGTGATCATGTAGATGTTCAAGAAAACTCATGTTAAAGTAAAAGGTTATTATATTGAAACCGAAAATTTTTTACCTTTTCCTTAAAGGTGTCATTCCGCTGAAAAACCACTTTTCCACGCTCCTTTTGGAATCTGATGGGTCACCCCGAGTTACCAACACATGTTGCCTTTGACAGTGGTTTGTCACCTCCACTGGCTGCATACCGCATTCACACAAAACAAGAGGAACGAGGGACCTAGAAAAAGCCAGTCCATCTAACGCCAGGCAGACTTTAGCGTCACCCACGTGGGGTTAAGTCCGTCCCTCATTGCAGCTAATCTGAAGTAGCATTAGCATTAGCATCTACAAGAGAAAATGGCGCCGCCACAGTAGCTGCTGCACAAACTAGAAAAAAATGGCGGATCAAACTGGTTCATGTGGAAATAAAGCCAAAAATGTTTTCCCTGCACGTGTTGAAACCTAGCTGGATGCTACTTGGGTAAAGGTAAATACATACACAGCAAGAGGGGAGGGGGAGTGTTCCTTCACATATTCTTAGCCAATCAAAAACACCTCGTGACCACATCATGGACATGTATGAGGAAGTACTGGTTCGACCTCAAGTCATTTTTCTATTGTGAAAAAACAGCTGGAAACAAAGCAATCTGGACCTTAAATAGAACCAACACATAATGTATTCAATAACAATGGAGAACACAGTAATATTAATGAAATAACCATAGAATGACAGCTTTAAAATCCCTTATGAACTGAATAGAAACCCTGTGTCCATCCACTGTCATTGATCAAACTCTATGGGTTTTACTGGTGAATCAATGTTTCCACAGTAACTACAGAGTCTCTAAACATCCAAATGGGTCAAATCTGATGACCATGAGAAGATGACCAATTCTACACCAGTTATTTGCATGTATTGATGATTTTAAATGTTTGGGTCTTTATGGGTTAAGTCCTTTTCTTCTTTCTTTCCATCCTGGTTCTCTACACACACTCTCATGTCAACACTCGTCTCCTAGTGTGCTCACAGACGTGGCTGTGCCTGATCGCTCACAGGGGAAAGTGTTGTGCCTCTACACTCGGTGGCGTCTCTGATCCTCTCTCTGGACCGTCTGTCACTGCGATTAAAGCCTGGCCTGGTTCAGGAAATCACTGTGGGACTTGGCGAGGCGTGCAGGGCTGTCTGCCTACATCTGCATCGGCTGGATTTGGGGCTGCGAGGTTTCAACGCTGCAAAGCTACACTGTCAACCCCAACGTTCAGAATAATTAAATATATAAAGTTGTGAATACTCAAAGTTTCAGAAATAGTACGACTAACTCAAACGTATTAAGTTACTGTAACATGTTCTTCTTTTTAAGTACTTCCAACTCATATTTTTTATTAAGGGAACTAACTGAAAAACATAGACGAGCTACAACTGAGTGGAATTAAGTCATTAAATGCTGGGGATGATATTGTTCTGTTATTTCTATTGTTTCAAATAAGGATGATTCAATTCAATTAAATTTTATTTATAAAGCCCCAAATCACAACAAAGTCGTCTCACAGGGTTTTTTACAGAAACACAATCAACTACAGAGATATATGAAAAGTCCCAAGCATCCCCTGTCCTTAGACCCTCCTTCCTGGCAAGAATAAACTTCAAAACCCAGTGGGAAAAAGAAGAAATCTTGAGGAGAACCACACTGAAGGACAGATCCACTCCCATGGACAGACAGGCTATAGATGAACGTCCATTTCAAATAAGGATGATTGGAAAAAATACACTTAACTGATATAGTAGATGATGAAATATAATTTCAGATCACTCCAAATAACCACCAATATCTATCACACCAAAAAATTACAATCATAAAACAGTAGTTTTATTCAGGGGCGGCTGTGGTTCAGTTGGTAGAGCGGGTCGTCCAATGACTGAAGGGTCAGTGGTTTGTTTCCGGGCTCTGTCTGTCCACATGTCCAAGTGTCCTTGGACAAAGACACTGAACCCTGACTTAGTCTCCCAGTAGGACTGACAGAACCTTACAATACTAAGTTAATAAGTAATGTATTATTTTAAGTATACTTTAATAAGCATCTATGTTTTAAGTTCTGGAAACTTGTATTTTTTTAAGTTTCATCAACTTGAAATAATTGAGGAAATCGATTGCCTTACATTTTTTTGAGTTCTGCTAAGTTATTGGGGTTTACAGTGTAACTACTATTTCCTTAGAAATGGAACACACCAAGTTATAATATGCAAATTTCCTGAAATAAATGAGAAATAGGCTCAACAAGTATAGAATGATCTACCTCTGAACTATAATAAAAAGAGAATATCAATGTCATATTATAACTGCTGAAGACAAAATGATGAAAAATGATAGTCACATGTGTTACCATTATTGCTTATTTGAAATATTATGAAATAAGTATTGTGCTAATTGTTTTCAATAATGAATCCCAATTAATGACAGAACCTTAGAATACTGAGTTAATAAGTAATGTTTTAATTTAAGTATACTTTAATAAGCATCTATGTTTTTAGTTCTGGAAACTTGTATTTTTTTTTTAAAGTTTCATCAACTTAAAATAATTGATTCAATCAATTAAATCAATTGCCTTAAATGTGTTGAGTTCTGCTAACTTATTCATCTGCATCAGTTTACTGTCAGCTGAGTCTGAAGAGAGGCGTTTACTTTTCAGATATATTTCCTTTGTAACACTGCACCATTTCCGTCTGTATCTTTATAAACTATCCACTATACATGTGTTTCTCCTCAGAGTATTTTGTGAACAGTTACAACAAACCTCAGTCTGACATTGATTTATTTGACACACTTCCAGCTGGGTAAATGGCACAGCTTAAAAGCTTGAAGTTTAGTCATTTTATCAAAGCAGAACACACACCCAAGTTAATCATCAGCCCAAGTGTTTCCCCACTGACAATTGATCTTTGTATTGGCCAGTTCCACTAAAGAGATTTGACAGCAACACTATATTTACGACTTGATCTATTAAAGCTGAAATGTGGTACCTGTGAGACCTGGATAAGTAAGGATTAGGTTATCCTCAGCAGCATCAATATTTTATAAAAGCACTCATTTAATGTATAGCCTGTAGTGATCTTTATCAGACTCGACAATAATACTCATCTATACTGAATCTTCAGCTGTTCTGCTTTTGTCTTTTCTTTTTTACAGTGTAGTTTGACAATGGAAGTTGCATTTCCAGTAATGATAGAATTTATAAATGAGGCACAATTCTCTTGTATTGGTATTGGCCTGTTGTGCTGGCCAATATGCACTTTTTTCAGTTTGACACATAACTGAACAGTCTGTACTGTTGTCATTATTTATTTTAGAAATACTACTACTACTACTACTACTACTACTACTACTACTACTACTACTACTACTACTAATAATAATAATAATAATAATAATAATAATAATAATAATAATAATAATAATAATAATAATAATAATAATAATAATGGATTGGATTTATATAGCATTTTTCACATTAGTGCCCCATTATTCATTCACTCTCACATGCACCCTCTGGTGGTGGTAAACTACATAGCCACAGTTGCCCTGGGGCAGACTGACAAAAGCGTGGCAGCCATTTTGTGCCTACGGCCCTTCTGACCACCACCAAACATTTATAACAGTGTGAGTGGCACTGCAGGCAAGGAGAGTGAAGTGCCTTGCCCAAGGACACAACTGACCGACTATGACAGAGCAGGATTTGAACCACCAACCCTTCAGTTACTGCATCAAACACTTTTTGTTTTCATTTGACTCTAAGTTTTACTATGTGAAATATTACCTTGCTCATTTTACCAGTAGTTTAATATTATTTTTAGTTCAATAAATGTTTCCTTTAAAATAAAAAGGATTTTCTGACATTTGTTATCATTTGACAGAGAAAAAAAATAAGTATTGGTTCCAAATTTTGTCTTAGAAATACCAGTTTCCGTTATGGGCTAAGGTTGGTATTGGCCACAAAAAAATCTATATCAGTCGACCACTGATTTCCAGGCTTCCTTTTGTATTTTAAGGTAGAGTCTTAGTGATGGAGAATGATTTCAATGATATAGTTGTTGTTTAAAGGCATTCTGAAATGATAATAAGTGGAGTGTTTGGTCAGAGACGTTCGCCAAAATAATTTCCCCAGCAGACAAAATCAACTCATAAATGAGTCTAACAGAGTCTGACCAGATGTTATATAAAAGTGTTTGCTAGTGGACCGAGTAGATAGTGTTATATTAGATTGTGTATTAGACCTTTATCTGTTGAATGTGTAACTTTACCCTCATTTTGAGTCTAACTCAACAAATCTGGAATGAGACTAAAATGGAGTTAATTAAAATCTGAATGTGTGGATGTGATAGGAGCAGTTCAAGAACATCTGTAGAATGTAAAATCACAAGGGAGTTATACAGAATCCCACAGTATGACTTTCTTAGTTTTTATTTATGTTGTTTTCTGGTTTTACCACCTGAGACCAGAGACCTGACATTTACTATTTACTGTATATTTACTGTAGAATACTTTCCCCACTGTTTTCTTGCAGTGTTTTCCACAGGAAACTGATGTCCTGAGGCCCTGTTAAATGTACCACATTTCCTACACAAACGGATCTTTTCTGCAGTATATGTGAAATTTTAATGTTGTTTCAAACTCAAGCCAACAATGAAATTATAGTGACAGAAGTTTTAAGAGGTAAAATCTTGTGACTTCAGGTAAAACAGCAGAAAATGTATGAGGTTTGGCAGAATGTTAATGAAAGATAGGGGTTAACTGATCTGACTGAAGGCACTTTAAAAAAAACTGATGATACTAAAACAAGTCTTAAAATATAACTCTGCGTCATTATGGAGGTGGAAAGGCTCAAAAAGGTTTTCAAACAGGAAGTGTCTCGTTGAGTCATATTTACTTCTAAAATGCAGTTGGTGTTTTTTGGTATGAGTTGTATGATCGGGTGAACAGCTTGTGTTTTTCATCTCTATAAAGACATTATTAGCTCATGTTAAACACCACCGACTCATATTATAGTTTACATGTAGATGTGCTTTTGGATTTGGCATTAAGATCAGCCAACTTTGATGGCCCACGCTTGTAATCCTGTCAATCAAAATGTCCTCTTTTGCAGAAACAACCCGGTCTGGCTGGTATTTAATATTTAATTATGTGAACGTCCACTGTTCCTACTGCTTCCTGGGATATTACTGACTGCATGGATGGTAGACGAACAATGGATAAACCCTCATGGGACAGGCTTGATCCCGTGACCTTCAGAGGGGAGGGGTCTTTGAGTATGAGGCAGACCTCATACTGTGGCCTTTGTCACTAAATGTCACCGACTCACAGACCAGACGGAAATAGCCACGTCTCATTCTCAGACTATTGTCTCATTAACAAATGTGTTGTTTTCTTTCTTTGTGAATTCAGCTCAGCCTTATCATTTCCTTGTGTTTTTATTGATCGGGCTTATCTGCTCACGAGGAGTGGCTGCACTCACCCGCCTTCTGCAGATATCTGCTGCGATGTTGCCTTGTTTTTATGAGAGTGCGTTAAGATGAATTGTGTGTGTGTGTGCAGAGCATTTGGCCCTCGTCTCTTTTATTTAGTCTGAAGAGTTGTAGCGCTGCAGAACAAAAGGCCACAAGTCGAGGTCCTCCTCTGCGAGTGGGCATTGTTGTTTATTTATATCTGTGTGTACAAGCAGCAGTCGCCCAGCTATGCTCCCTGTATTTCAAATCTGTCACATCTTGTTCTTTTACACGCAATCAATAATAACTGGTCTCAGGTTACACAGGGATTCTCTTATGTTATATAAAAGGTAGCAGTGGTTAGGATTTGGCATTGTTCTGTCTTGTCTATTTTTGTTTCTTTCATGTGGAAATAGCCTCTGTTAAGTAAGACACCCCCCCCCTCCTCTGAATCCTTTCTGATAGGATTGTAAAATATCAAGCTATCTATTTTTTTTTCCATTGAGAATTGATTGTAAACTGACAGAAAAAGGCTGAGTTCAGGTGGGTGACTGTCTGACCCTGGATAATGTTATATCTCAAAAACCAGACAGTCAGAGGCCATGCCAGAGTGCCTCCCATAGCTGTTTCCTGTGCTCTTATTGTCCAAAAGGGGGCTTACATGGAGGAAATGAGTCTAGCCTGGGTTGTCGTCTTGTCTACTTGACTGGTTGCACAGGTACAGTATTTGTAAGCAGGCTCCGACTCGTCCTTATATGTTGTTGTAGCCCTGTTTGGACAAGTTTAAGCAGTCTGGGGAAGCTGGGGAAATATATAGGTGACATGGACACACAGCAGATGGCAAGGGTAGTACAAGTACATTAGGGCAGTGGTCGCCAACCCCCGGGCCATGGACCAGTGCCGGTCCGTGGGCCAATTGGTACCGGGCCAACGGCTGCCTAATAAAG
The DNA here is from genome assembly GCA_020466265.1 of Siphamia tubifer. Taxonomy (NCBI): domain Eukaryota; kingdom Metazoa; phylum Chordata; class Actinopteri; order Kurtiformes; family Apogonidae; genus Siphamia; species Siphamia tubifer. The sequence continues at coordinate 32,558,211 of CM035792.1, read as the reverse complement.
AATTAATTATTTCCATTGTATTCATTATCTCGATCTGAACAATGAAAAATGACTGATGAAAAAAAAATGGCAATGCCATCTGAAGAGGCATTCACTAGCTAACCTGAGTGTGAGCAGCAGTGCAACAACATGCTCTTTTCCCCAAACATGATGTGGACAGTGTGGTGTGTGTCTTGGCAGCTGCTGACTTAAACGTTTTGCACTTAAAAAGTGAGGATGCGTGACATCTGGACAGTCCAGTTTTAGAGCTGTGGGTCCAGACAAAATGCGGACATATGTTCACCTACTGATGTTCTGCAGTTAAATTTAACAGAGAAGTCTGCTAAACTTTGCTAATGTTAGCCTTTGTTTTGTTGGGGTTAAAATGCTGATGCTTGTGTCTTGTTAGTGGACATTGTTACATTGCAGTGAACTTTAATACATGTTGCTCATTGCTGGACAGACATGTTAGTGGGTTTTTTTTAGCCGCGTGTCTGTGTTTTGTCAGATGATGTTCTACCACAAACTACATGACATCAACCTGGTTCATTCAAGTACAAGAGGAAATGACACAAGCCCAACTTGCTATTATCGGACATCATGAATTGAAGGATTGATGGCATATAAATGGTATGGAAAACTTTAGAAGCATTAATTAGTGTCCTTTGTCAGTGTATAAATTATATAGTAGTAATATTGATGCTGTATCTGAATTAGGGCAGTATGTTTTAATGCTTCATACAACTGAAGCACACCTGCACATGACATGGAAACAGAGCTTAACCCATAAAATCATCTACTGATCAAGAATGCTTAACACCTATTGATCTACTAATCCAATCAACCCTTGTAAATAATTGGTGTAAAATACAGTTTGTTAATCTTTTCATGGTCATCAGATATGACCCATTTGGAGATTTAGAGGCTCTGTAGTTACCATGGAAACATCTTCTACAACATTTATTCACCAATAAAACCCAGTGACAGTGGATGGAGACACTTGTTTTTTTGTTCAGTTAATGATATCTTTGCTAAAATAGTTACTATTTATTCACTTTTGTGTTTTGATGATGATATATCAGTTAAGAAAGGTTTAAACCAGAGACAATTTAATTTGGGAACTGCCACACAGCTATCCTCAACATAACAGTGAAATTTCAGGTAAATTTCAGGCAGAAAACAATGTTTATGCACAAGTTTAACTCCACCATCACCAAATATGACACAATAACAATCGCCAACCAACACAAATGTTTAGTCTGAACAAGGCTACTGTCACAGTTACAAAAACTTAGACATACCTGCTCAGACCTTTTTTTTCCCACATTATTTTCTTAACATAAATATGAACATGTCACACTTGATATGGGTTTAAGAACACAAGGACCCAAATGCAGACTCCAAGACAGAGGTAGAATTAAAACAGTTTATTAAGGTGATGTAATGTGTGGCTGTCTGTGAGCCGATCAGCTGGGACAGTGACTGGGGAACAAGACAGAAGAAAAGTCAGGGGACAGAACCCGGGTCAAAACCAGAAAACAAACAGAGCAAAAACAGAACAATCCACATAATGTTAAAATATACCAGAAAAGGCTCCAAACCAGAGAGGTCCAAACGATGAGCATGAAGCCAGGGGCAGAAACAGGGTCCGAAAGCAGGAGCGACAAAACAGACAAGAGGCAGAGACAAAGACAGAGAACCAAATATTCAGAACCAGATTATACACAAGGAATCCCAAGATGAATGACATACACACAACTGATGCATGGAGGCAAACAATGTCATGTCTAATCCCCAACATTTATAAACCAGACGCCAGGTGAGACACATCACGGTTAAATTAATGGTGTGACAGGTCAGGAAGTAAAATAAGACACAGTGAACATGAACCAACATGACAAAATAAAAGCCCAGACACTAACAATGACAGAAAGAACAGGAAGACACACATACAAAACTAACAAAACAACACGTTCATAGTCAAACTCGGTCCAGTCCTGGTCTTGGACTTGACAAAGGTGGTCTTGACTACAGCCCTGATACATACATACATATATACATACATACACAAAAAGACATTTAAACAATCAAACAAACACACAAAATGGTACATTAAAAAAAAACAGTGTTTAAATCCAGTCCTTCCAGATGATAGGTACTATTATCAGAATACAGCATATAATTGTGAACCTGTACAGAGAATAATTATGAAGTCCCAGATGCCTCCAACAAATCAGTCAAATCTTTGCTTTTTATATAGATAATTAAACGGCCTCATAGTTTTTCAAATGTGTCTTGCCTTTTAAAGTGTATGTAATGTGATACGCCTTTTTGCCAATGTCTGTAGATTGGAATTATATGTATGAATCATGTTGTGTGAAATGGATGACAATCAATTACTACTACGACTAAATGATGAGATTTGGGTCCCATAGAGTTAAAGTGTAAATGTGTCTCTGTTGTGTCTCTCATTGGTACATGTACACGCATATCATTTATCTATAAATGCCGATCTATGACGCCTCTGTCAGCCTTCCTCCAGGTTCCCAGTGTCCTCTTTGCTTTGTCAGCCAGCTGGGACTGAGAATCTGAGGAATCCCAGGAGTAATGACGAGGGCGCGGCAGCACCTGCTTAAGTGTACGGTGGCTGTGCTTTGCTTTGACAGGGTTATCCCCTCTCTTCATTTTTCAGTAGATTTTTTTTATAAATTGCAGTCAGGAGGGTAAAGGGCACCATGAAAAAGAAGCACATTCTTGCTCTGGAATGTCTTTAATAGCGTGCCAATTTCTACATTGTGCATCTCTGGTTGGCAAGGTGCTTTATTAGCTGGGATTCCTGCATGCCCACCCATTGGTGCCAGCTTTAAGAAGTCCACCTTCTCCCACTCCCTTTAGCAGCCAAATAGGATCTGTGGACTCTATCACATGGCCAAGAAAAAGAGAAAGGAGTCACTCTCTCCTGGTTAAGGAGTGGAGAACAATGTCCTCTCTTGTGTCTGTCCTCAGATGTATGTGAGCGTCTCCAGTTCAAGTTATGTAACCTGACCGGGTGCAGAACCCGTCCAGTAACTGAGCCTCAGGAAGGGAGACTTACACTCAGACTATTGTCCAGACAGTCCACGCTGAGACAACCCCCGCATGCTCTCATTTTCCACTTCTTTCTCATTTTTTCCTACCATCATCCTCCTTGCTCTGTGCTCCTGCTGGCTGTATTTGAACCCAGGTCTGATCCCTCATTATTGTCTCATTATCCACTGCATTGTTGGTGTTTGTGCAGTGAAGCTTGGGCTCGTTTGTCACCCGTGGGTCAGGATTGACCGCCTCTGAGTTTGTTCACATGCGGGGCTTTTGTCTCTGGAACCGGGAGAACAAGTCCAACCACAGAAAGGCCCAAAGTAGACAAAGAGATGAGCAGGTGAGGAGGGTAAGTAGAGGGAGAAGAGGAGGGTGTAGGGTGAATGGGAAAGTACCGGGCGCTCTCGCAGGTGTTATCGCTAATGGTTTCCTCACAGCATCTTTTCTAAAACATGACAGAAATATTTTAGAGAAGCTGAAGTCTCCTTTTGAACTAACTTATGTACAGTCATCCCGTCGTGGCCTGTGGGTCAGCGTTTAGAACCAGGCACCTCCCTCATACCCACACCTCCCTTCTGGTACTACAGCCTGAGAAACAGGAAGTCATGTGGCGTGGTAATTAGTAGTGCGCATGAAACTGAAAGAGTGAGAGTGAGTATGGGATCAGGAGCCCAGGCGTCTCAGGTGGATCAAAACTGACAGGTAAACAAGTCAGATTTTTATTTGTTGCTGGTCATTTTAAACACAATCCAACATCTACCTTAACCCATAAAGACCAAGTGCTATTTTTCTGGTTGTTCTTAAATTCATTTTTGTATCTATTTAACCTTTCTTTCCTAAGTGATTTATCACCATTTATTAGAATATGAATTTCTGTATCTTGCATTTTCCACTGTAAATTGTGTATTTAACACTATATTTAATGTAGATATTCATGAAAGCTCACAGTAAATTCAAAGGTTGTTATATCAAACGTGAAGAAAAAAGTGATTTATTTTTTCAGTAAATACTGTATGTCCTTAACTAAGCATAAGTCAAGCATTTACATTCACTCCAGTCATTGATCAAACTCCAGGCATTTTACCGGTGAATCGATGTTATAGAAGATGACAGTGTTTCCATCTTCACTATGGAGCCTCTGAACGTCCAAATGAGTCATATCCGATGACCATGAAAAGACAATAAACTGCATTTTACACCAATTATTCACAAGTATTTGTAGTACTAGTGGCTCATCATATTAGATCAGTACATGCTTTCAGTTGTCAGTGGATATTTGGGTCCTTATATGTTAAAGTTTCTTCTTAGTATTGTTCACAGTCTTGCATAATTAAGTGTTCGCATATATTACAATTTACATTAAAAAAATTTCTGTATGTTATAGGTTTCTTTCAGAAAAGTTAGACTTGTACATGTCGCTGTGATTTAGTTCAGAGGGTATTGTAAAGCTGCAGCAGGAACAGCAAAACAGGCTGATTGTTAATTACTTTGGCCACAAGGAATGCTTGTTTGCAGCAGAGATAAATTAGAGTGAGCTAACTTTTTAACTAAATCTTTCCTCCCGGGTGGCTGACGTCACACTGAGCCGCCTCAGCCTCCCTTTGCACTCCCAGTAGAGGACGCATATGCTAATTAACTCTTAATTATTGAATGTTCCCCAATGGGGCCACATGGTTCTTTCAGAATAATATGTAGGATTATCTGCTCTGTTGAGCTGTGTGTGTTGATTCATTTACATTAAATGATTTTCTGTTCCATGCATCTCTTCAGTGTGTTTTTATCCTGGATAGTCTGATGGTCTGTGTGTTCGTCTGGAATTCCCCTTTGGACTATTAATGGTTCTCTGTTTTGCCAAAGCAGGACAACAAGATTATACTGTGACTTTGTTCTTAAACTGTTACTAATTGTGTTTTAAGAGTTGTACCCGCTCCAACTCCTTTTTTATACAGCTGGAAGTAAACTATGTTAAACCACACAGGATGAAAATGTCCACATGTTGATGTTTCCCTGTTAGTTCCTGTTGCTATGTTTTGATTGTAAACTGCACAGTAAAGGTGGGATCCAAATCTGCTGAATGTGATGTTTCTCAGCACCGACATCAACAAATGCCTGCTTTATTTACAGAGAAACTACAGGAGGAAAAAAAAAAAAAAAAAAGTGCTGATCCCTTAAGCGGGCATCAGTAAGTGTCAGCAGCATCAGTGTTTCCATCTGACATACTGTACAAGCAGAGGAGCCCAAAGGGGAATAAATAACTGATACGTGATCATGAAAGCTTTTTATGTACGAGTTTTGGAGTTGGAAAGCATTAAAATTTTAGCAGACGTGCTGTGGGTCAATACATATTGGCGTGTGACTCAGAATCCCAATGAGTTTGCTGCACATTTTTGTGTTTGCTTCCTGTTTGTGTCTACGGAGTATGAGGTTAGAGGTGTGCATTTGCTTAAAATGGTTCAGGTGTGGGTCGATGTGGGAACCGCTCGATTTCTATCGGTGTAATCACAGAGCGGTGACTCCTACATGAACCACTCCAGAAAACAAAGAACCTACAGAGGGGGAATGAGAAAGAGCCGCTCCCCCCTCCCATGCTTTTCGTGTAATGAATTTAATAAGACGCCAGCTCTCTTGTGCTTTTGTCATCTTCTTAAGGCTCCTCCCACACTGATTATCAGGTAAAATTATTAGTCATTAAGTGTCTGATGTTACCAACGTGCAGTGAGTTCTCATGGGAACCTCACTTCAGGGTTTGTAAAAGAGCAACAGGGGCCCTCTGCATCTCACATATCAGTACGCTCTATGGGTTATGTGAAGGCACATTAATAATTACCCACTCAGAAATGTAAGGAATGTGAATTTGTTTCCTCACATCTGTCTCAACCTCTGCTCGGCTGATAGCGGCGGCGGTTAGCAAACACTTTTCCCATTTTGCTTGCTTTAGAAGGTGAACAGAAACCAAACAGGAAAGTTGAACAGCATTCAGAATGAGACTAAATATATCACATACCACATTGTTATTTGCTTTCTCACAAATTCCAGTGAAGTTACGTGAGAAAATGTTTTTATAGTTGTGTGTTTCCTTGAAGAAATGTGAAGTAGAATGTACAGAAGTGGTTTATTTGGTGTGAAACAGATGATGAGGATTAGATCTTAAGGACATATCAGTGATAAAGTTTTTTTTTACATTTATACAAAAGTCAAAGTCATTTTAACTCTTTACGTCTCTTTATGGCTCTACAAACACCCCCTTACTCTTTTATTTCTTCAATAACATTTTGAAAAGTTTGGTCTCATACAGTAATGGGAAAAAAGTCTTAAAATTTTACACAGGTTCCAATATTATCATGGAATATTTGCAGAAAAATATTGTTTGAAAAGATGTGGCGGCATCAGACAAACACATGCCAATTTTTTGCTTATGTGTGAAGAAAAACATAACAAAACTAAATTATTGACAGTTTCAACATGTCATTTCCTGGATGTTTTACTGTTGAGTACATGCAGAAGGGAGTATGTGGGTTTAGAGAAGGGAACAATATTTACTTTTACATTTCAGTGACTTAAGAATGATTCTTAATGCAATATATGACAAATGCATGAGGTGTCCACCACCACTGTATATGTACATCTAAAAACCTGTAGATATCTCAGGCTTTTCCCTTTGACAGAATTGTGGACTTACATTCTTTTTACATTCTTTCCTCCAGCCTGATACAATAACTAGGAAGTGACGTTATGTGTGGAAAACTGTGGTAAAAAATCCAAATTTAAATGTGTATTCTCCATCATTTAATACTCTTAAAACTTGAATATTACACTGAACTACAAATTGCTTTTGAAACTATGTACATCAGAGATTAAATGTGTTAAATCTTACATACTTTGATAAAAAGAATTGAAAAAGAAATGGCCAAAGTGCTGGTTTGCTGATACTAGAAAGTGTATATATATATATATATATATATATATATATATATATATATATATATATATATATATATATATATATATATATATATATATATATATATATATATAATTATTATTATTATTATTATTATTATTATTATTTTAGTTTATTTTTTTATTTTTTTTTCCTCTCTTGAATCTATTTGTTCAGGCAATTAAAATATGAATATAATAGATTAAAAATAGATTATATTTAATCATGATCAATTGAAATGAATCCACAGCAACCCTATTATTAATCTTATGAAAAGTTGTAATGGTTTAATAGCATTAGAGTCATTACCCATATATATTGGTTTATGAATATTTATACAACTGATTTATAAGAGAAAGAACCTGAAAATAAATATATTGTAGTTTATTGAACTAGTTCTGGCACCACTGAGACAAAGATTTGTTGAATTAGAACCTATTCTGTCACATTTTGGGAAATTCAAGTTGAGTATATAAACATGTTGTATTTTTTTTGTATTATTATTATTTTTACCTAAGTCCACCCTGTACATATTTTACCAGTTTTTTTTTGTGTGATTTCAGTACATTTAGCACCAGGGTCTTCGATTTTACTTCATTTGTGTAAAGTTCCAGTACTTCAGAAAGTGCTGGTTAGGAATATCCAAATGAAAAATGCTGTTTACATCATAGAAGAATTTAATATATTCTTGGTAATTACTCAGATAATATTATTATATTTTGAGCAGTAATAATATATTAATGTCTATGTACATGCACTTTTAATTATACCACTCAGCTGTCATATAACAACCTAAACATTTAGCCCAAATCATCCTCTGAACGTGTTCCAGAAGTTGAAATTATTTAACACTGTACAGAAAGGTGTCCACCTGACATCAGCACTTTCTGAAGTATTATGTTAGATTTTATTGCAGTTTTCTGAAGAGAGCAGCGAGTGCACTATTGCAAAACTGTCACACAGTGTAAAGATGTTGTAAAAACAAGAGCCAACAGATGTTTTTTAAATTCATGCACTATTTATTCCCCAATTCTGAAAGTGAGATTAAAGTTATAAGAGTCATCATGTGTTGTGGCTGTAAAAACTGAGGACAGCAGGAGAAATGGGGCTGTTGCTTTGAATCAGCCTTTTAATAAGACTTAAGTTCAGCAACATAAACCTGTCCTTATAGAATAGAATAGAATAGAATAGAATAGAATAGAATAGAATAGAATAGAATAGAATAGAATAGAATAGAATGATAGGATTGTTGCAGTCAGTGCAACAATATTAACAAAACACTAGTGCTACATAAAAAAAGAATAGTGAATATAAAATTCCAAAAATTAAAAATATGATGAGAAAATGTTATATAATTATAATATAATATATAATTTTTTTTTACAATATCTAACAATACTACATAAGAATAGAGCATGGTAGATTAAAAATAAAACAAAAGACAAAATATGAATAGGCACACTTTACAGTGTTAACAGTATGTGATAGTATATCTATGAAAACAGAACAGGACTTTTATCTGGAATAATTTATAAATTTTGGTTTCATCATATCTGTTCTGAGAAATAAATGAAAGTTTTAAATTAGACAAATGTAGTCAGGTGTGTATGTGTGTATGTTTGAATATGTCATGGGTATCTGTGTGTTGTAAGTTAAATATCTTTATCATCTGAATTAGAAACAGTTGTTGACATCATAATGGTATCTACAATTGACATTCTGATATTACACAAAAGTTTTTCAATGCAGCATTATATTCAACATGCACATATTTACCCACATGTACATTTTTGGTACATGAGGAGTCCGACAGTCTGCCCTTTTGGACCAGAAGTCAAACCATTTGTGAAGCATCATACTTCTTTTATGAAATAGTAGAAATGATTAAAATATGAGATAAGTAGAATGTTGTTTTTATCACTTTGAGATATAACTGGGATTAGTTTAGCATGTGCTGGATGAGTGAAGGGCAAATAGATGCCACTTAAAACAACACTGAGGTCATGTTCTTATCCTTAGGCTGCCAATACTAATCTCCCTCACACACACACGCACACACACACACACACACACTTATACAGTGAATGAACTTGTAACCTCACAGATGGATAAACACAGACATTAATTTAGCCCGTATCTAAACAAAGTTAGGGATTATGCAATCAAACCTGCTCACAGTGCAAATGAAAGACTCAATGCAATTTTAACAAAGTCCAGTCTTTGTACAAACTCATAACTGGAGGAAAGTCTAAATGAGTCACAGATTTCTTGTTCATTTTAATACAAATTAAATTACAATTAAACGTACATTTGTTTGGACAAATATAATGATAACAACAACAAAAAACAGCTCATAAGAGTTTAATTTCAGAGCTAATTTCTATCCATTTTCTATGTTTTCTTGATAATAAGCAAAAATCATTTCAGTTCTTACATCAATATCAATTATGGAATGGACTTGATGAATTCAAGTTGTTCACATCTGTTTCATTCAGATCATTCAGGAATATTAAGTGGAGTTTTTGCTTTTTACTGATTCTTTTGTCATGAAAATGCTTGATGGTATACAAGTTTAGTATAATGTAAGAGGAAACTTACACACACACACACACACACACACACACACACACAGGGAATCACTTGTTTTGGTTTGTTTGTGTTTATTGTGGTTGTTGTACTGTGTGTAGTGATGAAACCATTCACACTGTAGAATTTGCAGTGTTAATTTGGAGACAATGGAACCAAATACACTCTAGAAGAAGTTAAATAAACTCTCTAAGTGTTGATTTAACACTGCAAAATTTACTGTGCATTCATTCATTCATTGTACTGAAAAAAACAGTGCTTTAAGGCCTTCCAACTTTTCTTTTCTATCTGTTTTAGTCACATGATACCAGAGTTGGACATAACTAAGCAGAACTATTTCCTATACTGTACTTAAGTAGATTTTTTTAGGTACGAAAGAAATGTGACAGTATGAAAATCAGAAATTGTGACTTACTATATCATAATTTTGACTTTTTATCCCATAATTAACCATTTCTTATCTCATAATTATGACTTTTTTCTCATTATTTAGATTTTTAGTGATCCGAAGGATTAGATTTTTTTTTTTTTTAGGAGAAGAGGTGGGATTAAATAAGTTTTGCTTCTTCCCACTCCTTTTGGAAGATGAAAACAAAGCCATGTTTTATTATGTGTTGTTTTTGTTTTTCATGTATATATTTTTATATTAGTTGAGTGCAATTGTTTAAGTTGATCGTTTAAGATACTTTCTCATAATTTAGATATTTTTGTCAAAATTATGCTTTTTTTTCCCTTTTTCTTCTTTTTTAATCTATTTATGACTTGAATTTTTCCCACATTTTTTAAAATATATTTTTTAGATTTTTATTCTTTTTTCCTGCTTAAATAAGTATTATTTCATCCATGACCAAAAAAATGCACTTTTACTTTTTACTTTACTACAAGTGAGAAGTTGTACTTTTTAACTTTTACTTCAGTAAAGCAGTTGAATCAGTACTTCTACTTTTACCAGAGTATATTTTCACACAAGTAGCTGTACTTCTACTTAAGTACAGAATGTGAGTACTTTGACCACCTCTGCATTATACACATACAGTAGCAGTTAGTACTTGATTGCCTAACCATTATTTTTGATGACTTTTGATGTGTCGACTGAGGGACAAACACATAGATGGATGAGAAGGCTTGTGCTAGAAACGACCATGGTCCCACCAACCTCTAGCAGAGGATTGGACAAAATGATGATCATAATGTTTTCCGCAACTTATTGTTGAATAAACAGAATGGAAATAATCTTTTTGAGCTAATAGAGTCTACTCTCCCTCAGGTGCTTTCGTCTCACACTAAAGACTTATGTAACATCAGTCAGACCCAGATCAATACGGTTCCATGAAACACCAGTGGAACCAGTCACCCCAGATAACCCAGGCACAGCTACACTGTTCACAGCCACTAATTGAATTCTGTGCAGAAATACAATACTGTAGAGTCAGCAGAGGTAGTAAAGGCTGAGGCACAGTGTGCAGACCACCATTAATAGGCCAACGGAGGCGCAGTGAGGAAGCCCTCCTCTGCTGCCTCAGAGGGAGTCCTGACAGCTGATTTACTGTGGTGAGTTCAGGACTAAAGCATCCAGTCATCATTAAGAAACTACCTCTGACTGCTGCAGCCCCCCCCCCCCCCCATGAAACTGTTTATCTATGCATCTTGGTTTAAAGGGATAGTTCACTATTTTCACATGACTCAGCGTCTTTACCACAGTGACTTACACCCGACAGTTTCTTGTGAGTTGACTTCTGGTCTGGTTTTGGTCAAAGCGAAAGTAGTCCCGGCAGGTTTCCTGGGGTCAACGAAATACAATGTGTTTGTTCTCAAAACAATATGTGTTTGAATGAGTGATTTATTTGCATAACAAAACTGTCACGGAAACAAAACCTCACACCTCGTAATTGCTTTGAGCTACTTTCTCTCAATAATGATCAATGGCCGTTGTCACTGCTAACAGCTGTGCGCCTGCACATAGCAGTCGCAAACACTGTCGAACAACCGATGAAAGTAGTTCGCTAAGGTGCACAGCTGAAGTGGACTCACGGGACACTCAGGGGTAAGTCACTGTGGGTGCACCAGAGTAAAGATGCTGATTCCTTATAGATTCATGTGAAAAATAGTGAACTATCCCTTTAAATCTTAGTGGTATTACAGTACTTAGGTATGTGGGGTTTTTTTTAACATATTTTTATTGATTTTATGCAGCATACAAAAAATGTACAATAGTCACTTTTCCAATGACCCTCAAATTGCACAAATATAACTTCTGCATATTAATTAACCTAATGGGAAAATGTAAATATTGACAAAACCCTTTTTTTGTTATAAGGCTTTTTTGCTGGTGGGATAGTGCAAATGGTATATTTAACAAAATATTTAGGTAGAGGGGTAATATATAATAATAATGAATATATATGTAAAACAACTTGTTTATATTCACCTCCATTTTTATGGAATGACTTCTTGTCTCATCTCATGATAAATAAATAAATCAATGCATTTCTGATTTAATGGAAAAAAATAACTTAATTCTGTTTTTTCGACATTTAGTAAATACTAGTGCAGAGCCCGTAGAAAATGTGAGATTGTTTGCTACTACTGTGTTGTGGAAGTGGGTGAAATGAGTTGGAAGGAGCAGAAAGAAAGACTATAATAATTAGTTGGGGCTGTTTTTGAAGTGTGTACTGTGATCCGGGGCGGCTGTGGCTCAGCTGGTAGAGCGGGTCGTCTGATGATCGAAGGGTTGGCGGTTCGCGTCCCGGCTCTGGCTGTCCACATGAACACTAAGTTGCTCCCAGTAGGGTCAGGCAGCGCCTGTGTCTTGGCAGCAGCCGTCTACTGGTGTGTGAATGGGTTTCTGTTAAGCGCTTTGTGACCCATGTCTGTGAAAAGCGCTATACAAATAAAGATTACTTACTTACTTACTGGCATCTGTGTGTATGATAATGCTAATGGTGTAAGTTGTTACTGCTGGTGGAATTAGCAAAATGAAGTTTCAGATGGGGCAGATATCCTACCACTGTAGTTGTTTGTGTCATGCTAATGCAGGAGACGCCAATCAACACCCAGCATGATATATTATGACAGCTGTGAAGTGAGCCGCCAGTCGCTCATCTGACACTCAAATGTCACAGTCTACTTTCAGACTTGAATGCACGAAAAGCAGGAAACAGGGCAATGCGTGTCCACCTACTCAACGATAGCTAACAACAAACAAACCAAAAATGAATGAAAAGGGTCTAAAAGTGAAGTGATGAAGCTGAATGGCGGATGAGCAAGATAGTAATGTCGCCTACAGTCATTAAGATTGGTGCAATCTTCTACCTGTTAATACAGTAAATTATGGACTGAACGTAGCTCCTGCAAATGCACCATAATAATAGCCTCGGTCACAACCAGAGTTGCTGTGGCCACAACAATAATGTAAATGTCCACAAATTCCTGGGGGGACTGAAGTTGTTAGCAGCGTGTAGCACAGTTATGTTGTTGTCTAACGCTCTATTGCAGGGGTGCTCAATCCTGGTCCTGAAGACCTACTATCCTGCATGTTTTAGATGTATCCCTCTTCCAACACACCTGACGGTCATTATCAGTCTTCTGCAGAGCTTGATGACAGGTTTATCATTTGAATCAGGTGTGTTGGAAGGGGGATAGATCTAAAACATGCAGGATAGTAGCTCTCAAGGACCAAGATTGAGCACCCCCCCTCTATTGGCACGGGATAAGTATTACCTATGGACCACTGATAATTCGGAAGAATGTCTGAGTTCTTAGTCCTGTGTGAATGCGCCATGTCTGTGATTTGCTCAGTAATAATTCCACTGCAGATTAACTACTGTGTTTCGACGAAAAACAAACGTCCAGTGATATTTCAAGTGCCGTATGAATGAGCATATAGAGACCTTGTGAAAGTCCATAACAGTAATGAGTTGTCATTAGTAATGCACTACGATGCAGCTGTAGTTAAATCAGGGGGCAGGACTTAGGCAATGTGCACTGCAAAGTTAGAAAGATTAATGAAATTAGTTTAATATTTTGTTTCATTTGGTGGAGTTGTACAGATGTTAGGCATTCCACAGACAACCAGGACACACTACAGACAGATCTGTAGAATTATAGATAGATAGGTAAAGGTTTGCACATATTGTCAAATGGAAAAGAGGTTAATGACAACTGAATAAATTCTCCGAGAATGTAAACAAATCATCCCACCCTCCACTTCCCGGTACATAGCATAAATAGCAATGAGACAAACAACACATGAATAAAATACTCTTTAAAGTGAGCTTAATTTATCATTTTCTGTTGATTTATCCAATCAGTAGCTTAATTTGTGTACCATTAATTAGGACAACAAATGGGTTCCCCATTTACCTGATTGCCCACGGATCGACAGCTTAATTTGTGTCTAGATTTTCAAAGTATTTTTTATTTCTTTTATACTACACTTAAATAGAAAGTCTTAATGAGAGTTTGACAGCATTTAGTGCTCAGATTTAAATGCCTCATTTGTCTACTTGACGTGGAGACTCATTTGTAGAGGGTGCCAACTAAAATCCATTAAAAGACTGAAATGTTAATGCACGGCAGCACTTTGCAAGGAAGGATTTAACAGACTCAGTGCAAATGTACCAGACCAGCAACTATAAACACTTTACTATACAGAAGGAGAGAAAAAGTTTTCAGACAACCTTAAAATTTTTGTCTTAAATATTATCATGGAATATTTGTGGTTGGAAAGGTGTGGCTGCATTAGATAGATGCAAACAAATGCAAATTATTGCTAACCAAATAAATAAATAAATAAAACATCGATCTAGTTTTGACCATGATGGAACAGAGCATGTGCATATATATACTGTATATATGAAAAAATACTATGTAACAGTTGTGTGGTGCGACGCAAACAGTCAAACAGGTTAAAACAGGTTAGCAGCAGAAATAAATAATAATGAAAAATAGATTAATTAAAAAAGACAAATAAAAAATACATAAAAATAAATGACTAAAAATAAAAAAAACCTATTTTTTAAAAATTATATATAAAACTAATTTAAAAAAAATATATATATTAAAACGTAAAATAAAACTAATTGCAGGACTTGTGATGTGTCTATTGCGTACAATATTGCGTCTATTGCGTCTATTGATATCAATGCTCAAACAAGTGCAGTTCTAGTTCAGAGGTGTCAAACATATGGTCCAGGGACTAAAACCAGCCAACTTTTGTGGTGACAAACCTGCCTTCACTGCTCTAATATGTGAGTTAAGTCTGGATATACAACACTAATGTGAATGAAGTGATACTGTTCCAAAGGAAACCTCTGTGAATGAATGGGCTGGGTAATAAAATTATCACTATATATATATATATATATATATATATATATATATATATATATATATATATATATATATATATATATATATATATATATATATATATGGCTGCACAAGAACAAGCCCTGAACACCAGAGCAATAGAGGCCGGGGTCTACCACATCAGACAGGACCCCAGGTGTAGGCTGTGTAGAGAAGCCCCTGAAACAGTCCAGCACATCACAGCAGGGTGTAAGATGCTGGCAGGCAAGGCATACATGGAGAGGCATAACCAGGTAGCGGGCATACTGTACAGGAACATCTGTAAAGAGTATGGACTGGAGGTCCCAGGGTCAAGATGGGAGAACCCCCCAAAGGTGACAGAGAACAAACAGGCCAAGATCCTGTGGGACTTCCAGATCCAGACTGACAAGATGGTGATGGCCAATCAGCCTGACATAGTGGTGGTGGATAAACATGAGAAGACAGTGGTGGTGATAGATGTAGCAGTCCCCAGTGATAGCAACATCAGAAAGAAAGAACATGAGAAGCTTGAGAAATACCAAGGGCTGAAAGAGGAGTTAGAGAAAATGTGGAGTGTGAAGGTAACAGTGGTACCAGTAGTGATCGGAGCATTAGGGGCAGTGACCCCCAAGCTGGGAGAATGGCTCCAGCAGATACCAGGAACAACATCAGAGATCTCTGTACAAAAGAGCGCATTGCTAGGAACAGCTAAGATCCTGCGCAGAACCCTCAGGCTCCCAGGCCTCTGGTAGAGGACCCGAGCCTGAAGGAGACACCGCCCACGTGGGGCGAGAGGAACATTTTTTTTTTTTTTTTTTTTTTATATATATATATATATTTATATATATATATATATATATTTATATATATATATATATATATATATATATATCGTGAAATTGCTTTTCTTTGATATAAATATGAGACATGCTTGATACAATTTTGATAGAATTAATTTGTCCATGTTTTCACAGATGTAAGAACAGCCAATCATAATTAACTAGTGTCACACTGAACCAATCACACTAGAGCTGCGTCAAGTTAGGTTGATACACACCATGATTGACTAATATGGAGCTGATACCAATACAGATTGTTTTGTTTTAAAATAGCCTTAGCCAATATTTCTAAGCCAATACTATTTTTTTTCTCTGTCAAATGAAAACAAATGTTCAAAAGTCTTAATTAATTACAATTATGAAACAAAAAATGAAAGTTTCAGTGTGGACAACAGTATCTCCAAGAACTTTGCCTGTCAGTGAAAAAAAGAGCATATTGGCCAAAATAACAGGCCAATGTCGATACAAGAAAATAATGTAAATATCATTACACAGGATAGGTGCAGCATAAATGTTGGGGCTGCAGTGAAAGGTAATGAGTGTTCGCTCAGCAGAGAACTTGAGCGACCAGGTGACTGAACAGTAGGCTGTAAACTGTTTCAGTCCAGGCGTACAGCAGAAGAGTCAGACATCCAAAGCATGTTTCACTTTCTGTTTACACCAGTTACAGTGGTTAAAGAACACACACCCATGTACATACCTCTGGCATTGTTTGATGAAGATGGTCTTTTCTGTTCTGTGTCTGAAACACTTCTATAATGTTCTTCAACACATCTGACAGAAAATAAATCATATTTAAATGAAAAATAACCTTCTGATGTCTACACAATTCACTTATGATAGATAGATAGATAGATAGATAGATAGATAGATAGATAGATAGATAGATAGATAGATCGATAGATCGATAGATAGATAGATAGATAGATAGATAGATAGATAGATAGATAGATAGATAGATAGATAGATAGATAGATAGATAGATAGATAGATAGATAGATAGATAGATAGATAGATAGATAGATAGATAGATAGCTTTATTGTCCACATAAAAAAACTGAAATTCTTGTTTGTCACAGCTTCTCAAAACACCCTCCCCACCAAAAACACATTTCCACAATTAATAGACACACATAAAATAGACCCGATTGTCCATATTTTCTATTCTGTTGAGGGGTGACACATGAACTTTGGGACTAGGATTTGAGTAATATCTGCGATTCACTGAAATGAAATGGTTGACATCTGAGACAGTGATCAGACAGAAGAGTTTACATCCTACGTGTGTTTCTTCAGTGTACGTTCAGACTAGTACGTTGGTGCTCAACTGTCTTTGGTCTCAATAGAGGACTGTGTCTCCATCTATGACTGAACATGACCCGCTGACCTTTGTAAAGGCTCCAGAAGTTGTCATCAATGGAAACAGTGTGTGACTAAACACTGGGCTTATAGCTGTAGCACCAAGGCGTTTGGAAAACAGTAAATGATGTTTCACAGAAAGCCTGTTCTACGTGTCGTGAAATGAATGTGGGTCTTTTCCATTTGCTCTCATGTGCAGAAAATCCAGAATCTCCTCAAAGATGTTTTGCCTGAAGCACTTCTGACCAAATTTCCATGTTCGTGTGTGTCGTCTGCGTCACACATTTCACAGATGGATGATACATGACACACAAACATCCATCTGATGATCAGCAGAAGAAACACTTCATGACCCTTTTCAACATCCTGGCTTTTCTGAATGACCTTAGGGTCTGTGGAATGAAACGAGCTCTGTTTCCTTGTGTAATGAATAACCTGCGAACAATTAGAGGCTGCTGTCGAGCACTCTGGGCTGTCATGCCCCACAGCCCTACAGACACTCTCACACTCATTACAGACTTGTATGGAATAGTCTGTCAGGGAGTGGAATTCTTTTGCTTCATATGCGAGATGGATCTTTCCTGCTCAACCTCTGGCATCGCTCTCCCTGCAGCTGTTGACAGATTTAAACATAGGGTTACATCACTTTTTCTTTTTTTTTTTTTTTTAACAATATGTGACAAGAGAAATGTATGGAAGCGCATTTTTACCAGGAGAAAAAAAAGAGCTTATAGGAAATCAAAATTTTGAGATAAAAGTCCAATTTTTGAGATAAAAAAAGTCGAAATTTTGAGATAAAAAAAGTCGAAATTTTGAGATAAAAAGTTGAAATTAGAAAGTTGACATACTAAGACATGCTCAAACTGTGGAACCCAAATGCTGGAAAGATGCTCAATAGCTCTGTGATTCAGAAAGTAATTGGTATCATATTGAATCATGAAACTGAAGCATCGCCCAGCGCTAGTAAATAAAGTTTTCAGGTCTATTCCAGATTGATATTTATGTCCATGAAACAGAAGCAAATGTCTGGGCTGGTAGGAGTCACACTTGTGTTTGTTTGTGTTGCTTTTATGTAAATTTCCTGCCTACATCATGTAACAATGCAAAACATCATCTATAAATAATGTTGATGAAATAAACAAAATAAATGAAACTGAGAAACGTTGTATGTAAGCTCATTTCCACCAGGAGAAAAAAAAGCTAATAAAAAGTCAAAATCTTGACATAAAAAGTCAAAATTTTGACACAAAAAGTCAAAATTTTGAGATAAAAAAGTAGAAATGTTGACATACTAAGAGCGCATGCTCAAACTGTGGAACCCAAATGCTGTAAAGATGCTCAATAGCACCGTGATTCAGTACATTGACAAAGTACAAATGAAATACTAGATTTTCTTGCTGTTTTGCAACAAAATCTCATGTATGTATGAAGGCCCATTTCCACCAGGAGAGGGAAATACACCTTAACTGTTTCAAATACATCATTTCTTAATGTCAGATCATGGTGAAACAGCAAGAAAATCTAGTATTTTATTTGTGGTAAAGCCACATTTAAAGTACTCCTCAATGTACTCCATTTCTGAATCACAGTACTATTGAGCATCTTTCCAGCATTTGGGTTCCACAGTTTGAGCATGCGCTCTTAGTATGTCAACATTTCAACTTTTTATCTCAAAATTTTGACTTTTTATGAGCTTTGTTTTTCTGCTGGTGGAAATGAGCTTACATAGAACATTTCTCATTTTCATTTATTTTGTTTATTTCATCAACATTATTTATAGATGATGTTTTGCATTGTTACATGATGTAGGCAGGAATTTACATAAAAGCAACACAAACAAACATAAGTGTGACTCCTACCAGCCCAGACATTTGCTTCTGTTTCATGGACATAAATATGAATCTGGAATAGACCTGAAAACTTCACCCAAGCTACTCACTTTTATGACATTGCTGTTTTAAATTTTAAATGTTAATTTTGCACATACATGACAACTCAAATGATAGATACTATCTACTTACCAACATTAATGCTATAAGATTCAGACCTTACACAGGCACTTTTATTTTACATTTATTCATTAATATTGCTATTTTATTAGCATAATCAATCATCAAATGAATAGTGTGTGAGTATAACAATACCACTAAATTGATATGCCCATCACTATTTCCTTCTTATACATAAACACTTAATGTTTTAAGTATGTTGAACTGAAAATTTGCACAGTCTAAATAAAAGAAGAAAAATAATCCAATCCATTAATCCAGCAGGTGTATTTTGTTGCGTCATTTCAAGCCTTGATTTTTTTGCTGCAGTGCTTATGCCGTGTCACACTAAACATGACAACATTGATTTCTATCCACAGTTGCATGGATTTTTGTCCAAGACCTTGTACGTTTTAATAATGGAAGAGTTGGAGCACTATATAAAACCTGCTCCGTCACATCCCATAGATTTTAAAATGGGGTTCAGGTCTGAAAATGATGCCTCATAGTCTTTAAACCAGACTTAATATAAAAATCTATTCATGTAGTCCAGGTAGTCAGATGATCTGGCTTTTTGGTTGAACTTCGACCTTTTTAACTGATTCAACCCAAGATCATAACACTTGCCCGTAGGGGTTTGTGCTGGTGATGCTCGGCATGATGGGTAATCAACCTCTCTTCTCACCTTAATGCATCCATCACTCTGGAACAGGGTCAGTCTGGATTCATCAGACCACATGACTTTTATCCATTGAAACAAAGTCAATCTCTATTGTTCTTATCGAACTGATGGTTGTTTAAGAAATAAGAAGCTACTGCGTCAGTTAAAAGCTTTAAAAACAACAACAACTGATACACATTAATCAGTGTCGTTATCGTCCAATAGAAGGGTCTCAACTATTATCTGAGTTAAAATAAGGTAATATTTTGTTTGTAATCTTAGAAAAGGACTTCAGTCCATAATAGTTGTACAGTTTCAGTCTCAAAAAGTGCCACAGCTTCACCTCTTTGCTTCTGTCGTCTTAGATTAAAATATCCTGTGACACTAACTTGTGATTTATTCGTGGTTTGTTAAAATTGTGGGATGAGAAGAAAAGTGAAGTGTTAATCCTTGTGGAGTTCTGGGCTCTCAACACATATCTCCTGAGTGCACATCTATGTTAAATGTAAGAAGAAATAAGCCTTATTTGAATATGAAAGGCTGGGAGTTTGGTCTAATTTTGAGGCAGAAACAGGTCATGATTTTACCCACATTGTGAACAGAGGGTGACTGTTAAATATTAATGAACTCATGTTAGTGTTGGGACTGAAATTATTTTAACAACTATTTTGTACACCCTCATGAAAGCCTGACTGTGTAGTAAACTATTGCTCTTTTTTTTTTTTTTTTTTTTTTTGCAAATGTGGCAAAGGTATTCGTGTTACATTTGTGACACGCAACAAACCTGCAGAGTAATGCTATGGGCTTATTCACTAGTAGAGAGTGTACTAGGTAAACTGGACTGTCAGACAATTAGAGTGGGAGTTAAATATATTACTGCAGCAGTTCTGCGTACAGAAACATAAGGTCAGTAATCACCCTATAGTGTTTTACAGAATAACAGCTGTGAAACCGAACAGCTTTGATTGAGTTTATATAATACATCAGAGTGTGTGCTGTGTGGGAGTTCTAGATGTAACCTGCAAAAGTTACCCCACAAATGTAAACAGACTTTGATCATGAAGCACAATAGAAAGGATCTGGATCTGGAGCCACAAGCTGTGCATTGGGTTTTTACATCTCTTTTTTTTTGGAGGGGGGTATGTTGAATGTCCCACTCTGAAAGACACACACATACTCTCAGCAGTGGGAGTAAGTGTTTTGTGCATCAAAAACTTGACAGGCCTGAGCTTGTGTTCTCTTAAACATCTTTGGAATTTGTCTTCACTGTCCTCCTGCTCTGCTCTATCATGGACTCAACAGTGTTCTGTGCATCTCTGAGGGGTTGGAATACCACCTCCTTACACTCAAGCATTTCATTAAAAGCCTTGTTTTCCTCACTGGAGATGTAATTACAATACTTTTGGGGGGGAAAACATCCTCAAATTCATTTTCTTTGTGAATGCACTGAAGTAATAGTTGTGGTTTTCTACAGTAGTTGAGTTTCCTATATAATCCAGGGAACACTCCCATCATAACCTTTATTTTAGAAGATGATACTCTCTTCATACTAACAGAGGTGCACCTGCAGGTGTAAAGATGTCTAGAGACTCATCTGCCCCATGCACACACTGATGTTAAACACATTTTTATGTCTGATCAAAAAGGTTCATCACTGACAGAAAGATTCATAAATCAAAAGCAAAGCACTTTTCAATTAGACCATAACTGTTTAACACTGAGACGAAACACTGCTTTGATCAGTGTGTGTGTGTGTGTGTGTGTGTGTGTGTGTATGTGTGTGTGTGTGTGTGTGTGTGTGTGTGTGTGTGTGTGAGTGTGATTTAAGAAGGTGTGTTGTGTTTCAGGGCCCCTTGGCTAGTGGGGGCCAGGTTGTAAATCTTGCAGTGTCTCCCAGTTTACTGGGGCCAATAAACCAGAAGGCAATTATGGAAAACAACTGGATGCAAGACTTTTTTTAGCACTGCTAGATTTGTGGTTGCAGCCTAAAAGGATTTTTTACCCTCCCATCTACAAAAAAGGAATTGCTTCGTCTCACCCCCAACCTCAGCTTCCCGTCAAGCATCGATTGGCCTCTCATGTTTTTGGCAGATACAAGATACAAACACAGTAAATACTGGACCTAAAAATACTTTGTCAGTACCTTGGCCACTGGCCATTAGCTTTGGTATACTCATGATTTATTCATATGGTGTCAGACACTCACACACATATACAATCCTTCATGTCTATGTCCCACTCAGACCTGACCTTACTGAGGAAGACTACACTTCCTGGTTGGACTGGATCTAATCAGAGGCACTTGTTCAGGGTGTTGTATTGATTATACTCATTAGGGCTGCACAAAATAATGTGATATATGTAACAAGCTCACACCAGAGGACTTTATATTTCTAAAATGATTAAGGTGAAGTTTGAAGAGAAAATAAAAGTGCTATTGATGTAACCCTAAAGTTTTTACTCTTACATGGTACATGTTCTAAAGTATCCTTTGTTTTGAAAGTGTTTCTGAATGGCATCCCTAAGATAGCTTTGATCATGTCAATGATTACAAAAATAAATGTCATAATAACAGCTGAAATTTTTATTTTATATCTGGACTGAATATAAACCATGCTTGCTGTACCTTTAATAGTGTGTAACTGTTTTTGTGTCACACAGTGACAACTCTGTTCAAGTGATTTGGAGGGTGTATTATTACCTGGCTCACAACAAGAGCTTTGTCAATAACGTACATGTTTTTTTCATTGTCATTCTCTCTGTTGCCCAAACACTCCCATGCAGTTGGGTTTATTTTTTTTCTTCTAGTAACCACATCTTCCTGTGCAGTGTTATTCTCCTGTTTCTTGCTCATTTTTAGCTTGTGGTTGAGTTAATTTGCCTGACTTGACATATGGTAAGTCTCTAATATCCATCATATTGATTATCAGGTTTCTTTACTTGCACAGATCCTCTGTGTGTATTGTATTAGCTTATTAGCAGCCGGATGCTTCAGTGGAAAGTTTTACATTGGGGGGAAATAGTACCTCATGAATATAAACATGAGCAGCTTGGGCTGCTTTGATCTGGGGCTGGCTGGGAGCCCTGAGTGGAGTGGGCTGAAGTTGCTGTTGCACAGCTCTCACTGCCTATTTGGACCATTTGCATAATTGTTATAACTGGTGAGGCTAGCAGTGCAAAACACTTCATAAATGTGGATTGTATTAGAAGCAAGAGGAGATACCAGAGTGTCACTGTGGATGTCTATGTATCCTACATGGTATGTTGTATATGCGATGGCAACTCAGGGAAATTCCTTAAAGATAAGCGTGTGTTATAACTGTACTGAAAATAACCAGGCAGCACACGCCCCAGTTTGTGCTTTAAACATAAGCTCAGATTCGATCGAAAATCCAACCATGAACCTGTCAATGCTTATTTGAGCTACACCATACTGATGTCCCCCTACATGCATTATACAAACTCATTCCTTTGAGGCACCATTGAATAGTCTGAAATGCAGCCTGGAACCTAATCACTTCATCACAGTAAACATTTATCGCTTCATTTTGGAGCCAAATTCTTTAGTGTTTTGTTGGTGCAGGTAGGTCTGGTGCCAACAGAAGACGTCATAAAAACTCTACTTTGTTGATGCATTAGGGACATGTCCAACAGTCACCTGCCAAATATGATGAAGAAATGACCAAATAAACATGATGTGTTGTGACATTTTAAAGCTGCATTTCACATTTACACCACAGCACATACATTCTGTTGTGTTAACATGTCTTCAACAGGAACAGGAAAAGCTCTTCATGATGAATCCTACATTTCAAGTGTGTTTTAATCCTGTGATGTTTCTCTTCTTAAAGTTACTATAAAGTGTTGAAGTTTACTAGTTCAAGACCTAAACCCAACCAAACCTATGGTATGATTCTTTAAACCCCTCCTGCTCTTTGGGTGCCACATACGCTGGCTAAGCATTAAAGGAGAACTTGCCTCCCTCGGGCCCTTTTTATAGTCGGAAAGACCGCAGCGTGTTTGTGTGTTTTATGGTCTTGAGAATATTTTATGGCTGCTGGGGGTGTTTATGCATGTGAAGAGAGAGGGTCAGAAAGGTGAAGTCAATAGTGGTCCTTAATGAGGTTGTCTGAAAAGAAGGTGGGGAAGGGATATGTGGGTTTAATGAAGACGATTTGGTGTATTGAATGAAGACACTGGAGTTGGTCAGACAATAAATACAGCCTCTTAGGTTCTGTGGTCTTTTATCATCTTAGAGAAATTGCTCATCATTCTTTAATTACTTTATTTTCCTGACATCAATGATTGACAGGGAGCCCACATCCATTCACCATCCATTATATCTTTTGAAGGTACATTGTGATTTAGACACTAATTCTACAGGAAATGTATAAAGAAAATCACCAATCAATCATCTGACTCAGCTTTATTATAATGCATGTTGTGTGCTAATGCTGATTTTTAAGATATTTTTTTTAAGGGAATGAGCTGTGCTACAAATGTTACATAAAAGGATCATAAAGTGACATATGATACCTTTCCTCCGAAAAACTAATGTTTGTTTCACATGTCCATTGATTTGCTGTTGGATGGAAAAATGTGCACTGCTGAAAGGATCAGGTTTGCAAATTTTTTAAGTGTGTGCAAATTAGAAAAGTGTCAAATCAGTGTCAGGGGTTGCACAAAGGACACGTGTGTGTGTGTGTGTGTGTGTGTGTGTGTGTGTGTTGGGGGGGGGTGTTGTAATGAAGTGCCATGTTATGATGTTGTGAAGCTCAGTTGTTCCAGCTGTGCTCTGAGACAGCTGTCTGCACAGAGGAACACAGCTGATAATACGTCTGTTCTCTCCCTCAGGGTAAAACCACATCCACTCAGAGAAGTAACAAGGGCAGGAGGTGTAGTTTCAGTCAGGGAGAGTAAAAAGTGCACATCTTTATACTTTAAACAGACTCCACCGTGGCTCGTTTGTAAAATGTTAAACACATCTGAAGGAACTTTTCCTAATCACACAGCATTGATTATAATTTTATTATTAACATTTTTACATCATCTAGGGATGTGCAATAAAACAATAGTGATATTTATTATACAACTAATTATATCATTATGATGTTATTATTTAATTGACAAATTGACTCATTGTGATTAAATATCTCTTTCCACACTAAAAACCTACACAGTAAAAGTTGGTGCTAAAACTATATGTAAAATATCATTATAAAAACATACATATAGAACACCACCAATAATTTAAAAGGTAGTAAAAGTATACAACAGTGTTCTTTAAAAGAGTCTTAAAACAGAACCTGGAAGCATCTATATCTAGTTTTTATCCTTTTACCTTATTTTATACATTATTTTTATGGGTTTTGGTTTTATTTTTACTGTCAGATCAAACATTTGCAAACTCTATCATAGTTGGAAGCAGAAAGAATATTTTAATATTTAACCTTTTGATGCATAATTCTTCTACAGTTGTTCTCTTTATATTCACGTTTTGTTGTTTTAGTTCCATATCAGTCAGTTCATATCATTACTGTAACTGTTCTGTTCTTAATGTCTGATCTGCACTAACATGTTTAGCTGTAAAATCAATTGCTTGTTGTTATTAGACTGTAATTAATAGTTTTAAACAAAAACAGCATTAAAATGTTTTATTTCATAGTGTTCTGATATTGAGTTTTAAATATATGTTTCTTTGCTTCAAAACTTAAACACACTCCATAAAAAATAGGTTAATTAAAAATATTTCAATCACATTGGGGTTTTTTTTCAGGTCTAAAGATGAACAAAAACATTTAGGAAATGAATCTTGATGAAGATTCTCATAATTCATGTATCAAAGGGTTAATAAATTGTTCCTCCACCCTCCAAAGAGGAGACAAGAAGTATTATTTTTGCTTCAGTTTGGTTTGTTTCTTTGTTTGTTAACATTCTAGCAGCAAAATTAGTATTTCATTTCATACCAAAGTGCTTTTATCCATTGACATTGAGCCAAAATAGATATAATTACATTTTGGGAACAGTAAGTCAAAGTAAAAAAAATTTTTAATGATTTTTTCACATCTGTTTTTTCCAAATGTATGTTTAATCAAGTGAAATAGCACATGTTCGTAGCATCAAAACTAATAGTTGAATTCATACGAAATTCAGTTTATAGATTTTCAGCCACCGAGAACACATGTGGTTACAGTTTGGGAAAAGTAGGTCAAAATTCAAATGTTTTTATTATGAATTTTTCTAACCTTTTTTCTTCTCCTATTTACTTATAATGGGTGACATTTCGGATCCTAAAAACATCAATTTTGTTTCAATTTACTTCACACTTGGCACATACAGAAAGACAATTGACATACTAACATCAGTACCTGCATAGACATGTAATAATAATAATAATAATAATAATAATAATAATAATAATAATAATAATAATAGCAATAATAATAATAATAATAATAATAACAATAATAATAATAATAATCATAATAATAATCATAATCATAATAATAATCATAATAATAATCATAATAATAATAATAATAATAATAATAATAATAATAATAATAATAATAATAATAATAATAATAATAATAATAATAATAATAATCATAATAATCATAATAATCATAATAATCATAATAATCATAATAATACATTTTATTTGTATAGCGCTTTTCTGGATACTCAAAGACGCTTTACATTAGTGAAAAAATCATCAAAACAGTACATTCAAAGACACTCAGACATTTTAAAATAGTAAAAAAAAATCATGAAAGTAGTACAAATTGTGCCTGGCAACACTTGCTTAAAAATGTTTCCTCTACTACCATGGTCTGTCAGTAATAAATACTTCACTAAACTCCAAACAACTGCCTGATTTCTTCAAAAAAAAAAACCTTTTGGAATAATTCCTGTTGTTTTAATCTTAATATTTTTGGCTGTGTCTCTCAATCATCCTCTTATTTGTCTCTTTTACAGAGCACCTCATCTCCTCACAAAGTCCTGTAACCAATGGCAACCTCAGTCCAAACTCTTCCTCTGACCCGTGGCCCCAGTAAAAACTTCCGAAACCCCTTCCCAACCCAACCCCTCTCCTCTCGTTGCGGAATGGGAAGCGTAGGTAGTTTAGTAGAACGACCAGATGTTTCACCAACTAAAGTCAGCCGTGCAGTTCCTCAGGTCAGACCAAAGCAGAGCAACGGACTCCTGAAGAAGGGCTTCACCCAAAGAGAACTGCTCAACTACCTCAATATCACCAGGTGTGTTCTGTTGCACAGTCAGTGTTCTACCAGCTACTGTTTTCAGGATGACATAGTCTGTAAATATACAATGATATGCTGTGTTTTTATTTAGAAAAGAGCCTAAAGGCAGTGTGACCAGTAAGAAGGACGTAATCTCTGGTCTCAGCGCTCATGACGACGACACTGTATTTGCCAAAGTCTACAATAAAGACGGCACTGAAGTGGATTTGACAAAAAATTCATTGCCAAGCGCAGGCAAATACGAAAAGGTATGAAATATGTATACATTAAAAATATTTAGGTCTAAAGAATTCTGAATACAGTTGTTAAAGCAGTATATAATTGAACAAATTATAATAAAGCTTGGGCAGTGCAGTGGTTAACCTCACAGACAGAAGGACCCTGGTTCAATTCCCACACCAGACCTTTCTGTGTGGAGTTTACATGTTCTCCTCGTGTCTGCGTGTCTTCTTCCCATCATCCAAACACATGCACTGATAGGTTAATTGGTTAATCTAAATTACCCATAGGTGTGAATGTGAGAGTGATTGTTTGTCTATATATGTTCAGCCCTGAGATGAACTGGAGACTCATACAGGGTGTACCCCACCTTCACCCACTGTAGTTGGATTAGCCCCCAGTGACCCCAGTGACCCTAGTGAGGATAAAGTGGGTTCATACGATGAGAGACAACATAATAAAGGTTAAAAATGCTCTCTGTGCAGGTGTTTATCCAAGGCCTACATTCATTCATTCTATTAATACTCATGTTCAGCAGTCCAACACTACACTGTAAACCTGAACATTCAGAATAATTAAATATATTCAGTTGTGAATACTCAAAGTTTCATAAATAGTACTACTAACTCAAATGTATTAAGTTGCTGTAATATGTTCTTCTTTTTACTTTTACTTCAACTAATATTTTTTTTTATTAAGGGGAACTATTGTGAATATAAGTGAACATAACTGAAAAACATAGATGAGGTACAAGTTAGTGGAATTAAGTCATTAAATGCTGAGAATTATATTGTACTGTTATTTCTATTGTTTCAAATGAGGATGATTGAAAAAAAAATAAACTTAACTGATGTAGTAGATGATGAAATATAATTTCAGATCACTCTAAATAACCACCAATATCTATTACACCAAAAAAATTACAATCACAAAACACAGTAGTTTTATTCAGGGGCGGCTGTGGTTCAGTTGGTAGAGCAGGTCGTCCAATCACTGAAGGATCAGAGGTTTGCGTCCCCACTCTGTCTGTCCACATGTCCAAGTGTCCTTGGACAAAGACACTGAGCCCTGACTTAGTCTCCCAGTAGGACTGACAGAACGTTACAATACTAAGTTAATAAGTAATGTTTTAAGTATACTTTAATAAGCATCTACATTTTAAGCTCTGGAAACTTGTATTTTTTTAAGTTTCATCAACTTAAAATAATTGAGGCAATCGATTATCTTACATTTTTTGAGTTCTGCTAAGTTATTCGGGTTTACAGTGTAACAAACCAAGTTATAATATGCAAATTTCCTGAACTAAATGAGAAATAGGCTCAACAATTACCAGAGAGAAAAAAAATAATCTACCTCTGAACTATAATAAAAAGAGAATATGAATGTTATATTATAACTGCACATGTGTTACCATTATTGCTTATTTGAAATATTATTATGAAATAAGTATTGTGCTAATTGTTTTCAATAATGAATCCCAATTAATGTTAAATCAAAATGTTTTAATTTAAGTTTAAAAGTACATTTTTCTTCCTGAGTTAAAGCTAGTACTTGTAGTTTTAAATGATTATTTATGGTCAAAACCTCATAAATATTTCAAAAATCTAGAAGAAAAAGTTTTAAAACAATTATAATAATAAAACCTTCAGATATGAACACCTGTGTGAATGCATAGTGCGAATACATCATTTTTATTTGTCTTTTTCAGTGGGTTTATTGTACATGTGAATATTGTGATTTCTTTTTTTATTTATTTTTTACATAAATACCCATAAAACAGGCATTTAAATCAGATTTCACCTTGAATGAGATCTAGTTGTGTTTGTTGTTATGATGGTACCAACCCATGCATAGATATATTAGTGAAGGATTGAGTCTCATTCACTAAATCAGTAACAGACACAGATAAATGACTTCCCAGCAGCCATTGTGTTCATTTTATAAATGATATACAGTCAGTGAAGCTGTGTTAAATTGGTCAGTATCACATTTATACATCCCTGGCAGTAAAATGCAGCCTATCAATGTGATGTGACAGCCTGTAGCCAGTTACCAGCATAAATCAACCTTAAATATCCTCCTGTTCACCAACACACTGGAGGCCTGTCATTGTGTTGTGTTCTGAATTTATGGCAGCAATCAAATCTCACCTTTTTTTTTTTTTTTTTTACTCACTTGAACTGATCAACACTGAGCACAAAGAGGATGGAAGTCTATTGATTTTATAGAAATGTTGTGATTTACGTTCCATACTGTACCCACCCTCTCCCCTTCAGTCTCTGCCTCCTACTTCCTCACTGGATCTAAAAGGTCTAAATCTTTTTTCTTACAGGCTCATTTCAGGTCGTCAGCCTTCAAGCCTGTCACTCCAAAAAACTTCAGCTCAATGCAAAACCTCTATCCATCATCCAAGTTGGACGATGCAGACCACGGTCTTTCCAATGGTCTTCACAGAGCCTTCGCTCATGTCCCTAAAGCTGTGTCCACCTCCTCTTCCTCCTCCTCACCTTCCCGTCATGGAGGACCATCCTTAAGTGGTAACAAGGTACCTGAAAATATGATCAGAAAGTAACTAAGTAAAAGTACTTCATTACTGTACTTAAGTAGATTTTTTTTTTTTGGTATCTGTACTTTACTTGAGTATTTATTTTTCTGGAAACTTTTTACTTTTACTCCCTACATTTTTGTATAAATATTTGTACTGTATACTCTTTACATTCTCAGAATAGACTCCTTACTTTTTCAAACTAAACAGATGTGTGACAGTATGAAAAATAAGTCACTTCAGAGGAAAAATCAGTGGAGGAGAGAAACTCTGACTTTATATATTATAGTTATATGACTTTTTATCTCACAATTTTGACTTTTTCTCTTAAAATTATGTATTTTTTTATCTCATATTTATAACTCATGATGACTTTTTATCTCAATTGTGACTTTTTTTTGTCAGAAATATTCTGCCCATACCCACAAAACTGATTAACTGTGACTTGATCAAAAACATTGTCTACACGGTAACTCACTTTTAAAGGCTTTATTTTGGATGCTTTTGAAACTTTTCTGATTTGTCCTGGTTAAATAAGTACTATAATGTTCATGGAAAAAAAAAAAGCATTTTCCTTTTTCCTTTTGTCTTTTATTACAATTGAGAAATTGTAGTTTTTTACTTTTACTTTACTTTTACCAGAGTATTTCTCCACACAAGTAGCTTAAGTATAGACTGTGACTACTTTGACGACCTCTGATCAGAAGTCATGCCCTGGCATAAGAGGTGACAAGTGCAGAAATATGTTTAAGTATGTTAGCCAATGCAAAATGAGTCACCTAGACCTAACTAGGTTCTTCAGTCATTAGTCAATATGCATATTATTTCACAATTCCAGACTCATCTGAATATCATCAACCATTAGAAAACAGTAAAACAAATGCAAATACGCGACGATTAAAATTACTGATGTGAAAGAAATCAAGATATACTGTAGCAAAGCGGTTTTTACATTTCAATAGTTTTCCTACAGTAATAGAAAACCTTGAAGTCAGTATAGTACAAATAACTGCCTCTGAAATAACTAGTATATAGTGAAGTACTAAAACATCTAAAAAAAAAAAAACCACGATATGTATCTCCCATGGCTGTAAATGTGTTCCTGCAAATATGTTTTAAAGAAATGTAAATAATATCTCCTCACAAAACTAGGTCAAAATATGAACTGAGCTTTGAAGTATATTATCAGCTTATACAGTATTTAACATGAGCTGTGATGGTGGTTTATTTTATGCTAGATAAAACTACTTATAGTTTATACCTTGAATAATAATGGAAAGATCAGCCTTTGAATGATCACCAGAAACTATTGCAATTGTTTTTTCTACAACTTCATGTTCTTTCAGGACAAATCCCAACACAATCCAATGAAAAGTAAGTACAGGGTGAGCCTTTGAAGGCACGTACTGTACTGTACAGAGAGAAAGAGCTGTTTTTGTTCTTGTTTTTTTTTTTTTTTCCAAGAACATCCATGACATGAACCAGGAGGTCTAGGCAATAGTACGGAGTGATCAACTCCAGGCTTCAAATGTTTGGTGCAGCCAAATCTAGTATTGTTTCAGAATACATTATGTCCTATTTATGTAACTACAACAGTTACTGATGGTTTTCTGTGTTACTGATCCACCATATTGAAGTAAAATGTGTTAAATCTGTCATGTTACTGATGCATAAGTGTGTATTAACGACTGCGCAGGCTCTGTCTTCAGTACGTGGGATCAGTCAGGAGGATGATAACCTGTCAGACTCAGGCCATAACTCCATGAGCAGCCTGCCGCCATACCGGCCGCCCTTCCGCCCACATCTGTCTCACATCAGGTCTGCTGCAGCAGTATTGTCTCCGCTTTGTTCACATTCACTCGAATTTTTAAGGTAATGACTGTGTGGGTTGTGAGATTTTCATAGCCTGTGTGATTTCTCTCTTTTATCTAGTGCGTCTATGGGCCACATCAACACCATCGGCTCCCTGGACCGCAGCACGCTAAGCCCAAAGGTGGTAGGGGCAGGGGGCGTGGCCATAGGGGAGATGGCGTGTCGGAGCATGGCGACCCTCAGTCGACTGGCCCCGCATGGTGGAGAGGCTCCGCCCCCTTATGAATGGACCCTTTCCATCTCTATGGAGGAAGTTGTGAGTACAGGACAGACAGATGGAGGCGAAGCTGGGTTTGATTTACACAATAAGTCTTGTTTTTGTTTTAGGTGCGGGATCTGGAGGAGCGTCTGGTGGAGAAGGAACATGAGCTCAAACAGATGAAAAGGAATCTGGATGAAAGCGAGGGCGCCATCGCTCAGGTGAATCTCATTGTCTTTCAGTGTTACCCCCCCCACACACACACACCCCCACCCCCTTCTTTTGAAGTTTCACCCCCACCTGTTTGCTGCACACAGGTGTTCGAGGGGAAACAGCGTCTGTGGGAGAAGGAAGTGGAGGAGCTGAAGCGTCTGTACGCCACCAAGCTGCGTCAAGTTTCCCAGCATGCTCAGCGGTCTCAGCGGAGTCTGCAGCTGCAGCTGTATAAGGCCCAGCAGGAAAAGAGCCGACTGGAAGAGGAGCTGGAGAACCTGAAGAGTGAAAGAAGCCAAGAGGCCGGGACCAGACCTAAGAGGACCAGTCCTACTCTGGAAGAGACGCAGTGGGAGGTAAGGGCGTGGACCAGATGGAGACAAGTCGACACACAGGAGAACCACTTAAAGCACTAGTTGTCAAATCCTTGTGGCCTGCTATCCTGCATGTTTTAGGTATTTCCCTCTTCCATCACACCTGAAGCCAATACTTCATTATTAGGCTTTTGTAGAGCTGGAAGATGAGCTGATCTTTAATTGAATCAGGAAATACCTAAAACAGTGGTTTTCAAATAGTGAGACAGGCCTCCTGGGGCACCAGAGGAGGTGCGACATGCACGACATGAGAAAAAATACATCTGAATAAAAAAGAAAAAATGTGCAAATATGTGGTTTGCTAACTACAGTACATGTGAGGGGCAAAAAAAGAGATGTTAGGAAATACACACATGTGTAAATATACGTAAAACTGTTATAAACACACAAACACTTTAAGATGTGTTAAAACAGATGTTAAAAAACATACACAGATGTTAAAATGTATTTAAAAAGATGTTAAAAACACAAAAATGTTAAGATGTTTTAAAAGAGATGCAAAAAAATGGATCACTGTCTCGCTGTCCAGGTCAAAGGAATCACTTTAAATCAATGGTTCTCAAAAGCAGCCCTCACTATCCTGCATGTTTTAGATGTCACCCTGCTTCAACACACCTGATTCAAAGCAGTGGGTCATTATCTGTCTTCACTAGAGCTTGATGATGAGCTGATCATTTGAATCAGGTGTGTTGTAATTTAACCTTAGATTTGTCAGTTCAATACTCAAATTTATTACTGAAATCTATCTGTAAATACCTTGATAATGGGTGGACATCAGAGGAACAACTTAGTTTGAACTTTTCTGACACAAAATAATTAAGTCCAGGTGGAGTTGTTTCATCAGGAAAGTGAGTGTCTGACCTGTGAGACCTTCCTAACAAGTGACTGTGGAATGAAGTATCTTAGACCAAATGTCTGCTTTTAAATCATAACTTAATTGTTTTCTCTCTACCAGTTTAAACATGTTTTAGCTTTATTTTATTTTTATTTGATTTATTTGAACATTTAAAAAAATGGAGAAAAAAAAATAGAAAACATACAATTGAAAAAAACAACACAAGCATGTTTAACAGGAGTGGGTGGAAGTTATAAAATCCCACCCCTTCTTACTATATAAATTTTCATATATATATATATATATATATATATATATATATATAAATGACAACCATAAACAAGAATAAGTACAGAAACAACACCTACACTTATTATTATGATTATTATTATTAAAAATAATAATAATAATAATAATAATAATAATAATAATAATAATAATAATAATAATAATAATAATAATAATAATAATAATAATAATAATAATAATAATAATAATAAATATTTATGATATCTGTGGACAAAGAAATTAAAAACACAAACAAAATTGTACCAAAAATGAAAAGGAATGATAAAGGACCAGACACATATCTCAATATGGATTGAAAATTAACCACTGTGAACAAAATACATACAGAATTATTAATGATTTTAGAGTATTGGCTAGTTTTACTTTTTTTTATATTCAGTTCTAATTTTTTTTTCAAGTATTAAATGGAGAGTTTTTATTTCAGAAAATGAAAAGTGTAGAATGAAAGGAGATATGATACCAAATATGCCCCATTACTTTGTTATCTTCTTTCAGATTTTTTAGTGGTATTAGTTGTACTGTAGTTGCCTTTAGTAAAAAACAAAAGTCCATTTCACTTCAAGTTGCATTATTTCATGTTTTGGTAAAGTGCCTCTGTTTACTACTGATCCTTTTCATCAGCTGCAGTGTAACTTTGTAACTTTCTCACTCAGGTTTGTCAGAAGTCTGGGGAGATCTCCTTGTTGAAACAGCAGCTTCGGGACTCTCAAGCTGAGGTGACCCAGAAGCTCAGCGAGATCTTCCAGCTGAAGACCCAGCTCAGGGAGACTCGCACTGAGCTCCGCAACAGAGAGAACCACATAGATGCACTGAAGCTAGTCCTACAGGGGACACAGCGGCGCAGATGCCCTTCTCAGACAGGTCGGGAGGACGTAAAGGGAGTGGACGAGGGTTCTGCTGGAGCAACAGGTAGTTTTATGTGTTTACCTGGTTATGTTCGATACTGCAAGGAGTAATGACAACAACAAGGAATCTGTGAATAAATAAAATGTAGAAAAATAGTGCTGGAAAGGCATGAAAAACACTGAAAAACAACTTAAACTAGATGAGAGCAAGACTTTCATATCCCATAGAGCTCTGTTTAATGTCACAGTAAGGGAGGCAAGTAAACTGAGTTTCTTATCAATGCAGCTCGAGCTTGTCTGGGATATTTTGAGTTATGATGTTTACATACTTGGACTCAAAATCAGGTTAGTTTGAAGATCCAGGTCAGGAGCAGAATTAAAAGCAGCCAATGTCTTTCATTATATTTCCCCCCACGGCTCTGCTGGGCCGTAGTTGAAACCATGTGAACGTCGTGTTTGCAGGAGGCTGCGGGGGCCCCACGGAGGAGCGACTGCGAGCGGAGCTGCTGCTGGAGCGACGCCAGAGTGAAGCCCAGGCCACGGCTTTCGAGGAAGAGAGGCAGACATGGCAGACGGAAAAGGACAAGGTCATCCGCTACCAGAAGGAGCTGCAGGCCAGCTACCTAGACATGTACCACCGCAACGAGACGCTGGAGAGAGAGCTGCAGCAGCTGAGGGCGAGCCGAGAGCAAGAAAGAGGAGCAGGGGGGGGTGGAGGAGGAAGCAGAAGTGGGACGTTGGAGAGAGAAGTGCCAGAGCTGAGCAGTGAGAGAACAGGCGGAAGTCCAAAGGATAGACCTGGTTCTGGTTTGCCATGGATAGACAGGATTGAATCATCTGAGATTTGAATATGATAGACTTGTTTGCAATGCAAAATGTTTTGTCCCTCTGGTTCCTATGCCAGGTAATGTTAGCCAGGAAAAAATATATATATTTTTAACAGAAGATAAAATAAATAGTTCAGATAAAACACTTTCCACTTCATTCAGTCCATATTCAGTATCTGCAGTTGTGTCTATTTTTTTTTTTTTATTATTTATTCATACATTTCATGTATTGTATTCTTTTCCTGGCTGAATATGCTGCCATAGGCTTCCATATTATTTACTGGCCCATGTTTTTTTCTGCAAAAACTGAAACAACTTCCTACAAGATCCCTTTAGCTGCATCGCAATACTCTGCTACAGAAGTGTAACATGCAGCTTAACTTCAAACACTGTCTTGCTTGTTCAAACATGAACCTGTAAATGATGCTCTGGTACTATTTTGTGTTCATTTGTTAGTTACTTTTAGGTTTGGAGCGCTGTGTAGTTGTGACAGTAACCAAAGGGTTCAAAGGGATTTAATGTGGCCCTGTAACTTATTAGCACCTGTTCAGGCTGTGTCCACCTGGGCTCAGAAAGGAAAGCTGCATCTCTGGTTTTAAGTACATAGGATTAAAGCCGTCTGGTGCCAAGATACTAATGCGGTTTCTCAGCTGAGAGGAAAACTGTGTGACCGACTGAAGGAACTGGAAATTTGACTTATTTTTCTCATGCAGCTGAGATCAATATATTTTGTATATGGTTATAGTAAAGATTTCTTGGCCTTTATTTTTTTTTTTTGTTTGTTTCTTAAGCACACAGTTGTCTTAAAGGGGCATACTTGTCTCCATCTTTGAATGCGATCAATAGATGAGAATGGTTAATATTGGTGCAATTTGTTGCACAGACCCAGCCAATAATGCATGACACAGCTAAAATTTGTATTGTATTAAACCAACTATGAGTTGACCTTTCAACTCACTGTGACTGTTGTCTATTTACTGGTAAAAACAAACTGTACAGTATAAATAGGAAGTATATATATGTGTTGTTTTGGATTCATAATAAACATTTATGAACAGTTATATAAGTTTGGAATTGGTTTATCCTGTTGGTATTTTCTGCTGTAATCTGATTCTACAAAATGCTCTATAATAGGCTTTTCCCTCAGCTGTAGTTTGAATTAAATCTGCTAGACGTCGCCCGTCAAAATGGTAAAACTGTAATTTATGGCATTCACCCTACGGCCCAGACGCCTGCCTGCTCTAAAGGGGCTTAAAATCTCCACAGAGCATGCCAATAAAACCCAAGGACAGGAGGTTTATGACAACAGGGACAACAGAGCGGCGGGGCTTTGGGGACTAACGTGGCTTTTAGAGGTTTAGCCTTGGATCCTTATCTCAGCCGCTCCCTAAGGCCCTCCTTGCTCAACCCGAAGCAGCCCTTACATACCATCTCCTGCAGCACAGACAGCAGGAGAGCAGAAGGTGGGCTCAGATGGGAACAGAGGAGGATCCCTGTTTAACCTTCTAGTGTATATAAAGTGAGGGGGTGTCAAAGACTAGCAACAGGAAAGGAGGTTTTCACACTATTTTTTTCCCATGCAAACGTGTTCTGAGTATATGGAGGCATTAGTGACAGCATCATATTAAATGGTGGGAGATTATAAAATGTGAACAAAAGCCAAGAAAGAGTTAACTCCTGTGGATTTGTTTTATTACATGGTTACTAAATAGTTATGAGCTGAAGCTGACTCACATGGTTCGTATCCTGGCATTTAAAACATTATGTAAACTGGGGCTTAATATAACTGCTCTGCTCAGGAGAGGTTGAGAGATACACTGAAGTGGGATGAAGTCAGATTCTTACCTCATATATTATCACCCTGTAGGAGGGCTGGAGCTCACTGCAGCTGATCTGATGACTTACCATGATCAAACATTAGTGGGGTATTTGTGTAGAAAAAAAATGTAAAAAAAAAAATTTAAAATATATATATATTTCTGATTTCATTATTAATTTAAAGGAAAAAAAAGAAAGAAAATGTGAGGTCTGGATGACATCCAGGCTGCTCAGATTCAGTGGCTATAATATAACAACAGCACCACCAAGTGGTGCTAAAAGGGTAAATAATCAGATTAAGATTTAAGACATTTTAATCCTTTAATATTTTTGTGGTCTTTCTAAAAATTGCAATATCATCGATAAGCATTTCTTTTAAAATGATCCCTTACATTTATCCTAAAGATGTTCAGAAAAACTCAGAGAAAATACAATGGTTATTGTATGAAAAAAGAAACCTGAAAAAGGAGTCATTCTCTACAAAATATCAACATAACTGAACATAAAACAAGTGTCTACAACCCATGTCATCTATCAAACTATATGTGTTTTACAGGTGAATTGGTGTTGCAGGAGATGATGGTGTTTGAACATTCACAGTCTAATCAGGCGATAGCACATGGACACAATTCACAATTCATTTTCAAATGTCTGTGTCATGTAAGCGGAGTAACTTATATGCATGTATTAAGCATATTTGAGTACATATTTATAAGCACTTTATAACTAAATTTGGGGAGAAAAGTTTAAGTTGAAAAATGTCAAATCACTGCTGAGTTCTGAACATTATGGTTTACACTTTAACATATACAAACACAATATGTGCCGTTCTTGATAGATAATGATGTCAAGTACGACAAAACCTTTAAGATATTACATTCAACTATGCAAAAAATACATCTTGGAGTAAAATGTTGAAAAGATTTACTGACATCAGAATGTGGTAACGTGAACAGGTTGCCATAGTAACATAGTAATTTACCACTAAATGCATCAAAAGATCATCACTTTCTGAAAGTTTTACTCAAATATTTGAATTATATTAAACACTGGTCATTTTGTGGTAACACATAGATAAGGCCTTTTTAACAACTCACAACTGTTCAAACTAATACATGCCAATAATAAATATGGATAAAAAATAATAAAATAATGCAGATCTAATATGTGAAACTTAGTGATCTATATAATAAATAAATTAAACACACTTTTTATATATGATTTTTAGTGTCAAATTTGAGCTATGGCTATGGTGTAAAAATTGGTTGTAACTTTTACCTACAAGTGGTATTTTAAAAAGGATAACAGTTCCATAAAATAGAGATCTTTAACTAAAAATGTTGTTGTTCACCGTCGCTTTATCAGATCCATAAGTTACATCAAGCACTGATGTAAAACTGAGAAACTGCATTTTATGAGAGTTACTTAAATTAGGGCTGTCAAAATTAATGTGGTTTAATCCATCATCATGATTAATCTGATTTAAAAAATGTTATGTAACTAAATTAAACATTTGTTTTAAATTGTTTTGTTTCAAGTTGTTTTCTTGACACTGTTGAAGGTGTTAAAAAACATATTAATTGCATATATTCATGTGTTTTGGATATTTTTTGTTTTCTTTCTAGATTTATCTCCGTCAAGGAGGTTATGTTTTTGCCAGAGTTTGTCTGTCTGTTAGTTCACAAGTTAACTCAAAAATGTATGGATGGATTATGATGAAATTTTCAGGGTATGTTGGTAATGGGGAGGTCTAGAAATGATTAGACTTTGGTGCTGATCCTGGGTGGGGGTGGGGGGGGTTTTTTGTAGTTTATAAGACTTTTTGAAGATGCTTTGGATTCTTCATCATTTTTTTGTTTATTTTTATTTATTAAGGCATGTTTTGTACCCCCCCTCCCCCTCACATTGTTTGTGTTTCTTAGTCTATTTTTTAAATGTATTTTGTGGGATATTTGAGTCCAAAAAAAAAAAAAAAAAAAAAGAACAGTTGACCAACAAAGTGCGTTTACACACTCGGCAAGAAAGAGTTTTCTTTAGACCAAAACACTTCCAACTTAAAATACCACATTAACATGAAGGATTCTGCTGGCAGGTCAGTTTATGACTAACATGTTTAGTGCAGATATATTCCCATCTCTCTCGAGTCTGTTTGCTCATGAAAAATTAAAGAACTAATATATATTAAAAATAAATGTTTACTCATGGTGCATTTAAATTAATCCAAAGCAGGTCTGTGATTAATCTGATTAAAAATGTTATCATTTGACCGCACTAGTTTAAATGTACTGATACAATTAGTGAATCAAATATTAAACTTTTTTTTTTTTAAATCTCCTGCACCTGTAAAGATCTTTGAAGGTTAAACATTTTGGAAGCAGTTTAAGGTGTGGTAGTTAGTGCCTAGTGCTTCACACTGGCAGCAGACGTTGGTAATGTTCCCAAGGCCATCCACACACAAAACTGCTTTGTTTTTTTTTTTTAATCTACTAGTTACTATAGTTACTAATTTGTCATAGAAACAGTGTTGGAAATTCAATATGGCTCAAACAAACCCACCAATGTTGTTTTCCCACATGGTATATTAGGTATTTTAGAAGTGTATTACTGTTAAAATGGGAGGTCTATGATGATTTTTGTCATTTCACATAATTAAAATAAATCATTCAGATAATACAAATTACTCAACATGTAAGTATTTGCACCAAACTGAATTGTAAGGGGATACTTCAATCATAAAAATACAAGTAAATGCATTTCACAATTTGTGATCAACAGGCTTTGACAACCATTCAAAAGGAATTTAAATGTTAACTCGAATTAATTTTTAAGATTTATCAAAACACTTTTTTTTTTCTTTTAAATTCATATTTTTAGCCCACTGTAAGAATCCTCCTCTAAATTCCAGCACAAGCCACCAAAATTGACCTGTAGTATAAATTTTTTATTTTAATTTCAGATGCAAGTATATGAAACATGTTAGAGGATAAATATTTACAATAAAAGTTGCATAACACACAAAAGCAGAAAATGCAAACACTCGAAAATTAATGACATAAGTACGGAGCCCTAGCTGTCTACCTGAAATGACACTCAAGGGAAGCGATCAATGATTGTCAACCGAAGTAAAAACACAAGAGGAAACTCAGTAAAAATCCACACAGAACATGTGGTGCAACCCATTTAAAATAAAATAAAAACTAAAATAAAAAGCTAACCGTCTTTAAACACAAACTAATGTTGCATTGTCAGTGTGAGTTATGCTGGTGCAGCGCTTCTTCAACAAATTAGCCCCACCCATGTGAGGTGACATCACCATTTTTAAGAAGACACCAGGAACTTGCACTAAAGAGTTATGAAGAATCAAAACACACTGTACATCCAGACGCCTTGCGACACTGCTTACCCTAGTGTATGCTTACACATCACCAGTTGAGCACTATATACAAATTCCCACAACCAAACACTCCCAAATAGTGAAATATGTCTCATCTTTGTTCCAACACTCCTTATATAAATGTATAACTTTAATACTAACTGCAAAGTGTGATGTGTACTGACACAATGAACCCTGAGGAAATGTATGGACTACAATGTCTCTATCTGTTTTAAATAAGAGCTGAAACGTATGCAGCGGAGGCATTTAATAAGTATATATTAAACAACAGCCACATTGATCAGAGGACTTCCCCACCCACGACGAGTAAAGCTGAATCACAAGCCTACAGTCACTGCAAGTCAGACCTTACGGCTACCGTCACACCACTTTACATCTCCAAATCACATGGAGAGCAAGCTTAGTATTACACAGAATGCATGGCGATGTGAAGCGATGGCACGAGTGATACGTGTACTGTAGAGACGCTAGTTGTGAATTTCACGCAGTAGTGTTAAGCATTTTTCCTGTTCAGTTTAATTTACTTTTTTCCCACCAGTGTGGCAGCTGCAATGAAAAATAGAAGCAAAGCACATTTCACAGTAGAATATATTTTTTTTGTTTCCTTTTTTGTCATGTTTGTTAAATACATACATAGAACAAGACAAATGGCTTCTATGAGTATAATCTTGCTGGTGCAGTCAGTCACAAAAAAAAAAAAAAATAATAATAATAAAAAAAATAAAATTAAAAAAAAGCTGTTCACCATTCATGAGTTCAATGTTCTACGGATCAAACGGATACATGAGCCAACAGTGACTTTCAAGCTACGTGAGGCCTTTATTACATTATGGAGAACCAATGGGTCACATGTCACAATCAGTTCGGTTCAAGGTTGACCTCCACAGTTCCCCTTCACCAGTAAAGAATAAACCTTCAAGAGTCACTGAACATGCCTTTTCGGATGTTGTCTCATGTGAAATAGATTAAAAGTTTATTTACCATCCTGAAATCAGAAAGTCCTGTATATACCATTTACTCTACACCCATCCATAATCATTCAACTGCTTGTGTCAAAAAGGGAAAAGAAAATAGAAGCAGTCTTCCATGAGCCAACTCAAACAGTCAATAAAGCCAAGAAAACACTATAAAGAATTACATATTTTAAAAAGATAAGCCTATAATTCTGCAGGCATTTGCAAATGAGTTTCAATAAATGATCCTTTTCAGAGGTGCTTCTTTGCGAGGATGTTCTCGTTACCGACACTGTCCTCATTCTACTACAGGTTGTAGTCGGACCATCCCCACTGGACTCTGTACAATACACAAAGTTGAAGGGTCCGAGGTTTGTTAGGGATGACCAAGGCTGTCCAGAGGAGCACTGGGATAAAACCTTAATGCTTACAATAATAGGCCAAAGGCCAGGGACAGAGGAATAGGGCCAGAGCAAATGGTCCTGGATTCACTTGGAGCTCCAGGGAACTTCATCCTTATTCAACAGGAGACTGACAGTATCAAAAGTAGATCTGCTTGGCATGTGATGGATTCTGCTCCATGGGGCAGTAGGGGCATTTCAATCTGAGGATAAAAAAGGACAAGATGAGGAAAGCAGGACTGTTGTGTCTAGGGCTGAAATCTGAACTTGGAGACTTTTATTTTAAGTGCTGATACTGCTGAGTGTTGAAAAACATCCTGTCATTTGACACCAAATTTCAACATTAACAAGTAAATCTGATTATAGTCAGTGCAGGTAGAATGCATGTACAGCAGTCATATATTTAAATGATTAAACCTTCAAGTCATTACAGTTATGTTGTAATGCTAATGTGAGGGGCAAAATATGAGACTAATGGAACTTTAAGGATAAAGACACGGTGCAAAACAAGGATATTTTTCTATCTTTGAGGACATAAAATGCCAGTGATCTGAACCACCATAATATGTAATGTAATCTTTTTGTTAAACTGGAAAAGTAAATACAAATAAATATTATTCAAGGATATCATGTCAGCACCAGTACCATATAACTTTTGAGTGAAACCCAACCCTGGGGTATGTGACCCTTTCAGCTTTTGTTAATTTGACAGGCTATACATAGCACTAAAGGTAATAAAAGTACTCACATTCTGTACTTGACTAAAAGTATAGCTAGTTATGGGGAAAAAATACTCTTGTAAAAGTAGAAATACTCATTCGACTCCTTTACTTATGTAAAAGTTAAAAGCACAACTTCTCAATTTTAATTAAGTACAAAAGTAAAACTGCATTTTTATTTATCAATACTTACTGAATCAAACTAAATCATTAAAGATTCAAAATTAGCCAAAAATAAAGCCCTTAAAACTGAGTTACTTTGTAGACGATGCATTTGGTCTTAAGGGTACAGGGAGGAAATTCAAGAAAAAGTGGATTTGTGCAGAACTCTGGTACTGACCTTGCTCTTTCTATCCTCCACTGATTTACAAAGAGACATATTTTATGTATGGTCACATCTGTTTAGTTTGAAAAAGTAACATGCCTATTCTGAGAATGTAAGGAGTATAAAGTACAGTTATTTATGCATATAAGTAGGGAGTAAAAGTAAAAAGTTGCCAGAAAAATAATTACTCAAGTAAAGAACAGATACCTTAAAAAAAAAAAAATTGTAAAGTATAGTAACGAAATACTTATACTTGGTTACTCCACACCTATGCATAGCACTAACATACATAATAGGTCTTTAAAGTAAGAGAAGATTGTAAATGATCGTAAAATGTCAATAATTTTTGCTGCTTTTATTTAAATGAGCTTATTATATGACAACAGACTTCACATTTTAATATAGTGTTGGGGTTTTATAGGTAAAGTTAAAGTACTTTATTTGTCAATATACACTGTACAATTAAATTTGTCCTCTACATTTAACCCATCCTTCATACCATTGGGTCATCTGTAAGGAGCAGCGGCCAGCCATGTGTGGTACCCGGGGACCCACCTCCTGCTGTAGAGCTAAGCTAGTAGTCAGAATCATTTGGCTGGAGGATTTTACCCTAACAAACATGTTTGTGGGTGACCTGTACTTTAAACTGTACTTAGTACACCTGTACTTGGTGCTCACTACTTACTTTCCAGCATTAGTCAGTTTGTTGAGGGCATCTCTGGAGATGACGTGGCCACAGATGAGCTTCATCGG
Organism: Siphamia tubifer; assembly: GCA_020466265.1. Taxonomy (NCBI): domain Eukaryota; kingdom Metazoa; phylum Chordata; class Actinopteri; order Kurtiformes; family Apogonidae; genus Siphamia; species Siphamia tubifer. The sequence continues at coordinate 32,514,590 of CM035792.1, read as the reverse complement.
AGGGTTACTCTCTGAAGTCTGCTGCCGAAGGATGGGGCAGGCAAACACCGAGTGGTACCAGCACTTTTTCCCCAGATCTATTTCAATCTGCATGAACAGAATAAAGTCACATTAATTAAATGGTAAAATGGTACATAAACCAAAATGTGTTTGCAAAGTCAGAGGAACTTACAGGCAGCTCATCTTTGTGTGTCCAGACTCCACTGCACTGTCTCTGCTCTATCACCTGTTTGATGTTCATTAACACAGGCAAAGCCATACAGCCCGATGCAAAGCTGGGAAGGAATCACAGTATTGATCAACTTTGATGACAACTGCTTATATTCAACAAAAAAGAGAATTCCTAGAATTGTCTGTCAGTGGAGTGGCTGTTGTTACTGCAGTCTCAACACTTCAAACTCTAACCTGACACTTAATGGAGACTCTACAGAGAGGCCCAGTAAGGCACAAGCATCCCTCGTGAAGATGTTACAGATCTCAGCCCACTGATTTGTCTCTAACAAACTGCGGTATGGAGAGTTTTCAATGCCGTGACGTAGGTAAACCAGACTGCCCATCAGGATTTGGATATCTGTAGGAATAAAAAACAGAGGGTTAAAAAAAAAATAGACTGCACTGATTGTATTATTTCAATGAAAGTAGACTTCATATTCAATAACACTTTTGTTTCCTATTATTAGTCTTATACAAATCCTGAGTGGTTGTTAGTACCAGAGATCTATTTAAGAGGCAGTTTAAAAAAAGAAGAAAGGTCAAATGGGTTCAGGATGAGCATCTTTAAACATGTCAGCAATGTGTGCACTGTCTACCTCTCTGATGTTGAGCAGCAAAAGGCTGGAAATGCCTGGCATACTGCAAGGCTTCCATTTGGTTACTGATTCCTCCACTGAGCAGGCTGATGAAATACAAGCGATGCAACTTAAATTCTAGGCTGCTGTTCAGGTCCAAAAGACGTTGCCGATTTGTCACAGCCCACCTAAGGATACAAGCACAAGTTATCCACAGGGTATATATGATTATTATGAGTTTAAAAGCAATGATCACAGCAAAATCAAACAATTCCCATACAAATAAATTATAAATAACCAGAAACAAAAAAGGCAAGAAAAGAGAAATGTACTCTAGTGCCGGCCTGAGATCCTGCATCCGTAGAGCTTCAAGGATCCTGTTCAGTTCAAGGAAAGGCTGCTTCATACTCATATCTATAACTACACCAGACTCCTAGAGAAGAAAAACAAACAAGAATTATGTTATAAAACAACGCTTCAAGAGACAACTAAAGTTCCCTGTATTTCCTGCACCAAAACAGAGGTATTCAGAGGAGACAGAGTTATTCACATTAGGTTTACATAAAAGATGAGTGTTTTACCTGACACAGATCCTCTGCTACACTGAGCATCCCTTGTCTGTACAGGTGTTCCACAATAGTCTCACTAAGGTATTTCTGTCTCTCTGGGGTGTCCCACACGGTCTCTGCCACCACAGCGCTGATCTCCGCGTCAAAATTCTGTGTAGATGTGTATCCAAATGAAGTACATACATAAAAAAAATAACTATAAAATATTACAGAAGGCCAATGGCTGTTCTTACCCTGTCAATGGCTTTGCCCACTTTAGATACACTGCCATGAATGTCCTTATGTCTGGAGGCCAGCATTTGTACTGTTTCTTTGATATTCTTACAACACTGTGCCATAGTCTGAGATAAAACGGATAAGTCTGCATCTTGTACACCTACAAGAGATACAAAGATTCACTATGCATGTCTATAAAACATAAGTCAATCAATCAATCAAAAAACACAACAATCATTAAGAACAGTACAATTGAGTGTTGTTTTAACATGTAATAATACAAAAAACCAGTGCAACATAATTAAAGTAAGAGTCAACATGAACTTATATCAAATAGTATTTTTTTTCTTACCAAATGCTACAAGCTGTCCTCGTATCTCACAGACACTGCGCAGGAGCTCATCTAGCCTCTCTTCTGACTGGTGACCATACATTACAAAGCGATGGAGCACTTTCTCCAGCTCCCGTTCCACACATGCACACTGTTCCATTGTTCAGAGTGGAACACGCACGCGCACACACAGATACCTATGATGAAAACAACAATTATATATATATATATATATATATATATATATATAAAGGTCCATGTCAGTTTTCATACAATAAAACGAGATGGTACATTGACTGATATACCAGCTTATGTCAATTTTGTTTATATAAATACTACAGAAGCTACAAATCAGAGGTGTATTGAGATCTAGCAATTGTAGATTTGTATATGTATTTGTAAAATGCTAAATGGAGAAAGTTGCAATGAATTAATCACAAAATAACGTGTACTGTGGGCCTGTTACAGAAAAAGTTGTGGAGTTCTATTTCACTATTTGACCATATGATCAAGTTACCTCAAGAATTTGACCAAACAAAGTGTTAAAATCCCTTTATTGTCAAGTTAATTCTTAACCAAGTCAAGGAAACCATAGTATTCCCATGTAAAATGGGCAATGGCATTTGCCTTTACCTAGATAACAAAAGAAAACAAACGCAGACGCTCCAGGATAAAGGGCCACAGTCTGGTATAACACCACTAATAAACGACAAGGCCTTAACAACATTAAAAAGACACACTGTGCTCTGCGGCCTACTGTTTACTAACGCTGCTCACCACCAAGACTAAACCTATCAAAAGTACGAATTCACTCACCACGAAGCGAAATAAAATGACAATGAGAGGTCATGGTCGAGCGTCTAGGTGGCATCCAGGCATTATTTTGTGAAACAAAATAAACGTATATACGTTAAACCGTAAGTTAGCTTTGTTGTAAGTCGCTGCTTGTAAGCAGTGTATAGAAAATGTCCCCCTAACGTAATAGGGGCTAACGTTAACACTACCGGATAGCTACATTTACACTTTACAAATTGAAATGCATCGTGTCCTTTTTTAGGATTTACTCGTGTTTTGCAGTGAAATACTGAAATAAAAAAATCACCACAAACAATCCAAATTATATTTAAGTATTATCGAGACAGTGCAGCTGTCGCACTGATAACATAAACAAATGGCACCTCGGTTGGTAGCTATCTACAAAAGCTCGCCATTGCTAACAGCTAGTTAGCGTACAGCTAGTTGATGTTAGCCAGCTGATGAGAGACAAGGCCCCAGCTATTTCAGTAAAGAATGACAACCTACTTATTGTCACCATTTAATTGCGCTTTTATCAAGTAAAGACAATATATACGTTTGACTGAATTTTAGTAGATGTTTAAATAAATATTACTTACCTACCTTGCTAATTAGTTAGCAAACATTAGCGTTAGCCGCTTGCCTGTTATGGCAACACTTCAGCAGCAGTGATGACAAAGACGTTTGTAGAACAAGAAGGCGAACTCCGCAGTGATTTCCATGGACGATTTCCTGTGTCCCTGTCCCACCCCTTTCGGACACTTGAGGAAAATCCCATCACATTGTCAACACGAACACATATTATGGTCGATTCTTTCGCACTATAGTTACCCCCATAGTGGGCCCATTTTTCAGAAGTATTGTATTATCATTCTGATCCCAAGATGATATTTGCCGAAAAAGAAAGGCTTAACTTTATTTCAAATTAGAAACAAACTAATTATAAAATAAAAATAATGGTAATTAGAATCACTTTAAGGTCATTTCAGGTAACTTCCATAGTATTATATTTTTATTAGTAGTATTGTACATATTTGTTATTTCGTTTAAGCCCTACATCTACTTTAATACAAGCACACGGTGTTTCCAACTCTGACCCCGCCCATAAATGAGACAGGAAGTGTAAGCCAGGTCAGACCACGGAGGCACTTCTCAGTGCACCATCTTGTCCATAGAGCGTCTTTGGTAGTAATGCGGATCTTCCTGTGTCGCATTCTGCGTTTACGCCACATTTCAGAATAAAAGTCAATACGTGGGGTTAAATCGGGTTTCTCACATATTCTGTCTCATTACATGTGCCAAGTTTGTACAAAAGAATACCTTGAAGTCAAAATAGCTCGTTGTTTTCCTGCTGTCCAATTTTAGATGTTTTTAGTATATAAGATATAAAATGGGTTGTACTATAGCTTGTGGTTCTTATAATTCCATTTGTGCAAACATTCAGGTGGAAGGGTACCGTTTATGTCTGAAATGTAATAGTTAAAATATTATGAAGGTACCGCCAGAAATCTATACTGTAGAGTTTGGCCATAGAGTTTCAGTCACTAAAAGGAGGAACTAGGTCAGATCGAAAAAGACAGATTTGATATTTGATCCTATGTTAATGTTAGGGTTTCCATTAATAAATAAAGTCTAACTCTTCAGTTACTCACTGTAAGATTGGACACTTATTTGGCATATATATATATATATATATATATATATATATATATATATATATATATATATATATATATATATATATATATATATATATATATATATATATATATATATATATATATATATATATATATATATATATATATATATATATATATATATGTATGTATGTATTCAAAGTGTTTATTGTCATGTGCACAGTATGGAAACATGTTACCCTCTACAATGAAATTCTTACTTTACAGAATGCCAACATACTAAATCTAAAGGAAGTATACAACAGACATGTACAAATTTACAATGGAACATTAAAACAAATAACATAAGTGGGACTAAGGCCAAGTAGCAGCAGTCCAGTGCAAATTGAGCAGTGTATATATGTGTGTGTGTGTGTGTGTGTGTGGGTGTTTTGTATACCACCCCATTTGCCAATTTCCTTGTTTTAAAATGTTAACCTTGGTCCAGATACAGGTTACTGTCTATCTACAGCTCATTGGTGTGTTGAATTGCTAAGGGTGAGGGTGGGTGAGATCTTTGGATTTAAGTGGGGTGGTGTGACTAATCTATCAGTGATGTAGACCAAAGCCATTCATTGCTGAGGTGCTCATCATTCTTTCCCACTGAGTCCTTCACAGCCTGCTGTGCTGCCATAACCACAGAGGTTCAATTTTATCAGCGTTGAACACTTGAGTTCTCATAGCCAACATACACACAGTATATGCATTCATTCAAGCACAAACACTGACCCCTCAAACCACTTAAAATTAATATGTTTTATGATGGCTTTACACTTTTAAATAATGTTTTATGAGGTGTCCTTAACATATTTATTATGCATAAAATGAAATAGAATATGCCATGTAACTACAGTATATTTGTTCTAGATTAGATGCATCATCCATCTTCTCTTGTCAGAGTTCAAAAGCATGAGGGCCTGTGTTTGTCATAACATAGGAGCTTTGTGGGTGAACTACATTGCAAACCCCATAAAGGTCAAAGATTCTCTTCTTATTTTGACTAGCAACAACTAAATTGTGTGCATCCCTAGAACCATGTAACATGTCAGACAAACTGGTTCAGATTACATATATGAATATATTAAACAGGTTACTTCCAGAACGGAGACCAAACCTTCTAATTTTTGACAATAGTAATATGAAATTCTTCATTTATGTCTAAATGTAACATTTAGTCCAAGCTGGAACACAAGAATTTTCTCTTACCTGCTATTGGCCTGAATGGTTAAATGACTATGAATAAATGGTCATCTCAAATGCATTACACCAGGGGTGGATGGCTTATCCAAATTCATGACCATTAAACACGCTCCAGTAGCTTCAACATGGATGAGAAGATATCGCTTCTGTAGTGATAATGACACCTACTATACAGTAAATGACATGAGGTCATGTAATGGGAAGGTTTGGAACAAGGTTCATAGTTACTAATTTTAGCAAAAGTAAACTGTAAGCATTATTCTGTTTTATACCCTCATTGAAATAAAAAAAATATATTTTTTAATAACAGCACATGTTGGTAAGGCTGCAAGTGTTGTACAAGTCTTTTTAGCTGACTTGTCACTCATACGACCTGTGCATGTGAGATACCAAGGAGGTCTGTGTTAACCTTTGACCCGGTGTCTCCCAGTAATACTTAAGCATGCACATCTACATTTACGCATACAAATATACACCCAAAATGCATGAACTGCACCCTTAAGTTTAAATCTTTATACTGTGTGTACTGTCTACTTAGACAGTTGGATTACAAGCTCTGTATTTTCCTTTTTTTTCCCCTCCCAAGCATGTTCAGGCATAAACCTATGGCTATCTATCCCTGATAGTATGGGTCTATATATAGAAAAGCCCTGTGACTGAGCTGGCTCTGAGTGTCAGATTCCAGGCGCACTCATTCGTCCTGGCAGGATCAGCACCTGCTGCTAACTATAAACCCACCCAGCCGCCCCCTGCACTGTACCCCAGCCCACTCTCATTGGAAAGTCAATGCCCAACCAGACTCATCCTGGAGAAAAAAAAAGATCCAGGTTAAACTCTCTTAGTGCTTTTCCTGAAGCCAGAGGGGAGGGGCAGACATAGAGATGGGAGCTTGGGGGGATGAGAGGTGTCAGAGTAAGATGCCCCTTTTTCATTTTTCTATTCAAGTCTAATATATGGCAGTGCTTTTCACATACTGACGTTGTCTGGTCAGAGGCACACAGCCACATTGAGCTGTGTGGAGCAGCCCTGTGTCATTTCAGGATATACACAGCCGTTTAGCAGGCTTGGAGTGTGCTGTGGACTTAGGAGACAGTCTGGATGAGGAGCAGATATTGCAACACAGAGGAACTCAATGCACTTGGGAAAGCCTCATCCTCAGCCAAAGGTACAGTATTATTCTGTCTTATTCTGCATACATTCTGCAAACTTATTTTGTAGTATTTTAATTTTTAAAACATTATATTATGGGGATTTTACTAATGGGTAGACATTGGAAAGTTTCCATATGACAGAAAATATAGACAATTATTATTGAAGGAAAATGCCCATAATCTTTTTTTTTTTTTGTTAATCTGAGACAATGGTGACCCATCACTTACACAGTCATCACTGTTTATATAGTTACATATTTGACGTATGTTCAAAGTGAGAGCAATAGTTTTTTAAAGCATAATGATAGACAAAAGGATTCCAGTATTTCTGTTTGAATACCTTATAAGGACCAAAAAAGATAATTTTCAGCAATACACAACAAACATTTCCACGTAATTTTATGTATGTCAATGGAATAAATCTTTATTTTCATGATATTCATGAAATGTCACTGGTGATATAAATGAATGAGCTACACAGCCTCCCGGTAATTATATCTCATTTCCAGTCCAGAAACAGAGCCCAGAGCAGCCCAGAGGAGGAGACTGGACTGGCCACAGTAAGAAATTGGAGCTTGTGGTCTAGAGATGGACAGCTGGACTCTACAAGGGGACAGCTACTCCTTCCTGCGCAGCGCGCCCCGCAACTTTTCTCTGTGTCATCGAGACGGTACTCCTAACCACGTTGAAATCTTTGACATCATCAACGTCCCTAATCAGCGCAGTGCCATCTCTGAGACCACCTGTCTTTGTGACATTTTTGGGGACGATTGTGAGTCACCTTCCTTATCACGCACCCCTGCTGTAGCAGCCTTTGTCCCACCTCAAGTCGAGGTGGAGGGGAGAGCAGCGGCATCACCCTTAGCGGATGACCAGAACGACTCCTCTGGCTCTTATCACACAGCCCCAGGCTCCAGTGAAGGAGAGGATTTTGAAGAGGAAGAGTCAAAAGACAAGTTTCACAGGCCTTTATTGCAAAGTGAGTATTCAGAGACGAGGGTATCTAAGGGTGAGGTACTGGATTCAGATCTTTCTGAGGACAGTGGCCCAAATTTAGAGCCAAACAGTGCCCCGCCCGTGCTTCAGGATAGTAGTGTTAGCCCAGTATCTGAAGACGCCAGCGCTGTTTGCAGGGCGAGACCTCCCTCTGGACATAAAAGTCCTTACCCAATCAGTCCAGAGGGAAGACTGTCATCACTGTCTTCATCATCAGTCGAGACTAGACGTTCATCCTCATCACCAAACCCACGACAGACAGACACCGAAGCAAGAAGCATCACCCCTGCATCAAGGGGCAGACATAGCAGTCTATCACATCACACATCTTCTCCGGAACCCAGAGACTCTGTCACCTCATCCTCATCTCCATCACTGAGTACACAATCTGCATCTGCAATCAGGGGAGCACAAGTGTCTCCTGAGCCAAGGAGCATCTATCATCAAAACACCAGCCCCTTATCTGTGCTCCCACCCACAACTTTTTCTCCTGATTACATATTATCAACTTCTGAATCTCGATCCTCCCCTTCCTCCTCTCTGCTTTTTCACAGTACAGAGTTATCATCTCGGTCAAGAGAGGTGCTGGTCTCTCCTGAGCTGAAGAATAGGTCTTACACACCTGATACACAATCATCATCCCCTTTCCCAGACTTAAGGGGGAGGGTGTCTCTGCCTGACCTTTTCAGCAGAAATTCTACCCCTGATATAGAAGACTGTCCTCAAACTCCAGAGCTCATTTCAAATCCTGAAAGCACAGAAAAAGATAACACAACTACTCCTGATAACCAGGACACAGAGTTACCAGTGGAGACTATCAGCCCAGTGTCTTCACTTGCCCCACGATATACGCCTCCCTCACCTATCATATCATCAGCAACATCTCCTGTGCTTAGAAGTAGCAGTGTCTCACCTGAATATAGACATACAACTCCCTCACCTGGCAGGGTCAGTACCTCTCCAGCTAAGACTGGTGCAACAAGTCCCTTTCCTGGCCCCTCAACTCAAGAAAGGTACATTTCAACACCATCAGAAACCAGGACCCCTGTGTCTTCACCCATACTAAATTATAGTTTATCCCCATCACCTGAGGGTACAAACAACTGCTCTCCAGTAGTGTGCATGCATACAGCTTCCTCGCCTGAAATCAGAATTATCACATCCTCACCTGAAGTTTGTAAGACAGTGCAGTCTCCTGAAGTTGACATTAAATCTGACTCTCCTGTCCTTGAGCTGCCCAGTGAATCAGCCCCACTCAGAACCACAGCTTCATCTCCTCATATCACTGGAATATCCTACTCTGTTGTTCAGCCTGAGGACAGACACTCTCCCCCATTTCCTGAACTCTCTCGGCTTTCCTCTCCTGAGACTCACACAGCACTGGTATCACCTGAGGTAAGGAGCCCCACCCCAAATAAAGACATTGCACAGGCCAGGAGTACACCACAGGTCTCAGCTCATACAACACCTTCCCCCATACCTGAGCTACAGCCTGAAATATCGCTGGTTCCTCAAACCAGTTATAAAACACCGTCCCCTGACCTAAAGCATCACACTCCTTCGCCACAACCAAGCCTTCACAGCTCTTGTTCTGAGAGGTATCAAAATATCTCACCTCAGCATAGAAGCAGAGATTCATCACCTGTTTCCACATCTCTTGAGCCAAGGTTTCATCAGGGCTCCAGAAAGCACAGCCCTCTATATACACAACCATCTCCTCCTCTCAGAGATACACCCGAGCTTGACAGGAGTGTGTCTTTAATTGATGTTACAGAAATCCAAGACTCTACACAGTGTTGTGTATCACCTGTGTCTGAACAAGAAAAGGAAGACAGGTCAGTTGTAAGTGAATTCAAAAGGAGTTCACCAGTAGTTGCAAATTCTCCACTTGTATCTACTTCCCCATTCTCATCAGAAGAAAAGGTAAATAGCTTAGTGAAACAACACAGTACAAAGAAAAAAGTATCATTGAAAGAAGTAAAATTTCAGAGTAATTCAAGTTTGGATTCCTTCTCAGATAAACAATACAGTGACAACAGTGATTTGGAGAAAGAGGAGATTTACAAAAATACCCTTATTGAAATCAAGCCTCCTCCATCTCATCTAGTATCCCCTGTTAAAGACAAGAAACTAAACATCTCACCTGTCACCAAGGTGAAATCCACTTCACCAGTTCAGATTTTGGAAAACTCTCAGCCTCACTTAATTACACCCCCCCAATCATCTAAAAGCAGCAGTTCACTGAAATCAACTTTTACACCAAGGCAGATCAGAAGAGAAGTGTCAGGCACAACTGGACCTGAAAACAGAAATAAGTCGAAGGACAACATGGCTGCTCATCTGAACAGGAGGAGAACTCCCTCACCTCCACTCACCAGGTTTACACCTGTGCACATCATAGCCCCTGAGAAGCCTTACAGACCCTGGCAGAATAGAAGACATAGTCCCACTCACGTTGTCACATCTTCACCAAGTGGTGATATGAAGAAAGTGGTGACAAACATGGAAATCCCCGATGCTGCCCCTGTTGACAATAATAGCCAGGCTCAGTGGCTCAGGAAAGGAAGGCAACTGGAGATGGAGAGGGAAATGCAGCTGCAGGAGGAGAGGGAAGTCGATCGGAAGAGGCAAAGGGACAGAGAGATGTACAGAGAGAGAAAGAGGGAGGAGAAAGCTACTGAAAAAGGGGAGGGGTGGCAGAGGGATGTCAGTTACAGAGGGGAACAGGTTGAGCTGTCATTCAATGCCAGGAATAGAAAAGGCCCTGCGAGCCGCGGTGCAGCTCCCACAAGCAAAGAGACCCGGCAGGGACTGCCAACAGTGCATTCCTATTCAGAGAGTTTGCTTGCCACCAGACAGCTACAGCAACAACAGAGTCTCCACAGACTTTCTTCACAACAAGACAGCAGGGTTGGTGGTCCAAGTAGGCGGCTTCAACCTCCAGTTCCTCAGCAAAAGAAAAGTGTTTCTCGACGCGTTGCTACAAACAGACCCTGCCAGAGTTCAAGCTCCAGCATGGGAAGTGAACTTGATGAGGCAGACCATGAGGTGAATTGGTTTACAGACGTGGCTTTCCGTAGTCTGTCAAGTCCAGAGGTAGATTATCTTGATATGTACAACTCAAGCCACCATTCATCTACCAATGTTTCTCAGCCATCTACTCAGGAAAGCCCAGCTGGGGTCAATGCTGCCTGGCTAGCCTATGCTGACTTCAGGGGATCTGCTCCAGTGCTGGACAATGATGAACTTGCATTCCAGCAACCATCTGTATACTACTCAGATGCACTCAATCCATCCAGGCGCTATGAATTGGGAAGTTTTGAGTGTGTAGATGTGGCAGTGGAAAGAGAAGACTCCAGGAAAGTAAGAAGAGGGGTGCCTAAGAGACAGATTCAGCTGAAGAGGAAGGACAATGCTGAAGCTAAGCAGGATGAGAGCAGTGAGAATAGCAGTCCTGGAGTTCCTGTGATAGACAGCCCTGGTCTAGACACTATCTCTAGAGACAATTTGTTGAGACAGCACAGTATTCCAGTATCCATGCAAGAGTGCTATCCTTCTCAGCATAGCCCTGAAATAGACAAACACAATGAGACTAAATCCAAACTTCAAAAATCAGCTTCTCTGGACGAATCATCTTCTAAGACAAAGATTGCCACTTGTCTTATCAAGAGCGTGTTGTCAAAAAAGATGCAGAGTACCGATAAACAAAATGATGATCCAACTGGAGAAGAAGTGAGCCTTGGTTTTGGGGAAAACACCTCACAAACAGAGTGTACAGTGTCACAACCTAAAGAGTCTCCCAAACCTGATGCACATATTCTGAGTTCCAGTCTTCATTCAGATTTTTGTCTTTCATCTGATGACCTTGATGTGAGAGAAGAACTAACCACCAAGGATGAAGGAGGGCTACAGAAAAGGTTTGCAGAAAAGTCCTACAATCGACCGAGTTCGACCAACAGCAATAAAAGTGTAACATTTTCACAAACTGACAGTGAAGAAGCTGATTCCCAGGGCAGAAATACAACTGCTTCAAGATCAGAATTGAAAGTGCCATTCGATAGCAAACAGTCCAGAGCTGGAGTACAACCCGATGACAGTAAAACATGGGAGGAAACGGAAGACAGTGACTCAGCAAATACTGCTGCTGGGAACACAGGAGATCCTTCTACTGTTGGAGTCATCAGCAGGCATCCCAGCATGACAAATAGGTACCGGGAATGTGAAAGCTCACAGAGCCATAAACAACAGCTCCAGGATGTCAAGAGCCCCTACATGTCAAAAACACAGGACAACCTTCTCACAGCTATGGAGAAAAAGAAAGCCTCCATTAATGTCTGCCTCACACCTGAATCCGAAAACAAATCTGAACGTGAGGTGTGTTTCAGAGAAAAAGAAGAAAAGACAGAGGCCAGCATGGATAGTAAAATAGAAGAGGAAGACATGAATGGGAATAATAAAGTTAAGGGTCCCATACACAAAGTTAGAGATGTGAGGCGGCTTGTAAAAAATACATATAATCTGTCTTTCAAGGCAAGCAGTGCCGTTATGCCTTCAGATGCAAGTGAAGAAAAGACAGAACATTTTATTGCACAACAGAAAGAAACAAAAGAAGAAAAGATGGATGAGGTCAAACAAGAGGAGGAGAGGGAGGTGAGGCAACAAGTAACATACAAGGAAAGAAAAGGGGTGTTAAGTGAGGAGAGGAGAGAGGAGCAGAAGAGGGAGGTAAAAGATGAAAATGCAGTAACTTCAATGTCACCTCCACCGAGCAATGAAAAGCCTCTTTCCCGTTCGCAGCCAATGCAAATAGAATACAAGGCTGTTTGCTGGAAAGAAGACAAAAATAAGATGTCATATACTACAAAAGATTCCGAAAACCCACTCGATAAATCTGAATGTCCTTTGAGAGGGGTAGTAGAGGCCAGCTCAGAATCACATTATTTCTCTAATGATAACACAGAAAGTTACACAGCCAGTGATGTAACAATTTCCAATCAAAGTCAAGAAGATTTAAATGTGGCATCAGAAACACAAGAGACTGAAACACAGTTGAGTAAAATGTCAGACAAAGAGGACAAACCTGTGACCGGTCCAACAGACAGAAAGCCCCCCATGCTTGGAAGTCTCCCCAGAATGCCCAGTAAAGAAAGAGAAGTATCCACCGCTGTAGTGCTGATACGAGATGGATCCAGTAAGACCAAAAGATCTACGTCTCCAGCTCAAGAAGAGATTCCATTTCCACACCAACTCCCTGCTTCCTCACCTTCTCCAGGACTCTCCACTCCTGGCAGTACACCTGGCAGCAGTGGCCACTCTGTTTCTATGTTGCTGAAGGAGAAAGGATACCAAGCTGACATTGGAGCGGTTGTAGGTGATGGGCAGAATTCAGGTGGAGGTAAGGGGCTCCCCCGTAAGCATGTTAACTGCCTGGAGATCCCTCTTCAAACCACTATGCCTTCTGATGGAGCTCGAATTGAGCCTGATAGGGAAAGGACATTCTCCTCTTCATCTACTACATCTGGCCAATTTGCAGTGAATGACAATACTGAAAACATTTCAAAGACTGAAGAAGATGGGGCTGGTAATAAGCCCACAGTAAAGGACACAGCAAAGCAAAAGAGTCCTTCTCCACTGAGGCATTCAATGGAACAAACACCACCTCCAACCAAACAGAAAGAACATGGAGACTTTGAAGCAGTGAAAAGATTAGATCCAACTTTCCCTCCAAGATCTCCTGCAGTAAGGAGATTCAAACCACAGCCAATTGAAGTGAAGTCACTGACTAAAGAAACAAAGAAACCAGAACTGCCCACAAATGACACTGTAAACAACAGGCCTCAAACTATAGAGGTTAAATCTATAGCTAAAAATTCTCAAAAACCAGCTGTTCCCCCAAAACCAAACTGCAAATTTAAACCTGCAGATTTAGCAGCAACATCAAATGACACACAGAAGCCTCCAGTGTCAGCAACAACTGCACGACAACAAGGTGAAGACAGACCTCACACAATTGTAGTATCTTCACCGACAATCTATAGAAAAATTTCAAATGATAACACATCAAACTACACACGAAAATTAGCTGTGTCTGCAGTGTCAAGTCTGAAACCTCCACCGACCAAAACAGCAACCACAGTTTCTAGTTCCACAAACCAGTCAGCACCATCAGAGAGTGAGGCATCAAATGACAGAGGGCAGCAACAACAGCCAGGGGCTTCCCCTCAGAGCTCCAGATATACACAAAGACCTACAATATTACCTCCAGCTCCAATATCAGACAGTGGCCCAGGTTTATCCCCAGCTGTGGTTTCAGATTCAACAACAAGCCAACTCCCCACACCTGCTTCAGCTGGAGTTAACCAGGCAACTCAGCCGACTGTTATTGATTCAAACAGTCAACCACCTCATCCCAGGATGACATACCCTCATGAACAAACTATGCTAACTTCAAACAGTACAAAACAACCTGTTGCAGTATCCACAACACAAGCCCCAGGATACACACAGCAGCCATATCGCAGATCACGCTCCTGTGAGCGGTCTCAGAGGAGAGAGGACCTGCGTTTTTATGCCTCAGATGACCCACCAAGCTATGATGAAAGAGAAAGCTTCAGTCCCCTTATGTTACCTGATCTGACTTCTCGACGATCAAATCGCTATCAACCCACTTCTCGCCCCCCTCCATGCTCCTGCACAGCTGGCTGTCCCTCCCACCCTGGTCTGAACCCCCATAGCCACAGCAGCCCCCACAACCTTACCCCTCCTGCCCCACCACACTCTCCTGGCCAAGCACACCCGTACCCAGTGGCCCAGCCCTCCCTCCGTCCACACCAGTGCAGACCTGACCCTCAGGCAGTGACATATCAGCCCAGCTCTCCTAAGTCAAGTCCTATTGGTCCAAGTCAGCCACCAGGTCTATACCAGGCTCTTCACCAGCCTCCTCCCTGCCCTCCCCACCCTTCACTTATGCAGGCATACCCTGCTGACCGCCAAATACAGACAGGTCAACATATTGACCCTCGGAGGCCACCTGTCCACCGTTCTCCCCAGCAGCAGCCACAAACCCTGGCTGGGGCTCCTTATAGTGACCCTGGTCACAGCCACTCCCCAGGTCTTCCTCCAATGGATCCCCACTATCTGTGTGGTCCTCAGAGTCTAGGGCCTTCATATGGCTCTGAGTACGGAGGTGACAGCTCTAGTTTGTACTCAGAAAGTAGCTATGGACAAACACCACGCAGAGTGCTACTCGATCCTGAGACGGGGAAGTATTTTTATATTGAGGTGCCTGTACAGCCACTGAGGAAGATGTTGTTTGACCCAGAAACTGGCCAGTATGTTGAAGTCCTGATCCCTCAGCAAGCCATGTCTCACTCCGGCTTGTACCCTCCCTCAGCAGCCCCTTACCCATCTATCCATAACCCCAACATGTATGCCCCTGGTCCACAATACATGCCCTATGCAGCTCCTCCTCCCCCAACCCATGCCCAGACTCAGCCCCAGCCCCCTCGGTATCCTGAGGCCTCTGCAGCAGCCACAATGCACCAACATGGTCCTGGAGTCAGTTACAGGAATCCCTCTGGTCAGGGATCCAAGCCAGATCCCCAGGGCCATCCACCACTGGACCAGAGCTACCTGGAGAGCATGTATTATGTGCCGACTGGGATGAATGCAAGCCCCAATCCCACTCCACCAGACTATTACCACAAGCATCCCCCCAACCTTCCCCCAACAGGGGGGAAAAGGTCTTGAAATAGAGGCTAGAGGCCGCCTTTCTGGAGCCTGCTGGGTTTTAAATACACTGTGTATAAAGGGGGTGTCTAATGTTAGCTTGTAATGTTATTTGAGTTTTCATATTGCCAATGAAGACAACTATTCTTTGGTTGTTTACTTGCTGCTGCTTGTTTTGGGCTATGCTGATTTGAGTTAATAGTTTAAAAACACAAATGATTTTTCTATGAGGTGTTCTTAAAGTGTAATACATAAAGCAAAACAATGAATTATAGCATTTTATGTCCATTTTCATAAAGGTTTTGAACATTGTAATTTTACAGGTAATTCACAACAACAGTAAATCAGTAGGTTTAATGATTAAATTGTGGTAAAAATATCAACAAAAACTTGAAAATACTGTTTTAAAAGAACTTCATATTTATTTTTATTATTGTATTTCTCTAATATTGGATGAGTGAAGTTGTTCACATGTTTGCAACAACAATGTCAATAAAAATATAATAAATGTTCTTCTATTCATGCCTTTACTCATTTCTCAGTCAGTGTTAACATAGTGTAGCTCTTCTTGCTGAGTAATGAAAATCAAATTCTGAACATTTTACAACTATGTACATTTTTGAATAGTATCACATGGGCCAACCTTACATACATATATTAGCATTTTTGTGATTTATTTGTACCAAATTTTATCCACAGTTTTTGTAGGTTTTGGTAGGTTACAGGTTGATACATCAAAAATAGATTAAATGATTATGATGACAATAACTGGCCTCATACTGAACAACAAATTAACAAGTGAAGCAAAGCTAAATAAATAATTTAACCAAATGATTGATAAAATAGGCAGTAATTTGAATATCCACATCCAACCACCATGATATATCCATATCCACCATATAATAAATAATCAAAAGTTCACAATGTCTGATCAAATAAGGTCAGTAGTTGAAATATTAAAACAATCAGAGATGCCATTATAAAACAGTGAATATGTAGAAAAGCATATTAAATGTGATGTTTTGTGGACAAATATATACATAGAGGGTGTATGTTCAGATACATAGTTATTAGTCTAGTACTTCTGATCACCATTAGTTGCTGCACCTGCAGCAGCTACTCTTCTACATCACTCTGGTGATTAAGTCCATAAAAACAAAACACCAGAATTCCCCACAAGTTGCTCAACAAACAGGATGTATATACAACACAATGATTTTTCTATCAAACCGACTGCTTAAATTTCTGAAATTAAAAAATATATATATGGTAGCAGATTCCATGACACCAATGCTCTATTGCACACTTCCATGTATTTGATTCATCCTGCAGAAAGGCAACAACAAACATCTCATCTCTGACTAGCTTGTGTGATATTGATGGATGTAACTGAAGAAAGTCACTTTACTGTAAAGTTATTCTGCTGTTTTTGTAATTATGGTATTTCTAATAAATTTAACTAAAGAGAATCTGATTCTAGCCTAGTAACCAAGCACACTCTCTAAACCCTGTCTGAAACATCATCCAGATGTTTCAAAAGTCTACTGAACATGCTTTATTAAACTATGTGAGAAATGGAAGACAGGAACCAGCTTTGGAGGAAACTGTCCACAGCTTTTCCTGCCTGCATTTAGGGGGGGGGGGGGGGGGGGGGGGGAGCAGCCAAAAGTATTTATAGCACAATCTTTATTGCAAATTACTGGATTTGGGTTTGTTTCAATGAATGTGGAAATACTTATTATTAACCAATTTGTGGTAGTTAGTATTTGGCATGGAAATTGTTCCTTGTATGAATAGGTTTGTTTTGGTCATTGCACAATGCACCACTGTGACCACTGGAGGGTGCCACAGACCACCAGAGGAGCCCAGGAAACCCCCAACCTGGAGGTATGTTTCTATCTACTTGCCTTCCGTGAGAAGAGTAAAACATAGTAAAGCAAGTTTAATGATTTCCTAATCAAAACCTGTCCCTGTTAACTGAAACCAGACCCTAATTTGTTTGTCCAGGGCACAAATTGGCTTCTCCAGTCTTTGATGTGGATTACAGTAAAATTAATGAGGGGTCTAACCAGTAGCTGCATGGGGCTTTAGTGTGTATATGTGTATGTGTCAGCGCAGAGCAGTGTTTTATCTGTGATGGGACACTTAAAGACATGAAGGGACACTAGAATGGGCTCAATCTTATATATATGTGTGTGTGTGTGTGTGTGTGTGTGTGTGTGTGTGTGTGTGTGTGTATATATATATATATATATATATAACACAGATTAAAGCAGAAAAAGTACAGTCGTTTTATTTGACAGTGCTTTGTCTAATCATAATCACCATGTCATTAGTTACTTCTATTATTGTATTCAAGGTAAATGTAGATGCTCAAATCTCCAATAAGAGACTAGCTTTATTTCTATAGTATCCTGTACCCAAGGTAAACAGCTGTGTCACTATGGAAATTCATTGAATTGAGATTACATTTGTCTATCACTTTTATCAGTTATAAATGTAATGATGGCAGACTACACCGTAGAACAATATAACAATCAAGCACAGTCACTAATAGACACTAAAATTGTCTCCATGTCTAGTCTTCTTATTCTTCTTTACGAATATTGATAACTGATTATAAAGTAATGAGCCCAGCCTGTCTCCTTACAATAAATTCATTTTGAATGGAATGTAGCTATTTAAGTTTACTGCAGTGATCTGGTATTGTCACAACCTGGATAACAATTTAAGACACACCTTAGGAACACACACTAATCTGTATAAACCTCCTGACACGCCTCATACACAATCACTTCCAGACAAACACATCAATTTACACACAACTTGGGCCTGTTCCAAGAAGTAGCTTTAGCTTTGGTGGCTTATCTACATTTCCACAATAAAATACAGAATGTGATTAAATATAAAGTATGTCAATGAATCTAGTACACTTGATTGACCCTGCACAGTGTAATGTTCTTGTTAAATACACCAAATATAAGTACAATTTAAGGCCATCTGAGACTGTAGTCAATCGCAACATCTGAGGACAGTCTGCACCTAAACCTTGCAACACAGTGATAAGTGCATATAATAATTACAGTACAAAATATTGTTGTGCTTTGGCAGTCAGTTGTAAATGAAAATTCTGACTCACACTAAGAAGTCATTTTAAATTAATCAATATTTTCCAGACACCGTGTGTGACTATGGTGAATTCCAATAGTACAGACACACAAAACAGACATCATGATATCATAAGGAGGGCTTTGGGTTGTTTCCAGTGAGTCTGTTGTTGTTGCGGTTTTGTGACCACTTTTCTACCCCACAATGTGACGACACACACGTGCAGAACACACACATACACCATGTAGGAGTCCCATCCTCTGTGCCGCACCCAGGAGTGAGTGGGTGGGCTTTACTTGTAACGTTTGATGTGCACACACTGTGGGGGCTGATTGGTCAGTGGAAAAGTCTTCTCCTCATTGTCTTTTTTGTATCAGGATTTCAGTTCAGAGTGGGTGGTATGGGCTAGGCATAGAGATAAGAATTTTAGGTGATAAGACACAAGTTTGGAATAAAATGTGTAATGTGCTTCATGAATTTTTCCAGTATTTGTTTTTTCTGTGGCACCAGAGACGGTTGATAAGTGTATAGGTGAAATTCCATTTAATGATGATAATAGACCGACTCAGATAGAAAAGAGAGTCAGTTTGTCCATGAGTATCTCTGAGTGTGGTGTATAAACCAGGAAGAGAAAAACAGTCATCATCAGGTCACAAATTTCTAATGCTGAGCCAGTGTTGTACTGGTCCCTGGAGAAGTGGATATTGTCTATATTTTTTGCCTTTAATTTTTTTTTTTTTTGTCCAGAAAAACACAGTTTTATAACCAATAACATTACTCTATTCAGTTTACCCAAAAATCCATTAGTAGTATTTGCTCACTAATATAAAAGTATTAAGATGTCAGATGAAAAAAAATAAACAACAAGAGATAAACAAAATATAAATAACAAACAATGCCTAAATAAATACAGAGATTAAAACTGAAGAAGCAAACATTATGAAAAAGATTAAATAAATAAATGATACAGAAATAAATGTATGAAGTCATTTTTTCTGTATTTATTTCTGTTTTTCAATTTTTCAATATGGCATGATCAGACCTCTATATACATCAAGGGGATTTAGTAGTGGGTACACCCAATGCTGACTGAAAAATAAGTACAGTATACTTTATATATCACTGTATACTCTGGACTATACCACTATGTTGAGCCATCAAAATAAACATATGTGCATCACAGGCTGGAAATTGTAGTAATGTATATGTATTCACTTCTTGATCTGAACTTATTTAAATTCAACAAGAAGACAGTAAAAAAAATAATATTTAATTAAAAATGAAAGTGTAAAGAAAAGTTACAGAAAGTGAGAACGTATTGATTCACAAATCAAGTTTTGTATCCTCTAACTTTAACTTCATTTTTCAACATGCAGGTTCAACAAACTAAACGCACTAAGGAACCAGGCATTATTTGAAAGTTCTTAACATCTGGTTCCATGAATTCACCAAATCTGCACCTGGCTTATGAGTATGTGGTTTTCCTTTGGTGTTACTTTTTACCTATGAGACAAGAGATGATTAATTTCCTTCATTTCATCATTACCCGAAAACTAGGACATGGTTTGGTGTTTGTTGATCATGACAGGCCATAAAAAATTACAAGACCCTTTGATATATGCCGTTTAATTGTCCATGTTTGCCAAACGGGCGGCCTTACCTGTGCACTCATGCCCATAAAAGGCGTGTTTCCGGGAGGAAGTGGGTGGGCAAAGAGACCGCGTGCGTCCGTCGTGGTTGTGACAGCTGGTGAGTAAAGCAATAAGAGGTGAGATAAGAGAGGGGAGGTCTATATGAGACAACGGGTGAACACCTGAAACCTTGTCTTCCGGCATTCAGTCGTATCCTAGCAACCACAGAACACAATAATGACTCTGTACCTGTTATGTTGTAAGGCGTCCTTCTGCGTGTGTGTCTTTGTTTGTCACAGACCATCCGTCCTCCGCCAGGTGGTATGTCTGTCTGTCTGTCTGTCTGTCTGAGAAACGTCATCTCCTGTTATTGGGACAGAGCAAATTGTCCTCATCACACATAAATTGTTCATCTTAACTTGAGTCACTTCAATCAAAGTACTCATGTAAAGATAATACGAACATTGTTAAACATAACTAACATGCCTCACATTAAACCAATAGGACAAGAGGTCTTATAAGAGAAAGAAAGAAAGAAAGAAAGAAAGAAAGAAAGAAAGAAAGAAAGAAAGAAAGAAAGAAAGAAAGAAAGAAAGAAAGAAAGAAAGAAAGAAAGAAAGAAAGAAAGAAAGAAAGACATAATGCAGTTGTTTCAAATAGACTTATTATTTTTAAACTCAGATGTTGGACAGATGGACTCAGTGTTAAACTAGTAAAAACAGTCTGCTTCCTCTGCTGAGATATTATGCAAACAATTAGGCAAAAAGACACGTGTTTTATTAACCCTTAAAAGCCTCCAACTATTTTTGTGGCAATTTTTTCCTTTATAAATTCCTACACTGTAAAAAGTCAAACGCTCAATTAGTGGTCATAACTTCTTTATACTGTATAATTTACTTATGTTTAACATAATGAGTTATGAAATTTCAACGTAACATCATGAATGATTGGCTTTGCAATTGGAGGTTGTGAAATGTAAATTTAAATGTGTCAACATAACTTAACAATGTGACTTTTAATATGGTATTTGGATCAACAAGTGATAAGTAGTTCAATGACCTCTTGTAACTTTCATAACAAAATTGTGACAACAACAATATTGTGAACTTTATGAACTTCAATATCTGAGTTTAAACAATTCTATTATTCAAGTTAACTCACATTTTCAAGGCAGCAGGTGAACTTTAATTTCTTATTCTACAGCCCTCTAGAACGTTGCGACAGCTCCCGTTCATTTTGAATTGACGTTGCCAGCCTTCAGCGAGCGGATTTTTTTCGATAACCGCCCGCTGCGCCGTTAAGGCCCGCTGCGCCGTCAATGCCCGCTGCCCATGGCAACGAGCTTTGTCACTTCAGATTCACATTACCATATCACTCCGTAGGTAGTTTGGCCACTTTGAAAGTAAATATTCACTACATTGTAACGGCTATTTTATCCAATCTGTTAAAGTAGTAGCACTAATAAGCTGTAATAACCCATAGAATAAGCAGGATAGTGCATTCACCATGGGGCGGAACAACACTCTCTCTTCGACCCTGTCAGGGAATATTTTTCTGATAGTAACTGGTGGTGAATGCACTATCCTTTGCTAAGTTGAACCACCTTGACTTTTTTTTTTTTTTTTTTTTTTTTACAGTGTATGTGATTTATAGATAGACAGACAGACAGGTGGTTATTAAACACTTTAATTCAAAAGATGATTTTTGGTTCCCAATGTCTTTTAAAGTATTTAAGGATTAAAAAGACATTTAAACATTTTGGAAAAAATGTCAAGAGAACAAGTCTTTTTTTTTCATTATTGTCTTTACATTCCTTTTTAGTCATTGTCTAAATACGTCACCTAACAGGGAACTCTAATGGATTGAGCATTCATATGAAGAATATGTTTTCATTTATACTGGAAGTTTTTAGTCTAGACTAGTCTGGTCCTTTAATGTCTCAGGACCCCAAACGTCTAGAGAGGAAATTGTTGCTTATAGTATGAGTCTATCCGTGTACAATTGGGGATCACATAAACACAGACACACTCCACATGCATAAACACACATGCATTATCCAGCACTAGGTATGAAGTAGCCAAAAGTGATGTCATGGCCTGATCACTTTACCCGTCCTCTTCCTTCCAGGACGGCAGATCGATGAGGAATGGAAGGAATGAGAAAAGACATGAAGCTGTGTGTGTGTGTGTGTGTGAGAGAGAGAGAGAGAGAGAGAGAGAGAGAGAGAGAGAGAGACAGACAGGAACAAGCTGTTTGCTGCCACCGTCCTGAATCACTCAGAGCTGATGACATGTCTAAATTCTTATTGATACCCTGCCATTTCAGCTATTCACCCCACTGCTTCTTAAAGCCCAATATATCGAGGTGGATCCCGTTATCAGCCTGTGTGGACTGGAGCCAACTGTAGCAAGGTCTGGCATATATTATCTTGGGGGAATCTCCTGGGAATCAACCTTTGGTCTCGTTCAGTGGTCAGGGTTACGCTGGGGTGGTGGGGTGGTGTGTATGGGTCAGTGAATTGTTAGAGCATGAGGTAAAAGTAATGAGTCATATAAGGGTGGCCCTGGCCTCACAGGCTGTAGACATCAGACATTCAATAATACAACTATTAGACATTAGAGCATTAGTGCTGAACTTCAGGAAATAGACTCTTATGTTCCTTTTCTCTCAGTCAAACATCTTGATGAGTTGCTTTATTACCTAGCAAAGTATGTGGCATCTCCAACATGGTCAGGAATATCCATGGCATGCCAGAAAGACCCAGGGATCCTGCAGCAAAACAATATAGACAGCTATGCCGCAGGGCTAAAGGTCAACACCCAGTTGGCATCATGTAACTTAGGACAGAAGAGGGCAAATTACACAGACTGGGAAATAAATTGAGTTGTATTTGGCATTTGTGTGCTTTGTACTCTTCGTCCATATTTAATATTCACTGGTTAAATGGGTCAGAGGTAATAAGCAGTAGCAATAGGTCATGAATCCTATTCTGTGAAATGTCTCAGCTCCAAACATAACCAGGGCACACATACCGACAAAAGCACACATGCAGAGGTCAGGCTCTGATTTATTATGATGAACGCACACTTACACTAGAGTAATGGAGTAATAGGCTGTTTCAAACACTCTGGAGCCATTCTGGGAACAATAAACACATTTCTGAAACAGTTTCTGATTCACGGTGTCTGATTTTAGACATGAGCAAGATGACATTTATCAACCAAACTGGCTTTGTGATGACTGTGCTCAGAGGGGTTTGCAATGTTCTTTTTAAAGGCTCACCTTTAGAGCTTTTTGTACATTTGTATACATATATGTCAAGTTTTGGAGTATGGTTTATGCTGGGATTCAATAGTTTCTTGATGTTAGCTAACTTATCATCTTAATGTCAGGAGTTTACTACCGAAGATAGAGGAGTTTTGTTTGTTAGCATTTAATGCTCAGGTGTTATCTGCATTACAGAGTCCTGGCTTGACCCCAGTATCAGTGATTCTGAAATTGAACTTTCAAATTACAATGTACTCAGAAGGGACCGTTGTCATAATGGAGAAAGGGTATGTGTGTTTGTGAGAAACGATATTGACTTAACTGTTAACACGGACTGGGACGACAACGTTAAAGTTTTATTATTGAACATTCACTTGATTAAGACAAAGCCCCTACTGGTGGGGGTTTGCTATAGACCGCCAGATTAAAGTATATTTTATGAAGGACTGGACAATGTACTGAATAGATGCGGTGTTGTAAACAGGGAATGCATTTTAATGGGGGATTTTAATACTAATGTATCCAATGAGGATTGCCCTACGTACAAGTCTTTTATTAGATTTAGTAAATTATTTAATTTTAAACAATTGATTAAGGAACCTATCAGAGTTGGCCAAACAATCCAAACTACAATCGATCTTATTTGAGTGTCAGATGAATGTAACATATCACAACAAGATGTTATTACCTATGGGCTCAATGATCATTTTATCACATATTGTATTAGGAAGGTCCAGAGGAAAACATTTTTAAAGTCATAAATGCATTAAAGTTAGATCTTTTAAGAATTATTGTGCGGAAACTTTTAAGGAGCATCTTAACAGAGTGGACTGGTCCACAGTGCTCAGGCTGGATTGTGTTGATGGAGCCTGGGATTTGTTTAACCAGTTATTTTTCCAGGTAGTGAATTCCATGGCCCCATTGAAGTAAATGAAGGTAAAGTAGAACCCCATACAGTTTTAAAATGAAAGTCAGGAAATAGTTTTTAGATCAAATCCTAGAATAAGTGTGGGGATGAGGGTATGGACAGGTGGGGATAGGGGTATATGGGTGTGTGTTATGTGTTTTTAAGTGTTGTGTGTGTCTTTTGTATTGTATGTCAAGAGCAAGGACCACAATGGAAATAAGTCTGTGACTTTTTTGTGCTATCATTTACACTGTTTTTATGCATGATATGCACATTTAACAGATGGTCAAATCAAATCAATCTCAAAGTTAACTTAACCAAGGCAGATCAGCCCCCATCGTTAAAGACATGTGGTGATGGTCACACACACATGCACTAAATATTAAAATATTTGTCTGCAAGACTAAAATATGCATTGATCGCAAACAATGTTGACTCCTCCTCTGTGGAGTTAAACAATGAGAACAAAATGCAAACAAATTTAAAGGGAAAAAAAAGACATGCGTGCCCCCACCACCACCACCACCACCACCGATCACCAAAAAACTATTAACACTTTTTCCTTGTGCCAGATCAACATTTCCTCCAAATTTTCAGCCAAATCCCTCAATAACTTTTTGAGTTATGTTGTTATGTTGCACACAAACAGACAAACAAACAAACAAACAAACAAACAGATAAACAGAACAGAGTAACAATGAGTCACTTGTCTGCATAGGATAACGATCTATGCACTGACTTGAGTCAGAAAACCTTCTGCTCACTCATGACTTTTTCAGTGTCTACTCCTGTATAACAGCAACAGTGTAAACATACACCGAACATAAGAAGTGTACAGAGCTACCACATCACCTATTTGTTTGAGTTTGTTTGTCTGTCTGTTAGATAGCAAGATAATGCAAAAAGTTATGGATGGATCTTGATGAAATTTACAGGGTAGGTTGGTAATGGGGAGATCTGGAAATGATTAGATTTTGGTGGTGATCGTGGGGCAGGGGAGTGGCACACTCCCAACACATCTTGAAAATGTGATCAAAATCTGTCCATAAGTTTCTGAGTTATCCCCAGATCACCACCAAAATTGAATCATTTCCAGATCTCCCCATTACCAAACTACCCTGTAAATTTCATCAACATCCGTCCATAACTTTTTGAGTTAGTTTACTAACTAACAGACAGACAGACAAAAACATAACCTCCTTGGTGAAGGTAAATATATTGCTTACTAACAACGCAAAATGATTAAAATAAATGTTTAATTTCACAGTTATGCTTGGGTAAATTGTTAAATGGAAGTATAGTTCAGCTATCACTCCAGAAAGCAGTCATAGAAAAAAACATTTTTGTCATTTGTATGACCTAAAACATGGTTTACATCTAATCCAGAGGCTTAAATGTAGAGATAATTTTTTTGTTTTGTTTTTTACTAAATGTCCACATTAATGTGGATGTGGCATTAATTTAAATACTTTTTGTATGTGTTTCACTTTCATAGGGATTCTGTTCTTTCCTTCTTTTCATTCTGTGATTTATTTTTTTCCAATATTTATTTTATTGTTGTTCAAATTTGTGGTCTTTTATAGACCATCACATCAGGTCTTGATTGTAATGGTAAGATTTTTCCATCTTTGACATAATGCGTAGAAATTATAGGACTGACTGGAGTCAAATAAACCATGACATTAACAAAACAAGCCAAGACAAGCAGTGTGAGCTGAAAACAAACCATACGTGCAGAATACTCAACTTAATAGTTTTGTTGACTGTATGATAAGTCATACAGATCTCTATTTGAAGTGACTGGGAGAGAGACATCTTAACTATCAGATAGGTGTGATGTGTCATTTTCCATCACTCCACCTTGGTGATGTGTGTTTTGTGTTCTTTAGTGTTTTTTGTTTTTTTGGGGGGGGTGGGCAGTAAGTTTTTAAACTCCCATTTAAGGTTAATAGGACTTTTGTGCTAGTCCTATTTTCAGGCAAAATATTTCATATCAAGGGTCTGAAGTCAGTCTTCTCTCAAGTTTGTTATTGTGTTGATGGGTGGAGGCACAAGGTGATAACAGATAAATGAGCTGTCTGTCATACCTTCCCCCTAGCACTAAGTGGCACTGCTCAGACTCAATTTTTTTCTGATATGATGGAGGCAAAACATTTAAGACCAAGAAAAGAAAAACAAACAGCATCAGTGAATGGAAAATGTAATGGAGGCTGGTGTGTAGTCTGTGTCAAACAAAAATACAGTTGTGCAAGGTCTTTATGAGTGTGTGTAATTTAAAACAAAATGGAATAAATAAATTGGTGGGACAGTGGTTAGTACTCATGCCTCACAACAAGAAGGACCCTGGTTTAATTCCCACACCAGACCTTTCTGTGTGGAGTTTGCATGTTCTCCTCGTGTCTGTGTGGGTTTTCTCCAGGTACTCCAGGTTCCTCCCACCATCCAAACACATGCACTGATAGGTTAATTAGTTAATCTAAATTGTCCATAGGTGTGAATGTGAGAGTGATTGTTTGTCTATATATGTTCAGCCCTGAGATGAACTGGAGACTCATACAGGGTGTACCCCGCCTTCACCCATTGTAGCTGGATTAGGCCCCCATTGACCCCCGTGACCCTAGTGAGGATAAAGTGGGTTCAGATGATAAGATCAGAATAAATTAATTAATATGGCATTTTAATTAGGATTTAATTATTATTATTCAATGAATTTGAAGTATATACATTATAGAGATACTTTTGATTGCATATGGCATGGGAGTGTTGTGCTGTTATCATACCATAAATGAATTAGAATGTACTTAAAAGGAGCATTTTGTAGAACCATCGACAGGTAGGAGAGATCACATACAATCATGTACTGCTGTGGAAACTGCAGCAAAAGGGGAAAACTGAAGACATTTTGGATTATTGTAATGGTGCTTGTCAGCAGGGTAGAAGGAGGCACTGAAGGCTGTCTATTGTTTTAGAGAGAATGGAAACTCTCACACAGTGAGATTCCATCCTACTAGTGCGGTCACAGTGGCAGGACTATGATAAGCTTCCTCTGGAAGGATCTCAAAGAGTCTGTTGTCTTGATCTGCAAAATCAAAATGATTTCCCCCTTTTGAATTCCTCACTTGCCTATTTTTAAACAACAGCTTACAGAGATGAAGGTGGCACCGAGTCTCAGGCCTGTGAATGTGTACACTGATGACTGTCCTAATCTGATAACGCATCTATGCTGACAGGTCACCTATGGGACGGGCCATTGTTCTTCTGTCGGCCTCAAATGTATGAAGCAGGTGTGGTTTAGTAAATGAACACCTGAATGAACTTTTGAGCGCCACACTAACATCATAAGCTCTTTACTTGCGTCACGTACTGTGGCAACTGCTGGCAAGCCGTCTTCTTCCTCCACCCACAGCATCCATTCCACAGTATCAGAGGATCCAAACACAAAATTTAGAGTTTGGATGGAAACCATGGCAATGACTTGTTACCACAGCAGTGACTCGTCACCACAGTCACCACAGCACTGGGCAAAGCTTCTGCAGACAGTTGCAGAACCACAGTGTTTTCCTCCACTGACTTCACAAAATGTATCACTCTATATGCTGATTGTTGATTCTGTGAAAAATAAGCCAAATGGTTTTATAACTCTTATTCTTTGCATGATCTATGTTATAGCCTGTCTAAACAACAGATGAGAATTGAATCTGGAAGTATTTATTTTGGATATATATTTAACTTATGACCGCCAGCTCGGATCATGCCAACCATGCTAACTAGCTGGGGCAGGGTTATATTTACAGAGGGCTGGGCATCCATCATCACAGTGCAAAAGCATAGACAGCCAAAGAGCGAGGAAGGGAAAGTGTGGCCCATCAGTCACCACAGTCCAATCCCAGGGCTTGCCTATTTAAATCACCTCACAATCTGACCTCAGTGGTGCCACAGGTCACAATGTATACTGGACCTACAGCACAGCATTAAACATAAACAGCCTTAAAATGTTCCACCTCACATGTACACATGCACTCTGTTAATTACTCTCACTCTGTGTGTGTGTGTGTTTAGCTGGAACACATGCATGCATCCTCACACTACCCAGGATTAAATGTGTCAGGTGACAGAAAAAGGACAAGAGGAGAAAAAAAAAAAAAAAACGTGTTGAAAACTGGGCTTTTTGCCCTGGCACTGTATACCTGAATGACAACACTCAGACAGAAAAATAACACATCAAATGTCAAAACTGAGATTCACTGTCTGATACTGAGAATAGACAGTCAGATAGATAGGCAGACACACAGCCCACAGTGATAGAGTTAAACTAGACAGACAGACAGACAGATGCATCAAGCCAGAGAATGGTTGCGTCACTGCTCAGGACAAAACAGGCTTCTTGTGTTGTGTGTTTGTCACACATGTAGTTTATACAGAATGTGAGTATATGTGAAGTAAAAATCTTCTTTCTTTCTTTCTTTCTTTCTTTCTTTCTTTCTTTCTTTCTTTCTTTCTTTCTTTCTTTCTTTCTTTCTTTCTTTCTTTCGAACTAGTTGTTTGTTCCATTATAGGTTTGCAGTGAAACTGCATTTATGTTTTATGGAGCTTTGTGCACATGCTTGAAAATGTTACTGTATGTTTTACAATGTATTTTCTGTGAGATTCAACAATACTTGGTCAAAAGCTGGTTATTCATCATAAAGTACCTTCAGTATCACCTTGTGTGTGTGTGTGTGCGCAGAAAAATATCATGCTATAACTCAATGAATACTTGAGATATCACCATGAAATTACATGGACATATACATATAGCTAATATGCATCAGATGCAGTGGTTCAGTTGAGTAAAGGTCAAAGGTCAAGGTCACAATTAGCTAAATAGTCAAAATTACATTATCGGTTATAACTCAAGGGTGACAGAACTTTCAGATCGGTACCAAATGATGCACAATGAAGATTTCTACAAATCTCATAATTGGTGTTATCACCTACGAACAATAGTTTTTGAGATCTCTGGAGGTCAAAGGTGACATGTTGCAAAATTAACTTCTGTAACACTGTTTGTGTGTGTCAAGCATAGACATATCATGCTATAACTTAATCAATATTGGATATACTATTATAATATTAAACGCACTGATGCATATATACATATAACAAAATTGTTATGAAAAATGTTGCAAAAGGTCAAAGGTCAAGGTTGCATTTTGCAAAAAGGTCAAAATCACATTATTAGCTCTAATTCAAGAACGTGTTGTGACAGAAACTTGAGATTGGCATAAAATATGGGCGAGACTAGGCATTCTCTGAATACTTATTCATATAGTTATTAATGGTTTGACGTGCTGTTTTTTATGTTTATTTTTTTAGTACATGAGTGCATTCTGTTATAAGTACTATCTTTTCATTTAGTTAGGTTTGTTCATTTTGGAAAAGTGCCCATTACTACCACAGTCTCCTGTGCCTCACCACTGAACAGTCCCAGAGGAGCACTTGTGGCTTAAGTGCCTCGATTACCACAATAACCATTTTCAAGGTAGATGAGGGTGATCATCATCATCCATCCCTTCTCAGCCACTTGGGGGGATTGAAATCCCACCAAACTTGTGACCCATCAGTCACAAGTTCACATTTGCATCCAATTTCTGTTCTTAGCTACTGCTGCACTATGTGTGGATGAGTATGCATGCTTGTTCTGGCAGCAGATTGTATATGTTGCACTGATGCCCTGCATCAGTGGGTTCACTGGGGTGGTATCTTCACTGTTGGGGCCAAGTCGTTAGCACGTTGGAGTGGAGAAGAAATCTGCCATGTAGGGACATTTGTCTGTGAGCTTAGAAACACTGAAACCCAAGAAGCCTCTCAAATCCTCCCAACTGCCAGTCTCTGGAATATTAATAACACACACACACACACACGCAAACATACATACTCCAATACACCTACTGATAAACAATGACCACATTCATAGCTGGTTATTCTTGCAAATGCTGAAAAAGGTGCCAAACATGAAAACAAAATAGTTCAGACATAAAGCACATATGCATGGTACCATTTTCTTAATGCATACATAGAAATGTAATTTGTAAACAGAGTAGGGGGTCCATGTTAATGTCGGGGTCAAGTCTGGGCTGTGATTAGGGTGTGTGTATGTGTCCAGTTTAATGACATCATGTTAACTTGTAAATTAACACCCTTGGACCCATCGTTCCTGCGCCATGTGAATGCACGAGCCTCCTGGATGGTGAGGTCATGATAGTCTGTAGGTCTATCTTAACGCAGGGGGGTTGTATGCTAAATACAGCGTAAGGGTGGGGGGAATGTTGGCTATGCACACCACGGTATACTGTATTCTATGTACGGTTCACCCATATTCCTGTTTTTACTCCATGCTACTGTCCCTTTTTCCACACCTACTGCATCCATATTGTTGCTGTTGCAAAAGTGCATGGTAGGTATATTTTTTAAACGTGTTCTAAAAGAATTGTTTCGTCTGCAATAAACCCAGGTCACAGCTGCTACTGCAGTCGGTGAGTTTGGTGTTTTATGATCTCTCAGCTATGAAATGGGACAGCCCATGCAGGTGCTATAAATTGTGCATGTGTTGATAGCTGTAATCTGTAGCAAGTGTTTGTGTGGTGAGAGTGGTGTCACAGGCTAAGGAAACTGTGAGGAAAAAGGTAGCAGATGAGTTCGTGTAGTTATTAGAAGTTTTCGAGCTTACTAAAATGCATTTATTTACCTGTGGTTGTGTCTCTAATGCTACTTTGGAGATGTACTTCAGAGATGATTTGGAAAAGTACTACAATCTGGCTCCTGAGGGGAAGCCTACGCTGCATTCCTGAGTTGTGAGAGGGGTAATCCCTCAGTGTGATGTCATGACAGGTTCATAGGTGCTGATCTTAAACATGCCCGAACAAAGCACCAATGTCAACACCTCACCACACACCTTCATCTGCCAAGAACATTACTTCCTTTCCCTCAGTTCGATAAGATCGTTGTTTCTCAAGACCAATTACCCAAATGGATATGAATCAATGAATTATTACTAAAGTAATGTAAGTGTTCTTTCTGTCTTGCTTTGCATTTCCTGACTTCATAATTGTTCATATGCCTGAGTGATGCCTGGTCATACATGTGGTTTCTAAGATAGCGATGGTAATCTGTCATTTCTAGTGGAGAACAAAATGTTTTCCTTTGTAAAATAAATAATAGAACTATGTAGAAATCCTCCATTTCCACCGTACTTGAGCCCAAGTATATACTTCTTATAAGAAAACAACTGAATTGATATTACAGCTGCATTACGCTGCATGTGTTATAGATATTGCAAATGGTTTAATATACTAAAATACATCATTTATAAGGTTATCATATGTGTCTACACTGAGACGTATCTCTAGATGAAAAATCAATGCATGTGGAAATATGTTTTCCACTGAAAAGGAAGGGGATGAAAACTATAATCCTAAAAAATATAGCTCTAATAAAGATGTATTGAAATAAGAATGACAGTTTTGGCCTTTTGAGATGTGGTGGAGTAAAATGATGCAAGTAGAACAGTCAGTAAGTACAAAGATTTCAAATGAACACTCAAGTACATTGTCTGATTAACAGACACTTCGTAATGCTTTTCCATCATGAGATACATTTTCTCTATAAAATTACAATCTTAATCTCTGTATTGGAGCCTCAGCTGTGATGGGTGATGTTAATATATCCCACTGTCAATGATGTTTGATTGTGACATTTGAGGTTTGTCATGAAATTTTAAATATACACTTTCAATCTCTTGAAATATTACAATGACCCATTCTGTTTCCTTAATTTTCCTTTGGATAGAAAACCTGCAGACCATTCCTGGTACTGTGTATTTCATGCGAATGTGAGCTGTCATCTAAAAGCACTGATTTGTCTGCAGACATTTACAGTGTCCTGCAGTGGAGCTGGCTTAAATAAAATCCTGCTGCAGGTGTTAAAACAAAATGAAATGTGTAAAACTGATACCTAAAGCATGTGGACTTGTAAAACAAAAACTGTATAATATTGCCACTGTGTTGAACCAAAAGTGTCACCCCAATAATCTAAAATGTCATACTCATAAAACGTCTCCTCAGGTCTCCGACTGTTAAAATAAAAGCACTGATATTATCTGTACAGTGTACCGCTACTTGCTTGATCATGAGGGCCAGCTTCTGTGTGTCAGCAAAGTCATCAGACATTCTGTCTGCCTGAATCGGTTTTATTTCCAGCATCACTCGCGTCAAAGTGAACAAGACTGTCTCCCACACATCCTCTGCATATTTCACATAATCCACGAGACACAGCTGGGACCGTCTGCAGGATGTGAGTGTGGTCTGTGATAGAAAAATAAATAGGAGTTTTCATCATGGGAGGCATCACTCCGTCAAGGAAACCCAGACAGGCAGACTGACTTTCTGAAAGACTTGTCTTTTCTATGACAAATGGCTTTTCTCTTTCTTAAACTCAACACACTTCTGTTCCATAGATCCATTTCATTATGGCTTGTGAGAAAAGTTAAAGAAACCACATTGTCCAAAAGAGAGTGAGCCTGGAGCCGAGAAAGCACGCTTACGTTGGCCAAACACACCATTTAATTTCTTGGCTTGTAAAAAACACTATTTGTCTCAGGGATTCCCCTTTCTTACCACACACACACACACACACACACACACACAGACACACACAGACGCACACAGTAGCTGCCTAGCTTGGCTGTAGAGACATTTAGTATTTCAAAAGCAGCATTGTGTGAAGGTCAGGAGAGTCGGTGGAATGGGGATCTATCGTTGTGACATTCTCCATTCAATGAGAAAGGCTGGACACTCGACTCCTGTTACATAGGCACCAGGGGACAGTGGGATAAGAAGTGTGTTACATGTGTTCATTTGTGTGTGTGCTGCTGCCTGGAGCCAAAGAGCATTAGAGAGACACTGTGATTCTGATCTTAATATCTGCCTTTCAGACATATCAGACAGGAGTGCCTGATCACTTAACTTTGAGATGCAGAAACCGTGGTATGAGTTAATCCTGACGATGCCATCACTTCTGTGATTTTGTACAACACAACATCAGGTTGGTGTAAGGTCACAAGTCCACAATGTGCCAAAGGATTGCTGACGCAAGGTTAAGTCACAGGCCTAGAGATATGTCTGTAGTTACCGTGTTTATTTTATAATGAGTGGACTTTGTGCTTCAGTTTGACAAGAATGGAAAGTGAACAAGGTTTTCTTCCTTTGTGTCTTTCATTTATGAGGAAGCAACTTTCCTGGAAGTGAAATACAAAAACAGGAATGGTGACAAAACATTTTAATAAGACATGAAAAATATGTCACAATACTGGACAGGAAGAACCACAAAATGATCTTTTGATTTTTATAGTTTATATCTTTCCCTCTCTCTCTTGTTTTTATTTTTTTTAATTCATTTATTGTTGAGAACTTTATCACTGAACTGCCCTTTGTACATTTCCACTGTAGGTTAAGGGGTAAATATTTGCAGAGGATTGTCTCAAAGTTATGTTACAGGAATGCTGGGAGTATTAATCTCTGTCACTGAGCTTCACTCACCCACTTTCTTTTTCAGTCAGATTCCTGAGGTCTGATATCATCTCTAGTGAACCTTTGCATATTTTCACTTCATAACGTGTGTCCACTGTGGTGTCAGTTAAAAGCATATTTTTAGTATTGTATGTACACATACAGTGGCAGAAAATAATATTAGACTATCACAAATCATCAAAAACAATGGTTATGTAATCAACTTGTAACTCCTGTTTGTAACCTGTTCCTAAAACAGAAGAAAAAAAAAAAACACGGAATACATAAATGCACAGTTTTATTTAAGTGATATTGGTTATTACTAAAAAAACATGGAAAATGGATAGATATCAGCTCTGAAATTAAAGTCTTATTATCATATTTGTCCAAACAAATGTACCCTTAGTTGTACCAGGCATTAAAATTAATAAGAAATTGAAGAAAACAAGGGTGGTCTAATCATTTTTCTCACAACTATATGATCAAGGAAGCAACACTGTAACAGAAGGCATCTGATTTTGTGGGTTTTTTTTGTTTTTTTTAATAGCTAGTGACAGCACAGCTTCATCGTAGAGAGTTTCCCGTAGGTGTGTCTGACTCTATTCACCTTACCTGAGTCATTGGGTCACCCAGCTCAGGTTAATCCAACCGGAAACTATAAACTCAGAGAGCATTAACAGATTAGAGAAAAGATATGTTGGACAGTAATCTACCAGCTCAGACCAGTTTTGTGCTCACATGAGAATTCACCTATTAATAAAACAAAGCAACATGTGCAGGAATGTATAATGTACT
Organism: Siphamia tubifer; assembly: GCA_020466265.1. NCBI lineage: Eukaryota > Metazoa > Chordata > Actinopteri > Kurtiformes > Apogonidae > Siphamia > Siphamia tubifer. The sequence continues at coordinate 32,479,884 of CM035792.1, read as the reverse complement.
GTGATTATTTAGGTAATTAGTTAAACATGACAGGTTTGTAAGTGTGAGTGTGAATCTGTGGTTCTGAATGTGAGAAATAATGTCCATTCATCTTGTTTAAGTTCATTTTAAGACTTGTTGAATGTCTGTGTCAAGTTGAAGCTAAAAAATTTACCAATTTGCATCAGTACTTAGAGCATATATTTTGTCACCACATACAACAAAGAAGTTTTTAAGAGGACCACCTTGTGCTTCTGGTTTGAAGGTCAAGGCTATTACAGTACAATGTTGATCTACAGTAGCAGGGGTAACAAAATGGCAGCTATTAACATGTTAAAAAAAAACCTAACCCAACCTTTAATATTGTGGCGGCACTTCCTCCTCGTGATGGCATTTTAAAGGGAGTCATAACCAAGGGAAAACACCACTGTTAGAAACTACACACTATTCTGTTGCAGCTCTTTCCTCTCAGTCCTAATCAGTAAATGATAAAGATAAATAATGTGCTACTGTATAGAAGATATTTACTGTCCAGTGATCAGTAAGTGTGCCTGTCACATCTTTAAACACCTCAGATTGATCAAAACCCTGCATCCATGAGGAGATTTTCAGCCTGAAGTTCCTCCATTAGAGTTGTAGATGTACTGTTTCTTCAATTGTAATATGCTGAAAGTAAATTTTGGTGCAAAGAAGAAAAAAAAAAGAAAAAAAATTGCTGTAGCTTTAAGTTCACAATAGAAGAATAGTTAGGGTGACCATCTGGACAGACAGCTCTAAAATCAGACTGGCTGGACGTCTGTCACACGTCATCACAGTTTATATTTTGTCCTTAGGATGAAATGTAAAAAGTGAGTACGCATGACAGATATCCGCACAGTCTGTTTTTAGAGCCATCTATCCAGACATATGGTTACCCTGAGAATAGTGCACATGTTTGTGTAGTTAACATCGTTTCACCTTAACCAATTCCATTCAGAAAACAATGTAATGAGTTACCTAAATACCTGATAATAATGTTCAACAATGTGTTTCACATTTGTCATTCATTCATTCGTCTTCTGAACCCATTCTATCCTCTCTAAGATCACGAGGTGCTGGAGCAAAGGTGGAATACATCCTGGACAAGTCACAGTTTTGTTACAGGGTCAACAACCAGTCTTTCTCACATTCACACCTACGGGCAACTTTAGGGTGACCAATATGTCATACCTACTCTGCACTCTGTCACCTTTCCCCTCATTCCCGTCGCCTGTTCTCATTTAGTCCTTACACACCTGTCTTCATCACTTCACACTATTTAAGTTCTGTTCTTTCCTGCTCTTCTTGTTGGTTTGTTACTTACTGTATCTCTGGCTGTGCTCTTTCTAAGACGGTTCCCCAAGCATCCATTCAACCAGATCTACTGGTTGCTGCTCCTGTCAGACGGTTTTTGAATATGGACTCAGAACTCAGTCAACTCTGAGTTGTTAGACAACCTTGCTGTAATCTTGCATGTTTTATTTTGTTTCACTTCCCTAGCTGAAATTAGAAGCTACTTTGATAGCGCTAAATGGCAGACATACAAGTCTCTTTATTTTTTTTTTCCCCAAAACCCAGTAAATGTGATGAACAGAAAAATATAGTGGAAAAAGAACTGATATGGTGGAAGATGATGATCATCACCCTCAAGACTCACCATTCTGTATTCAATAAGCGGCTCTCTTCCCCATCACTGCTGCTATGATGAGTCAGTGTCAGAATCCCCCACAATTCTGACTCGAATCTGTATGGTTCAATGCTTCCTTCACTCTCTTCTTGTTCACCTTAGTCTCCTGCATCCTTCTGTGTCTCATCACAGATCCTGAATGTCTCTTCATTCAAAGCTAAGCTAAGCTAAGCTAAGCTCTACGTGTCTTAGTACCGCTAACCTTTTCTCCCATGCAAACTCTGTTGCACTTTCTATAAAATGTCAAAATGATAAGGTAACAATTGTCAAAATTGTGAGATAATAGTCACATAACTATAATATATAGTCACAGTTTGTCTCCACTGATGTTCCTTCTGAAGTGACTTTTCGTACTGTCACATCTGTTTAGTTTGAAAAAGTAACGAGTCTATTCTGAGAATGTAAAGAGTATAAAGTACAGATATTTATGCAAAAATGTAGGGAGTAAAAGTAAAAAGTTGCCAGAAAAATAAATACTCAAATAAAGTACAGGTACCTATAAAAAAATCTACTAAAGTACAGTAAAGGCAGTACTTGTACTTAGTGAATTCCAGCTGTGACATTTACTTTCAATGTGGTACTAATTTAAAATCAAAGGTTCAGTCTGTGCCTCTCTGTGCTGATCATAGTCAGGTCATTAGCCTGTTACCATATCATTACTGTTACATCACATACATTTTTATTCACACATACAGGTACAGCCTTTGTACCTTTGTAAGAACACATATGCTGCACTAGTTTCATGAGTGATAGGACAGACAACTGTGGTTTGGATTGTGCCGGGCACAAATTCCTGAGCCGCTGTTTTCCCTACTTCACCCCTACTTGATACCTGGTGGGCCGGTCTGAGCTCAAAATTCCTGGGTTGATTTTTTTTTTGTCCCAGTCCACCCCTCTTTAGAAATAATTAAAGTTCACAGGAAGCAGCACAGCATAAATCCTTTACATAAGCAGCCTTTTAAAGTGAGTTTAAGGCTCAAACATCATGGGGGTCTGAGTTTAATATTTGCTTCTAGTTTTATGGTCTCCCCCTCTATCATGGTCCTGTCCCACATACCCACTGGACCATGTCACTTCCTCAAGCTACATTGCATTGCATCACATCACGTTCCTGATGCAATACAAGGACAGTGAATCTTTAGTTGTTTGTAAGCATCAACAGGAGCCCTGGTTTAAGTTTATCAGGAATCCCATCATACTCTCAGTAATGTCACTGCTACATATCAAACATACCTCATGTATACGTGCAAGGCCTGAGGCAAACACATGTTACGGAAACAATTTAGGTAATCCATGGATTGTTGAACAAAGTATTTAGAGGAATGCTGAGAAACCTCAGGAGTATGTGATCCTCTTAAAAGACATTCATAAGAGCTCTGCTGTTTGTTATCTTCAACGCATGCGAGCGTCTTGTTGGTTGGTCGTTGTTAGTCTATTACTCATCCTCCACATTCACCAGCTGCTTAAGTGATGGATCAAACTTCAATAAAGCCTCACATCACCACAGCAGGCTCTTCACCTGGCTTTTGCCACCCTGGAGAGTCAAAAAACACAGAGGTGGGTTAGTGCTGATCAAAGGATTCACAGCACTCTGGCCTGATTGTCTTTCATGTCAGACAAAGGCAATTAAACGCGGCCTTGGACTGAAAGCATTTTTGTGGCAGTGGAACATTCCAGGAGGGAAATGTGATCTGTTTGTTGAAAAAGGAGCTTTGAAGTTACCTGACTTTGGCCTGGTCATACAGTCTCTCAGGTTACAACAGCTGGCTGAACAGCCTTGCCTGTTCTGAAGCAGAGACAACAGCGCACCAGTGCAAACAGTGTAATCCATATGACTCAGGCTGCTCTTGTAAATCATGTCTTACCTGGTAGAGGTAGAGGAGGACGGCCCCAGGCTACACTTGGCACACTTCACTCCTCTCCTGGCTCTTTTGCCTCCACACCTCATTTATCACATTCCGGTGTTTCCCTGTCACAACCTGCATTTGAAATGAAACATTATGTGTCAGAGTATTGTGCTCATTCTGCTGCGGAGGTGAGCTGTCCTTCCGCAGAAAATAAATCATATCCATAAAAATACTCCACCACACCAAGCTTTTATGACCTTAACATAGATGTCATTATCTAAAACACTACATAAACAATAAGCTAAACTCTCTACATCTTTTTTTGTCTGACCATGCAAGCATTTCTCAGCCTAAAACAAAGGCTGTCTGTTAAAGTGATGTCATCTCCCACCCCCATCCCTGATAACCCTGATAACACCAGCATTATGTTCTAAGCCTTGACAAACCCCCCCCCTCCAGGGCCACACAAGACATTTTGGAATTGTTTTCATAGGTGGAGTAGAACTTCCAGTAATATGCTTTCTTCATCTGTAAAATTTATGGATTAAATATGTCATTTATTCCTTTAGGCCTAATTTTATGATTAAACTTTAACTCTTTTTTTCCCCTCTTTATCTAAACTGTAAAACAGAACTAAAAAATTTGAAACATTAAGTTGAAAATGTTGATGGAAATTAATTTGGGTTTGATGTTCACTATTACTACTAAGAAAGAAATCAAGAAGTAAGTTAAGAACTGAGTTGATCTTTTAGAATGACAAGCTACGAATAGCCTTATGTCAGAAAAACGTATAGGTGTCATTCCGCTGAAAAAAACACTTCCACACTCCTTTTGGAATCTGATGGGTCACCCTGAGTTACCAACACATGCTGCCTTTTAAAGTGGTTTGTCACCTCCACTGGCTGCATAACGCATTCACAGAAAACAACAAGAGGAACGAGGGACCTTGAAAAAGCTGGTCCACGTGACGTGAGATGGACTTTAGTGAATCTGAAGTAGCATTAGCATTAGCATCTACAGGAGAAGACGGTGCCACATTAGCTGCTGCACAAACTTGAAAAAAATGGTGGAGCAAACTGGTTCATATACTCTCTGTAGGAATAAAGCCTTGTTTTTTTTCCCTGTATCCAAGCGACGGTGCGAAACCTAGCTGGATGCTACTCAGGTAAGGTAAACACACAGAGCGAGAGGGGAGTTTCTTCATGCATTCTGAGCCAATCAGAGACACCCCGTCACCACGTCATGGACATGTATAAGGAAGTAGCGGTAAACTCTGTTATTCAACCTCAAGTCATTTTTCTACCGTGCAAAAACAGCTGGAAACAAAGCAATTAAAAAATAAAAATAAAAAAAAAATAGAACCAACACACAATGTATTCAATAACAATAGAGAACACAGTAATATTAATGAAATAACCATAAGAAAAATTGTTCTTTTGTGATGGAAAAAATACACTTAATGTGTTAAAGGTTAATATATTTTCAAAAATACTTTGGATTTCTGCCTTTTCCCCCTTTGTACACTGTTGTCTATAAAGTTTTGTCAACAAATTCTCATTATTTAATACTTACTCATGAAAATTTTAAGTAATTGACTTTAAAATTAATTAAATAAATCAACTTCCATACTCTCTCATTATTAATTAGACTGGATCAGATTACATATATTGTTGTAATAATTTAGTTTTTAGACAAATGACTGTTTTTATTCCTATTTATACACATTAGTAATCACCTTTGACCTGGGACAGTGATTGTATACTACACTTTATCATCATCTTTATTTTTAAATCAATAATAATCACATTATCACAAACGTTTCATGAAAAACAAATACAAAAAAAAAAACAAATATTTTATTCCAACTTTATTGGCAATACTGAATACAACTGCATACTATGAGACAAAAACACTCATTTTTAGATTTTTAAAAATTATAATTATTTTGGAGTTTAACCCCCACAGCAGTCACCTGGTCACATGAAAAGAGATGATGCAAAATGTTGACACACACATCCCTGTAATACACTGTAAAATGACAGCCATTACATATGACTTCCATTTTGACTATACTTTATGGAGTCCATTAAACTTCAGATCTTAAATTAAGATAATGCATTACGGCATAATATATCCAGGTTTAAAAGCCCTGGTGCCTGTTTGTCTCCTCACATAATATTGTTACACAGTAATGTTGCTTAGTAATGCCTGGGTAGGAACATACTTTACACTATGGAAAGGCCCTTACACAATTTAACAAACATTCCAGAGAAACAAAGCCAGGCTCATAAAGGAAACTGAAAAGAAAGCTGTAAATTCTTTAAAACCCAGACACATTTCTGTTTTGGATACCAAGCTCTCCGAAAACAACCAGGAAGTTAGTGTTTTAACTACAGCTCTACATGTTAAAAGCACTGGCATAAAACTGAAATAGCTCTTTCCCATCAGTTGTACCCAAGGGGATTATGGGAAAGTGCCACTGCCACACCACTGACCCTCCATTGTGGTATTGTGTACATATATATGTGTATTGTGCCCACCTTCAAATGCCCAAGTAATGCTTCATATTTCCATTTATTCATGTGAAGGTCAAGAGGTCAACACTAAAAGACAAAAAGGTTTCTTCGATGAGGCCACAGGCAGAAGGCCAGGTCAGAAACGCCTCTCCCTGCCCTTTTATCCTCACAAATATCTCACTTCCTCACTTCAAAGTCTTTGTTATTTCAGCTTCATTGTGTTTACAGTAGGTAGACTGAAAATCCAGTCCTGTACGGGGAAGTCTGCGGCCATGTCCTCTTGAGTTATAAAGTGCAATTAGTTCAAAGAATCTTTAAACAACAGCCATCTTGTGTTTATAAGTTCTCAGTGTAAAATGATGGTGCAGTCCCAGTGTAAAGGCCACCAGTGCTTCCATGGCATCACAGGAGCAGTGATCTCACTCAGCCACCCTCTCCTGACGTCTCTCGTGTTTGTCACGGTTGCCAGTTTCGGCCCTACGCTCCTTGTTGGAGCTGTTTTGAGACAACGAAGTAACTGGTCAGAGAGGAATGCAGTGGCACAGCAGTATGACACAAGCTGAGCACCCACTCCAAACGGAAACACAAGGAGGGGTAAAGTACAAGGAAAAGGTGTTGGGGAGAATATGTAACGTGTGTCTCAATGAGCTGCTATTTCTGGCATTCCAGTGTATTAAATAAAATAACCACACATTACTGTGTGCCGTCACTGTATGAAGGAAGTGCAGACGTGAACATAACCACGATGGATCAGAGTTAGGATGTGGTTTCAGAGTGGCCTCCTACATGAGCTGGCATATTCGTAATGAACAAAACTGTGACACTTTTCAGGAATTTTCTCCATTTCACATAAATACATGAGCACCTGTGAAATTATTTAGTCAGTTACTATGGTCTCAAAAAGTAAACTTTAAGCAGGGTTCGGCCCAGTTTTATGGAGAGCTGGGTTACAATTACAGGTTGTTGTTTTTTTTACCTCCGCCATGGAGGTATTAAATTCGGGTCTGTTTGTCTGTCTGTCAGCAGGATTACACAAAAGGTTCTGAATGGATTTTGATTAAACTTTCAGGAATGATAGATAATGGCTCAAGGATGAAACGGTTCGATTTTGATCAATTAAGGTCAAAGGTCAAGGTTGCACTAAAGGTCAACAGCTAAAACACATCAGTGGTAATATCTCAGTATTCAGACAAGATAGAATCTCGCAGGTTATTTTTCATTCACATCGTCTCATGTTTGGACATCAGATGGGTCAACACCTATGGCTTGATCACATCATGTTTTGACGTAATATGACACCATATCAAGCCTTGGCGGAGGTCTGCTGTCTCTGACTGCCTTGTTTTTGTGTAATTTTGTCAAAAAATATAAAGCAATTCAATCAACTTTTTCTTTCTCTGTGTTATTAATATTAAAAACCAATGCCCTCCTGCCATACAGAATGAATGTTTTGAAGTAAAGAAGTGAGTCTTTAAAGCTGAAGTGGCTACAAACGTCACTTCTCTATGTGTTTTCTCTGTGTCTGTGTCATCACCTTTTACTGCTTCTGTAGAATACACCTTTTTCCTTTCACAGTGGTGACCCAGATTTGTCTTCTTCAACAGGTTGATCACTGTGCATTAATGTGTTTCAGGCAGTATTTGAGGTTAGATAACATCCGTCCATCAGCTCTTCCAGTTCAGTATTGCAGAAAACTCATCCCTCTACTGCGTCAGTATAGTCTGTGTTACTGTTTCCAGACAGAAACTTATGTGTGAAACCTATACTTGTGTTTCACACTACAGTAACAGGCTCTACATGTACTGTGGTAGATTCTTTGTGTCTTTATCACAATTTGGCTCTACAATTATTTACACTGGTCTCAACAGAATATTTAATAAAAGCAATTAATACAAAAAACAAAGAGACCCCTTATTAGATGGTAACAGCAAACAATGCCAAAAACTGTAGAAACAAATGGTGGACAAAGACACGATTATATAATACTCTATTCTTCAATACTATATTGTAAAAAAGGACTATTACATACTCTGTTGTTCGACCTCAAGTTATTTTACTACGGTGCAAAAACAGTTGGAAACAAAGCAATCTGGATGTTTTTTAAAATTGAACCTACACACAATGTTTTAAATAACAATGGAGAACACAGTAATATTAATGAAAGAACCAAGGAATGACAACTTTAATGTAAGCCACTCTAATGGAAAGAATCTAGTTCCTGAATAGTGATAGACTGATACCATTTTTTATTTATTTTTATTTTTATTTTTTTACATCAGCTTTAGCCGATAACGGATAAAGGCTGCCAATATTTCTAAGCTGATATTTGGAGATGATGCCAATTTCTTTTCTCTGTCAAATTATATCAAATGTCAGAAAATCTTCTTTTTTTAAAGGAAACATTTATTGAACTAAACATAATAAGCTACTAGCAAAACTAAAAAAGAAGAAAGGTATGGTAGAACAGATAACATTAATTTTTAATATAATAAAACTTACATTCAGATTAAAAAAAAACAAGAAAGTGTCCAGTATACTTAATTTTCAGTCAGTTCTTCCTAAAATAAATATCAAGGTGAGGTAGAACAGGTAACTCTATCTCCAAAAACTCAGAGGTGCTGTGAATTTCGTATGTCACTAAATCATGACAGGGCAAAAAATAACATATTGGCCAACACAACAGGCAGTTGAGTTGAGTTCCATTTTATTTTGAGCACACAATAATCATCAAAACATCATTGAAAATGGTCAACAATTTTTTTTCTTGTACTCAAAAAGGAGTGGGAAGTGTAACTTATAAACTCCCACCCCCCTTTTACAAACTAAATTTCAAATATACTGCATTAACACACAATCTACTTTTTTATGTCATTTATATCATTACCACAAAACATCCATAACCATTTATATACACATTATTTACAATTCACCTCATACAATCTGACATGATCAACTAAAGTACTAGTACAGGCAAATACCAATACAAGAAAAATAAGATAATATCAGTCAGTATCAGTATATCATTAGTACTGAAGCCACAAAAGAGTCTGTCATAGGGAGGGTTTACCTAAATATATACAAGAAGTTTATAATAATCACTGTGAATTGTCCAAAAATGGGACTTCAAAACTATTAGTACCAGGGTCTTCAGTTTCTTTGCATATGTTAAGTATCTGTGATGGAAAAATCATGCATTAAACAGTTTACAGTTTTCATATTCCACGTAAACAAGTCTTTTCTTATTGTTCCATATAAGATTTAACTTCCTCCCAGGCTGTCTTAGGTAGGTTCAAGTCGGCATCTAAAAGCAGATATGTCCCATATATGTGCGATACAAGTCATGTGGTTACGACGGAGTGACCTCCACATGTCTGTCAGTATCACCTCATAACACTACTGTGCATAATCTGTGTATGGCTTGTACAGTTAATAAATGACTCACTTTCTGATCTCATGACTCTGAGGTGGAAAATGAAAACTAGATATAAAGAGGATGCTGGACTTTTGGCACTTTGTGTGAACCTGGTAAAGGCAGGTCAAATTGTAGCAACTGATTCACCAGAACAAACCCATATACTTTTTCTTTAAATCTGTTTTGTCAGAGGAGTAGTGTGGAAAACAACTAAGATGCATGATACTGGAGTGGGAATCAAGTACCTCTAAAGTATTCAGGGAGAAACAGCGGATGACAGTAATGCATGTGGCCTGTGGTTTGCAACCGCAAGCATTGCTGAAATAAATGAGATGAAATCAACACAGACTCCATTAGTACCAACAGGAATTACCACATTCCACAAACAAAAATTATATAAAGAGATGCATTTATTAGGAAAAGCTGATATTAGATGAACAGTAATGGGGAAAACAATTAAGCACCATTAAAATTGTACATAATCTCAAACATTATCATGAAATATTTAAAAAAAAAATTTGTTTCAAAGGGTTTGACTGCACCAAACAGAGACTAACAAATGCAATTTTTTTGTTAATTGTTAATAAGAAAAAATAACAAAACAAAATTCTTCATAGTTTCAACATGCCCTGGCATGTCCTGGATGTGTTTCATAATCTACTGAAACATCTAGTTTTGACCTTCATAGATCTAAGCACACGCAGAAAGGAGCATGTGGTTTTGGGGAATGGAAAAATACTTGGTAAAGTTCAATGACTGAAGAGGGATTCTTAATGTAATACATTACAAATGCATGGGGCATCCAAAACCCTTTTTAGTAGTGCATACACACAGATGAAATGACAGACTGGGTATTACTGAAGCTGAAGCAAAACAATGTCAGATGTCAATGTCAGTGACTGCAGTGTTTGGTAGTTTTTTTGGCACCACTGAACAAAAATTCCATAGTTACCTTTCAGCATATTGTAATTGAAGTGGTTTTTAAAGGAAACAAGAACTGACTTGTACTCAAGTCATTCAGATGTGGTTCTACAGCTCAACACAGAAGTTTGAAAATGTGGTTTCACTGTTCCACAGCAATGTTTCCCTATTGATCTCTATGTTGTTTATTTTTTCCATTATTTATTTATTTATTTTTTCTTCCTAATTACATTTGGATATATCTCCTTTGGACTGAAAGGAGAGAGCAACACAGGGACCGTATTTGTATTAGGATAGATGAAATGCAGAGAACAACATTTCCCTACAGGGGTGATAAAGTGAGTTAACTATTCATTTTGCCTCTTGTAGCTGTAGGCAATGATATTAGATTAAACTAGAGAAACAAAAATACACCATCATATCAGCTTACATCACATCAAGAATGGATGGAGCTCATCTGTCCTTATAACACTGTGTTATCTTATGTCTGGAAGCTCCAGTTTCTCCCACCATTAAACACAGGTACATGTTTATATGTTTATTCGACTGTCAGTGCCCAGGACTACAGCGCTGGTGAAGATCTGGAGTAATCCCTAAGCGCCTTCAGTGGCTATGTGTGCACTAATGCTAATGCTAATGCTAGGTACTTGTATGTGTATAAGTGTGGGCAAAATGTAGACTAGAAATTTCCCTGTGTAAATAATAAAGCAAGTTAACCATTAACATGTAGTTTATGTGGTCTGTCACAATTTGATGAAAGTGGGTCATATAGAAACCCATTTATCTCTTGATGCCAGTAAAACTGATATCCAGGAGTGTGCATTTGCAAGAATCTGGCAAAAATATACAAATCACAATACTTGGATCATGATATAATATATCACAATATGCCATGATACTGTTAAAAAGGACATTTTTTTCTTTTTTGTTTGTTTGTTTGCTTCCTGGAGTACACATTAAACACATTTTTATTTGATCGGAACCAAATTTAATATTATATAACAAAATGTTCCTGTGTTGAAAACATAAATAATTTTCTACAAGCATGATCCTGCTCAAATGTTTTTATTCTATTAGTTCATAAATAACATTATTACATTATTTTTGTGCCATCCCAGCAAAGGAGCTATAACATCTGCCTCTCAGACAGTAAAATAACCATTGTTCAATAAAAGTGTTAAATTATAAATCAGACATAAACAATAAAGAAAAAAAAATGAACCTCTGGCATATCTACAATTGAATAAATACCTAAAAATATTGATCCAATATTGATACAGTATCATGAATATTGCAATATACTGCAGAACCCTCTACTAATATGTACAGAAAAGTGACAAACTGGAAGAATTACATGAGTTTAAAAAAAAAAAAAAAAAAAAATTCCAGTGCCACTTTTTATTTTTTATTTTTGTAAATTCACCAACTTTTTGGAAAGCATAGAGTCTGTTTCAGTTTGCGTATGTGTGGGTGTGTTTGTGATGGCAGCTGTGACACTCACTATAAACAAGAACTAATTTTCAGACATTAGACACATCATCCCACATCCTCTTCTATCCCCTGGTTCCCTCTTTTGTTTATTTTTACATAGAAAAGGATATTTTTAGTGGATTCGCTACTTTAGGTGACAAACATGCACTTCTAAAGAAAAACTATTGAAATAGCACAGCTGACAGACTGAGGAAAGAAAACCAACTATGTCGGTAAGGAACAGAGTACTGGAAAAAAAAAGGGAAAAACAAAGAACAATCTTTGTGTTTATGCAAGATGGGCCTTTTCTTGGGTGTGTAGGGTCAGCAGTGTGTCGTCAGTGTGTGTATATGTGTGTTTAGTGGATGTGTGTGTGTGTGTGTGCCCGTCTGTGTTTCCGTTTGTGGTGCTTATGACTGTGCAGTAATCAGCCAGCAGGAAGAGCCTGTCCATGTGCAGACAGCGTATCTCCCCTGGCCTGAGGATCCACCCGACTTGTCACACAATAAACACACACGTGCACACAAACACACACACACATGCATATTCTCCACACTGTTTCCAATTGTCCAGACTATGCATAGCACTGTGTTGGGTTTAGATTACAAAGACCTAAACAAAAAACAAAAAGTATCAGGAAGTACAACTGAAAGAAATTCAGTAAATGGAACAGAATGGAGTTTTAACACAGTGAGACAACAGTACAGTACTGTTTACTACGTTATACAATAGACACAATGGTCTTGACAGATGAGCTATTTTTACTGACTGTGAACTTGATATAATGATAGTAAATGGAAAACAACATGCGTGGGGTAAAAGTGTCAGGGAGTGGTGAGATAAATGTCAGCATAACAGAAAACCCAAAATAAAGTTCTTTCTTAGTTGATGCTAGTGTTTGTTTCACAAGACATTCCAAGCAGATTAATCTATTTTTAGCCTGTTGAACTAAAATTAAGCAGCCATGTATGCACAATGGATGGAATAACATTGGTATTTAAGATAAGTCTCTTGTTGGCTTTGCTGTAACCGTAGGTTTTCACCATTCAAGGCAGAAAAATGTGCTATTGTATAAGGTCAGAACCGAAACATTTGAGACATTCTGTAAAATATTTTTAAAAAAAAACTAGATTCCACCATTTTGTATAACCCCATATTTTATTGACAATAATAACTAGAAAAGCACTTTGAGAGCGCAAACCTCCGCCAAGGCAGACCTCCCCCTACGAATGAAGAGAGGTCTACTAAGGAGGTTATGTTTTTGCCAGAGTTTGTCTGTCTGTCTGTCTGTCTGTTATTCAGCAAGATAACTCAAAAAGTTATGGAAGGATTTTAATGAAAATGTTATGACGTGTTGGGAATGTGATAAGGAACAAATGATTAGATTTTGGTCATGATCCAGAAGAGATCCTGGATTCGGGATTACTTTGAAATTTTACATTGTGGTAAATGGAGAATACGTTTCAACGTGATCCAGAATCCAGGATCTCTTCTGGATCATGACCAAAATCTATTCATTTCCACATCTCCCCTTTACCAACCGACCCTTTAAATTTCATCAAAATCCATCCACATGTTTTTGAGTTATCTTGCTAAATAACAGACAGACTGTCACAACCTTTCCTCCAGCTCCATAACTTAGTCATGTGTTTTTCAGATCTCAGTTTACCATAACCTGGACAGTTTCACATCACCACGCACTATAGCTGAGCCCAGGTGTTGTCTCTGTTTTTGTCTTGTCTGTTCTCCCTTTGATACCGTGCATCTCAGTCCTATTTCCACCCCCACCCCACCCCCCATGACACAGTCAAATCAACCTTTGGTGGAGGTAATAATTGATTACATTTCTATAGTACTTTTTAAGGCAGTTTACATCACTGATTTACTCCCATATTACAATAACAACAATAAGCTCCATAGCACATTGTGAAAAATAAAGGTGAAAAAAAGTGTGGAATGTTTACATCTGGGTGGGTGTGGAAATGGCCTGGGGTACTTTTACCCCAGTACCCCCCGAAAGATCATGGGAATCCAATATTGGCTTCTGGTCTTGTCCCTTTAATACAGGGATTTCTCCAGATTGTAAGATTTTTAAATGATTTACAATAGATAATGAGATATTGAAAGCATGAAGGAATATTATTCTGACATTTTTCAGCAATATGTAGATCTATAATTTCACAGACTATTGAAATTTTGTCCATTTTTATTTTTGACACACATGTTACTGACCTGTTGCAAATTAACTTTATTCAGAGTCCCACTTACTTTTTCAGCCTTTTGTTGTTGGAACTTTTTGGAGATTCAAGATTGTTTATTTGTCCTGCAGGAAATATGTGTTGGACAATCAAAATTGCCACATACAACACATAACGTATAACAAAAGTCACAATAGGTAGATACCCAGAGTGCATAATAATAGATGTGCTTCCATCATCAAGTTCAAAGATATGTTATAATTCTTAAAATGAAGCATTTTTTAAATTTCTTATTTAAATTTCGAACTTTGTTTTTAGTGTTTTTCGGTGGGGGGGTCTGGGAAATAAAAAAATAAATAATCAGAGACCCCAAATGCACCATAAAGTAAAAGCGACGATTAACATATTACCTCTATGGCTCAAATACAGACTGCTTATAGTCTTCTGAGCAAGTCCTGTGAGCAACACACACTGACACATATCTGGCCCCTAAAACAATAAACCTTCTGGGAAATCCTACTGTAACCAAAGTTTGCCAGGTAGCACATGTATGTAAAGGGAAATATTGCTGTTAAGGAAATTTAGACTCTTTCATTGACTCACGTGTACAAGGAAAATGACGAAGGCGAAGAAGCAAGACAGAAAGAATATAATCGTGTAGAGAAAATGATAATCGACAGACACAATGGGAAACAGGGTGTGGGTGCTCTTCATCGTGACTGACTAACTTTGACTGGGAAAACTCTAACCTCATCTTCACTCACTACTGAAAGTCAATGGTGACACACAAGCTCACAAAACACTTCTTTCAGCCTTACAAAGAGCGAAACATCTGCAATCAATTACACCCACTCTCCCTGCTATAGAATCCAATAATGACTGTAAAAAGCAAATGCAATTTTCTTTTATGATGTTGTTTTCTTTGCCTGGCATCGTTCTCTGTAACTATAGAGATGGACAGTAAAGGTTGGCACTTCACTCAGGTGATGAGAACACACTCTTTCTCTACTACTAAGTCTATTGGACACATTGCTGTTGGGATATTATCACTATATAAGGTACTATAATGCAGTCTGACACACACTCACCCACAGGAGGAGTGACAGGAATGCCAGTCCTGGATGGTAGCCAGTGCCTACTCACCCTGCACCAACCGCTGCTCAGACCTGCATAACAGCAGCGTTTAATGTGAGTCTACAGTGAACCAGCATCTCCAACAAAGACCTATGATATCACTTCCCCTTAGTTCACAGCTTTGTTTGATGTGGGGTCTTTGTTGGTGGACCAGGGGGCGAGGCGATACCCCACTGGGATGGACGTAGGTGGGAAGAGAGAGGGGAAAGAGGCCCGTTAATGAGCACAGAAGCAGGAGGATGTTGTGGTCGGTCGCAGTGCGGCTACTTGGTTTACCAAACTCATTTCCTCCTCTGGGTTCTGCTGCTGTGCTGAGATCTCCCAGCAGGCCCTGACCTGAATGTTAGGTCAGAAAAGACGAAACAGTACACAGATTTGGAGGGAGTGTCTAAAGAGGGATGGAATTCAGTGACAATATAGATGTCAGTGAAAAGGGTGTAATTACTTGAAGGGAACTCCCAGAGTTACAAAAAACACACCTGCTGTTTGAAACAATCGAACCACTGTCTTAGAAAATAGCACAGAGGCATCATGGGAAGTCAGATCAGGTGTGTTTGACAGGGATAGAGGTAGGACAGTAAACTGAAAACAGATGAGAGGGACAGAGGTAGAAGAAGTCCAGTGCACAGTAAATTTTGCAGTGTTAATTTGGAGAAAATGGGACCAAATACACTCTAGAAGAAGTTAAATAAACTCTCTAAGTGTTGATTTAACACTGCAAAATTTACTGTGTGGTGAGGGTCTAAACGTCAGACATAAAAACTAAGACTAAAATGCAGACATAAAGTCCTCAACAGAACTCTTCAACTTGTTCCACAATTTTATTAAACCACAAAGAATCCACAGATCATTATATCCTTGCTCATCCCAGAGGGTGTATGTAGATTTACCAGGAAATCCATCTGTCCATCTAATGTTTTTGTCCACCCCATTTCTCAGGTAATGTTCAGTCAATTGTTTCCAATGTTGACAAACATATTCTATACCATAAGAAGAGTTGCAGTGCAAATTTTCGTTGCAGAATTACAATTTTTTGATATTTTACAAATATTTTTAAATTTCAACATAGAAAATTTGTCTATTCCATTTCTCTGACACTCTTTATTTGATTCTTTTCACAGTTCATACATATGGTCTTTATATATGCTTTTCTCTCCATTTTTGTGCATTTAAAAAAAAAAATTAAGATGCAAAATTAATCTTTAGGTAGGCTAGGTATGAGTGGTAAGTGTTGTCTGACTGGATGGGCTCTGCTTACTTTTTGACATGTGATCTATGCTTTCTTCCTTCTTATATTTTAGTGCCACAGTGTAAATGATAATAATTGTTAGTATGATAAATAAAAGTCTTTTGTCATGTCCATTAGAATATGTTTTATACATGACAGTGATTTCATTGAAGGATTATTTTAGTTTCAAAATAATTCAAAGTACATTCTTATGCACCTGAAATGTACATCCTATGACCAAAAGAGCTCCTAACACCACTAAATGTAGAAACTACAACAAAATGACTCAACAGCTTAACAGCTTTCCTATGAATGCAGTCAGTAGTATGTAACATAATACATGATGTAGATAGATAACAGCTGCCAGTAAAACCAACTGCTTATGATTCAGTATTCATGTTAATTTAACTACTGGTGGTCAAACTTCATGTCTTTTTTGTTCTGAAAGGACATGATGGGATAGGCTAGAACAAATACAGCAGGATTCTTCATTCATGATGTCCAAAAGTCTCTGTTTTCATTATGACGTTTGAGTTTTTGAAATAAAACAGAATCATCAGTGTTTCAGTTTTTGTTTTCAGCATCCTTGTACTAGTACGAATGCCATGCAAATACAGCAAAAGTTATGTGTTTTAAAACACAACAGTGTCTGGATTGACATCACATTAGTTCAAATATATCATATGGTATCAATAAGTGGTTATGTTTCTGGGGTCACAAATATTGGTCTTTGGTCTTGTACTGCCATACGTCCATATGTCCAAATTCATGCCACATTGATTCTTGTTGTTTTTGAATGTAATAAGGACTGGACAAAACAGATGCAAACAAAAAATGTTTTGTGGTTCTTGCCACAGCACTGGGGGACTCATTTTCTCATTTGTCTATCACCATAGAGCCAATCAGCACCCTTGTTATATCATGCCATGTGTCTATCCAATTACAGGAAAAAGCTAGGGTACTACTTACTGGAGGCTACATCAAGACAACATCACTCGTGGTATTTTTCTTTTTCAGCTTCTCAAAGTTTTGCATCTGTACACATATTGGCATCCCAGACCTTTGGAAGCAGAAAATAGGAACTAAAACAGGTGCAGCTTAGTTTAGCTTACCTTTGTCTGGATAACTGTGCTTTTGCTGTTTGCAGGCTTTATCATCTGCATCTCCTGAAGTGAACTGCACATGAGACTCCAACTATGTATAACTTGGGAACGGGTCAGAAGTGTAGGCACTTACACCACAAACAGGGGAAGTGAAAACAAAGGAAATGTAGAACAAGTGGTAGATGGAAGCTCCACTCTTTGACTGGAACTTCATATGGATCCTAACCCTGTGTACAATGCCAAGTTTCTCCAAATACTGGTCCCTTGCTTCCCTATTTAATGTATCCTGGTATATCCCACATCCCTTTTTCTTTCCTTTTTTTTCTGTTTGCTTCTATAGTCATTCTACGGTTTGTTTACACTCATGAGGCTCCTAACATTGCCGGCACATCCCACAATGCAATACATGCTAGTAAAAGTATTGCAAGATCTCACAATACTTTACCCATTTTTTTCCACTGCAAATGTCCCCTAAAGGGCTCCACACATGTGTAATCCTGCTGACAGGCAGACACAAGAAATAGGAGTGCTGAATTTAAAAAAAAAAAGTTGGTTTTATGGCTTTGATTTGATTTCAAACACAAAATATTCAGTACAGTACATTTAATAGACCTTGCTCAGTCAATGACATTTTATAACCTTAACCAGAGGATGTACGAAAACAACTGTTCCCACAGGGATGTGTCATATTCAGATGGGGGGCCCCTTTGTGCCCCTACAAAGCTTTGGGGCTATGTCACATTCCCGAAATCTATGCTAGGGAAGGGGGCTCAGAGAGGGAGAGATATTTTCACACCGAGGCACAAAGCCTCGGTCAAGGCACAAAGGCACAAAACCACAAACCATCGTCTCCATGACTCACGCAGGGGGGAGGAAAAGGGGCTGAGTAATCACAATAATAACCACCTTCATCCTGCCGTCTCGACAGTTGCTACTAACTGAGACTCCTCACCCAATCAGTACAGTAATACAAAATCAGATCACTCCGCATGATGAGACCATATTGCTGTTGAATCAGCTGTGTCAAGACATATGTGTGTGCTGAGCTCGCTAATTGTAGAGTCTTACTAATCACATCCATCTCTCATCCAGTAATGGGGTGGATTTTAGCAAAGCTTTTCACACGAAGGAGTCAACTAAGTGGTCCTTTGGGGCTTGACTTTACTGCCTTATGCAAAGCTGCCTGTCACATGTGTTGTTCTGATAATGATAGAGCGATCTGGACCAGGAGCTTAGCTGTCATGTAATGGACACAGATGAAAACTAGATCTCTTTGCCAACTAAGTGCTTCAATGGGTGCAACCCTTTCTAAGTGTGTGTGCTGGCAGAGGGAGATCAGGGGCGCGTCTGCCACGAGCTCAGCTCTCACTCTGAGTGAAGCCATCATCCATGACCTCATCCCAGGAAAAAATCCCCTCTCCTGCCTTTCTCTCCTCCCTCTCCGCTCCTCCACCAGCTGAGTGCTCCCTTTGCATTCCTGCTCTCTGAACAGCTCCCACACTGTCTCGCGGCGGCAGCGGGAGAGAAGGAACACAAAGTAGTAGTGGGTGGACGGATAGAGAACAGCAGAGGGGAAAGTCTTGCTGAGGTCACAGACCCCACTTATAGCCTGTGGGCTGCTTCGGCGGCCTCACAGGGGAGAATGTAAATTTGTTGGGGAGTCAGTGAGATGAATGCAGATGAATGAAGAAACTTTAAACAGGGAAAGTTATTCCTTCGTTAGCCTTCATATTTCCAGGCCCATGGTCACATAATCCTACCATACATTAAACACAAGACACCCCAAAGAAACACCCTGGAAAGATTGGCAGTCCATGAAAAGTGTATGCTAATGTACAACAACCACTGCTTGAAACTGGGGCTTTTACAGAACTGTCATGCAGTGTAATACCACTGAGGTCCACTATGATGGCTCTGCAAAATAGACTCCAGAAGAGGATATTAAATTCTTTGTAGAAATATTAAGTTGACCTTTTTTTTCTCAAGAGTCTGGTCTCATTTTTTTCAGTTAAATAGATTTTTTTTAAAGCGTATTGTTTAGTATTTTGTGGATGTTTTCTTCGTAAGATTCTGTTTAATGAATGAACAACCTTATTTTCTCTGATTGCTCTCCTGACCAATAGTCTGCAAAGTTACATTTATCAATATAATCCCTAGCTGAACTAACTTAGCAATATTGGTTAGGATCCATTTGGCATTACATCATATTGTCTGTCACCTTGTGAGTTTAGCAAAGTTAAGCTCACATTTGGGGCTGTACTGTGGTGCAGTGGTTATCACTTGTAACTCACAGCAAGAAGGACCCTAGTTCGAGTCCCACACCAGACCTTTCTGTGTGGAGTTTGCATGTTCTCCCTGTGTCTGTGTGGGTTTCCTCCCACCATCCAAACACATGCACTGATAGGTTCATTGGTTAATCTAAGTTGCCCATAGATGTCAATGTGATTGTTTGTCAATATATGTTCAGCCCTGAGATGAACTGGAGACTCATACAGGGTGTACCCCGCCTTCACCCATTGTAATTAGATTAGGCCCCACAGTGACCCTAGTGAGGATAAAGCGGGTTCACATAACAAGGCAAGTATTGCAAATTAATCAGCTATTTAATCCTTCAAATTTGAACAGTGAAAGGCATAAATCTGAAAACAAATGTGTCCTTATCTCAATTTTGTTTCATGGCTCAACCCACAAAACATCAACAAATCTACAATCATCATGTTGTTTTTTTTAACTCAGTCATAGTTGAAGGTAGAGTAAAATCGCGGATTGTAGCCCCCCAGTGACCCCCGCGACCCTAGTAAGGATAAAAGCAGGTTGAGATGACGAGAAGCTCACATTTGAAAATGACATTTCTTTTTTAGCACAAATGTATGGATTGTTTAACTTAGTGTTACCATTAGCTTGCCAAACATCACATCATTCCTCCACTGCCTTGCTTTCTCCAGCTGTTCATTTGGGTTGCCACCTCCTTATTCTGGGTAGAATCCAGTTCACTTCTCTGTCTTTGAATCTATGAAATACACCCAGTTCTCATTGTATTGTCATTCTACCACTTTCCATTTGATGATAAAGAGCAAAGTAAGTGGATGAAACTGATAAGTAGAGTTACATGTCTTAACTGAAGGAGGAAGAAATAAGCCATATAAATAATATGATTATTACTGCATCTGACAAACTGGATTTTTTTTTTTACGGATTCGCCTGAATTTCTGACTTGTTTCACATTTTTACAATTTGTGCAGAAAAAAACTGACCATAAAAAAGTGTGATAATGACTGTATTTCAGTTGATAAAATGAATGTAACTCTGTCTAAATCCTAACTGTTGCCTCATCGAATAGAGATGTTACAGTAAATGTCTATACAGGCTTAGCTGCTATGGAATGTTTAGACCTGGGAATGAGGTTTATGGTGCTATTACATCAGACTTCACAACCGGAACCTCACTTCTGGTTCCACACGAAAAAAACAAAAAACAAAAAGAGGACAATTAAACCTATTGTCCACAAACCAATTGGCAAAACAGACCCGGGACATTTTTATCATACATTCAGCTGCTATACCTCTGACAGTACTATGAACCCGTGTTCAATTCTGTAACATGTCAGATGGAAGGCCAAACTAATCATTGTTGTTCTATGGATTATTTGAAAAAGCAGGAATTCTCTGTCATGCTTGGAATATACGTGTATTTCACCATAAGGGAAACCCTACTATTCATTCCTGACAATCCATTCAAACCATAAAAACTGCTTAAAATGTTTGTCTTTGGGGTGAGGGGTGGGTGATCTGTCGGGTTTAACAGAAGCTGACCACAAAGGAAACACAGAGATGAAGAATGCTGGGAGCCCACTCCTTGCAGTAACAGGAGCTCGCTGCCGTCTGTGCTGACATCCGTCCGCCTCTCCTTTGTCATAAGCTGTGGTGTCAGCCAGCTCAACTGCCCAGCACGCGTTAGGTTGATCCTTTAAAACCACCATTAGGTGCTTCCACATACACACATGCTGAGCGGATGTAGGAGGAGTTTCATTTTCTTTTCTTTTTTTCTTTTTTTATTTCAGGAACCACAGGGTATATGGGCAGAGAAAACACATGAGTCAGGCATGCAGTCATCAAGCCTTCCTGTCTGTTTGCCGGTATGTTGTTGTTTGCGTGACTTTTTTCTATTGCTGTCTGTGTGTGGTAGAAGCAATGGGGGAAAAAGCCAATTACAGCACATCCAGTTTATGTCCTTACTTTCTCTTCACTCATCTCCTCCCTCCTTTCTCTTCCCTCGTCCCCTCTTAACCCAAGCCATTTCTTCTTTATCTCTCTTTCTCGCTTCTCGTCTTACCCAGCAAGTAACGTGATGCCACCATCAGCCTCCTCAGGGCCTAAATAGACTTCAGTGAGAATTTAATAGTGTGACCATGATACATAACAAGTGTCTGTCCAGCAGGGTGACATCAGCAGAGGGGAATCTGCTGGTATCCCTGCCCAGCTCCTGCTGGCATCTGGACCCAGTGAAGAGGGCAGGACAGAGCTGTGCTGCTTTTTCAACACTGTTAACATGGAAAGCTGCAATGTCAAGAGGCACAGTCGCTCCTTTGGACTGTATAAAATAAGGCAACAATTCATGTTGTCTTATTGTTTATGTTGCTCAGATAAACAATACATTGCATTGTACTGTTTATCTGAGCTCCGAATGGAAAATAGCTTCCAGCTAATGCCAGCATATTTACACAATGTAATGTTTTATGTACTGAGTGTTCATTAATATGCCTTGTCCTCATCAAATAAATAAAAGAAAAGGAAGAAAGCGGCGCCATTTGGTGATGCTATTAGTAAATTGCATAACATGTATTACAAGTCAAAGTAGTTTTTATTTGTATCATGGTGCATCTATATTATGTATAATATGTAATATCTCAATAAGACTTTGACAGAATGTTGCCCAGTTTGGAACAAACTTGGATGTTGAGTGGTCATTGTCATTGTGACCTTGTGTCTGTCCATTCTAATATGCAGTATCTGATGAACATGTATCACATGTATTAATTTTTTTATTATTTTGGTGGCAAGTTGTCAAAGGTCAAGGTCACTAAGTAGGTTAATGATGAATAACTAAACTATAGTCACTTACTTATTGCTAGTTCCTAATAATTCAAAGAACTGTATAATTTGTTTTGCAAGAAGAGTGGATGGATATACAACAGAAAAACAATGATATGAACAGTGGAAAAAAATGGATATTTCATTTGACATGACTTCAGTACAGTGCTGGTGACTCATTTTTGTATATTTTTTTTTTTATTAACACGTTATGGTAAATCTGACCAGTTTGGTGTTCTAACCAAATAATGTTATTCATACTGAAATTATACCTTTATATAATTAAAATATGCTTTTAAAGTGATTCTCTAAAATTCTAACCTAATAAAGTATCTGCTTTGTTCTGATTTAGATGGATTTATTTTGAATTTTTTTTTTTGTTTATTTGGACAGCTCCAAAAAAAAGTTATATTTCCTCCATAATATGGTAGTTATAAAAAAATATATATGTTTGAAGTGCAAAGATGTGTTAGAGCCTAATGGCAAAGACAGAGGGCATGACTCAATGAATGAACTGTTTTTCATCCAACTAATGAAGGGTGTTGGTCTGAAAGAACATCAAATACATTATTTTTTTTTTTTTATTATTATTACTTCATGTTTCTGCTTTTTTGGGGAATCTCTTGGTGCAGTGAAAAATATGTGTGTCTGTGTGTGTGTGTGTGTGGTAATCATCCTCTGTTTGTTTATTATTGTGATTTGCATGAGACATTTAAGACACAAAAGGAAGAGTAGGAAGAGGAACACAGGAAAAGGATGAGGAAACTGATGAGGGGATATTGAGTAAGGAGGACAGGAATAGAGAATAAAAGTAGCTCAAAGGTTCAATTCAAATAAAGGGCCACAGTTGGAAGTCTGCAGTGACAGACAGTGACAGAATGACACCACTCGCAACTCTGTAAATCTTTTTTATCCACATGCAGGCGAAGACAAGTCAGCACCCTCCTAAGTAGAAGTTCTCACCTTGACCCATTCTCCATCTTTCTCTCTTCGTCTCTCTCTCTCTCTCTCTCCCCTTCTCAGATTACCGCCTCGACCTTATCTCTGAACACCCTCACCCTCCTTTTTGGTCGGTGGTGATACAAACCACATACACATGTACAAAATTGATGTGTGTGAAATCCATTCATCGTAGACTCATTTGGTCATTGGCCACAATGACTGTATCGCTGTCACCATGTCATCTATCAGGCCTGAGTGACACTTGTAAATGTATGAGAACAAACAGAGCCGTATGAAAGTGGATAATTGTACTTTTAACACCCAAAGTAGCCTCTTACACACTCACACTCATTAATTCCTGTAATAATGTGTTCCTGTTGATGATATATCCGGTTGATATGTGATTATATTTCCAACTGTTGTTCTGCGTACTTCCATTATCAGTGTGGAAACTACCCATTGTTGCTCCTCAGCGGCAAAGGAAGCACCTTTCACAACAATCTCACCCTCCTAACGCTGATTCAATCCAGTGCAACTGTTGTAGCATCTGATTACTAAAGTCTGCTTGGCAATGTATCAAATCACCGGAATGGTTTACTGTGACTTTTCATAAAAGCTTTATTGAGTAATGTAAGATGGCTACAACTGCAATAATTCAGCATAAAAATAGTCTGCGCTGATTCAGTGTAATCAGCAGATAACAGGGGCTGTTGTATTACTTTAAATATAAGAACAGACAAACATAATCACATCTTATTTTTGTTTTATTTACAGTGTCTTTTTAGATTGAAGGTGTTTATTGCTGCTAGTTTGGGTGAGCACAGGTGCTGCAGAAAAAAAAAAAAAAAGAAAGAAACAGTTTACAAAAACAATAACAATCTTGGAAGTTCCCAGTAGACTGTGTGTACAATGAAATGTGGTACTTCCACTGAATTTTGGCCAACTTGCAAGGAAATGCCTTCTGAGCAGTGGAAATATTCTCTTTGATTCTCTCTAGGAACATTCGAGAACAGTCATAAGACGCAGGCCAGGGACATGTGGACTTTGTGTGCAGCCTTTTCTGTGACCCTACAAGGAAAATTCAGGAGTGGTGCAGCAGCGGCCTGATGGTGGGCCACCATCCCGAACATTATTTCCTGGCTATGTTCCATTAGTCTACAGAGAAGCAGAATGCAGCGAAGTCTCTTCTCTCTCAGCAAACTAGCTCTTTGGTGGCGATTAGCCCCGGGAATAGCAGCTATGTGACCATGACTGCACAGCACTATTTCTGTGTGCTCTGCCACTTGACATTGAGAGGCCAGGATTATGTGGCTCCACTACTGTAAATGACTAGCTTCTGTCACATATATAAACACACATACTCATGTGTATCTGCACATACACTCTTACGTGAGCAGAAAATGAGTTGCATTTATTTGTATTCAGCAAACTGACACTGCAAAAAGAGCTCCAGAAAGAAAGCAGATACTCTGTATTTATTGGTTGTGTAATTGCACAATAATATTATGATATATGGATTTGTTTGTCTTGTTCCTTTTATAAAGTCCTTATATAAATGGAAAATGAATGCTTCTCTGGAAAGATGGTATAGAGAAGAGGTTTTAGATGTAAAAGGCTTAACATAATGGAAGTTATGCAATAAGTGAAAAACTTAAAAGTTGCAATATACAGGAAATTATGTCAGTAGTACAAGATAAAAAACACATAAAAGATGGAAAAACACAGAAACAATGTAAAAGAGCTTGAGCCAATGTTTTGATAGAGTACAAGTGTGGGTTTTTTTTATATTAGGGTTTCATTTGTTTTAGTTGCAAAGCAGTGTTATCATCTTATCCATGACTTTTCCTGCAAAGTGCAATTAAGTCAACATTATTTTTGTGGTATAAAAAAAGTAAAAACATTAACATTGAGTCTATTAGTTATACAAATATTTGTTGAAAATTTCCACAATTGGTCTAAACAAATTTTGCATGGTTAGATATATTAAAACATAAAACTATGTTGGGAAAAAATGCTGATATTTGAGTAAGTTGTACTTATTACAATCAACATCTTATTACGGTTCACAGTAATAAATGCAGATGTTATCGAAGTGGCTTCACTGTTAAAATATTTCTAAGGAGGAAAATGTGGTGTGTCTCTGGGACCCACATTTACAACCAAAACATCTACATTTTTAGGCTGACCTTTCAGTCCTCCAAAGCAAAACTGAATGACTGCACATTGCTGCTTAATTAATGGAATCTTATATTTTCCCTCTATCAGCTTTGAACGACTTGTCTCAGTCCCGCTGCCTCAGCAAAGTCAAGGCCAAAACAGGGGGTCCACCCCACCCTCCCACCACCTGTTTGACCTACTGCCCTTTGGGTGACACTTCAGGTCATTCAAATTCCATAACACCAGACTTTACCCTGGGCTGTATAGACTGCTAACACACACCATACATCAGTGTAATATACAATAATCAACCTCTGTACATGTGCTTCATGCCTGCACTGAAAAAAATGTAAATCTTACCAAGTGTATTTTTGTCATTTCTAGTCCCAATATCTCATGACAATTAAAATAAGACATAAACAACGAAAGTATAATTTTTCAGTGAGAATTTATTTGAGAGAAGAGAGCTTTAATTTAATTTAATTTAATTTAATTTAATTTAATTTAATTTAATTTAATTTAATTTAATTTAATTTAATTTTATTTTATTTTATTTTATTTTATTTTATTTTATTTTATTTTATTTTATTTTATTTTATTTTATGTCTTGCTTGAATTAACCAAAAAAATTAAAATCTGCCAGTGGAACAAGTGAAAATGATCTTGGTAAGATTTCTGGAAATAAGATTTTCAAGATGTATTGTCTAAAAATAAATTCATCCCTCTCACTGAAAATGTACTCTTTAGTTAATTATGTTTGATTTTAAGTGTGATGAGATATTTTGACTAGAAATGAGAAAAATATACATGCAAAATTTTTATTTCCATTTAAAATGTTTGCAGTGTAGCACATGTATGTTACCCTCCTTATCTGGGTTTTTTTTTTCCTGCTGCAACTTCATTACACAACTCATATAATGACAATAACGTATATTCTATTCGTCTGTTCGATATTCAAAAGGTGGTTTCACTTTTTGAAGTGTAAAGCTAGCTACATACTAGCTGGAATATCATAGTAACACAAAGTTAAATCTTAATATTTGATTACTAATGAAAGACACTTTTTACAGTGTAGATAAGCACAATCAACCTCATCAAGTGATGGAAGTAAATTCCCTCACATGGAATTAGACACAGTACAAAAAAAACAGGTCCATTATGTGCATGGGTGCAAAACTGCTTCTTCTTTTTCGTGGAGTAAAAACAGTTAAATGCTGAAATGCTGTTTTTCAGTTACTCAACACACAGTACAGTATGAAGAGTGCTTAGTCCTGACTCTGGTACCACACCCTTCTGGTTCAGCTGAACATCTGTCTTCAACTACCATCGCCCAGTGTGAACATGTGAGGCCTGCAGTATCTTGTTATTTCAATATATATAGAAAGTATGGGAATCAAAGCCACTAACAATGTTAAAAGTGACCTCATAGCAAACATGTAAACACTAGTGTGTTTTGCTGTGGATGTGGATGTTTGCCTGTAATGGTTCGGTTAACCCTAGTAACCCACGCAGATGCAGCATGAAGGCATTGCTGTACCATATTCCCACTATGTTCCTAACACACACACACACACACACACACAATGTCAGTATAACAACATCCGTGTAGGAGGTGACTTCAATGGGTGACTAACATTTGACTGGGTCCCTGCCTCCCTTTGAGTCCAGCTGGGTCTTTTGACTGTCCTTACTCTGTTAAACCTGTGTGCGGCATACATGACAGCATTGTTGCATCCTGCTAGTATTTGCCCTATGTGGTCTCTCTGAACTCTGCGGCATTCATCGGCGGTTGGAGCCTCAGATGTTACAGTGTTGGTTGTGTCTTTGAACATGACATCTGTTGGCTGTGTGAGTAATGGTGATGGTTGTGTGCGCTGGTGCTGTGGCATGATGTGTTACGGCTGAACATCAGGTGTTGCTTGGCGTGTATACACGGCACATCTGTTCCCCCGTGGCTCAGTGAGTAGATACGCAGCGGTAAGTGAGTCCTAACCGCACACACTATCTGTCAGTGAGACTGATGATGGTGTCAGCACATGAAACTGATAACGTCGGTTTTACATGCAGGCCAATGAGGGCTCTACTAAGCAACATGCTAAGAGATAATAATAATAAAAAAACAACAACAACAACAATCCCTGCTGCAGATTTCACCAAAGTCCTTCTACATCAATCAGCTCTGACTGAAAACATGTGGCTTTTGAGCTCTAAACATAACAGTACCTACTAATGAACAGGATACAGGTGCTCTGGTTAAAACAGGCAGCTCCCACGTCACAGACAAGGGAAATAAAAATATTATGTTTACTATAATTACATCTCCTGAATGGGTCTAAGGAACACATTAGGTTATCATATCCAGACTGACCAT
Source organism: Siphamia tubifer (assembly GCA_020466265.1). Classification (NCBI taxonomy): domain Eukaryota; kingdom Metazoa; phylum Chordata; class Actinopteri; order Kurtiformes; family Apogonidae; genus Siphamia; species Siphamia tubifer. Next base: position 32,451,811 of record CM035792.1, on the reverse strand, counting down.
TTTAAAATATCACCCTGACATGTGGTCCACCTAAGGAAGTGAACCAAAGAGCTAAAATAAACTTGACCTTAGTGTAGTTGATCTCAAAGTATAACAATATCTTACATATTCCTACAGAGAATACAGTGTGATCACCAGGACCCCACTTGTATGTGGTCAAACAACACAACTACAAGAGGCGCAAACACTGTCATGGTTCTTTTCAACTTTTATTTTGCTCTGGAAAGAAAAAAAAAAAAAAAAAAAAAAAAAGATCACATAAATAAAAATCACTTCAAAACTGCAGGACATGTTTTGAAAGGGTGGAACACTTGAATTCACATTATTTGCTTTGACAGCTTAACAAAGATCTCAGTGTGTAATGATCACTGAGGGAGTTTCTGCTTTGATGATGATAAGACAAGACAGGACAGTACAATATTTATACTATATTCTAGCTACAGTGCTTTGGCTTTAAACCCCACCTTTCTCTCTGTTAGATGTTTCTTAGTGGACACAGTTCTGCTGCCTATGTTAATGAACACAGTCATATAAGGAGAGTATTAATGACAGACTTCCATCTGTCAGGTTAATATTGAGGCTAAAAAAAATAATGGTGGCGAACATCCCCGAACCTGCAGGATAAATGTGGGTGGGGGGAAAGCCCATTCCCTCATTACCACCACTGAAGTGCCTTTGAACAAGGCCCCCTAAGCTGCTGAACTGCTCCAGTGCAGCTGCTCAGATCAGACTGGTTTTACTGGGCAGCTTCCAGATGTGTATTACTGTGTGATTTTGAACAGGGAGTTCCCATAAAAGAAAAAAAAAAACAAACCTAAATTAAATTAAAATAAAATCACTGCCCTTCAGTGAAACAGACCCTGAATTTGATGTAATTAATTAAAGAAAAGGCTTATTAATGAGCTGATCAATTTATTAATCACAGTGCTATTGATCATCTGCTGAGTTCCAAAATTTTACGCCACAAATCCGATTTTTTGCATCTCTTTTCATGAAACACATACTGTATAACCTCCACAAGCTTCCGTAATGCTTCCACTTCTGTTTCATAAATAAATATTATCCAATAAGAAATATAAAAAACAAACTGTAACATCATTTTTTTTTTTTTTAAACTGTTCAAGGTGGTTAAAAATCTACATAAATACAGTTAAGATAAATAAATAAATTAAACTTATAAATATAGTGTTTACTGTACACAAAAACGATGGACTTGTGCAGGAAATATAAAATGCTGTCTACTGAGAAAGAAAACAAAACAAACAAAAAAAAAAAATCCAGGTTGAGCATTTGTTGATAAAAAAAAAATTTCTGTTCAGTTCAGTCTGTAACTTCTTTTCACACAGTCGAGAAGCAGCGCACGGTCCAGACATGTTCCTTCTTCTCATTTCTCCATCACCTGACGCTTGTCTCATCTCCAGTCCATCCTCAGGGCCAGTTGCTATTCCAGTTACAGGAAAGCTATCTTCTACTATATTCTCAAGGCCTTCAGGAATATGTTGAGGTGCCCATTTTTCCATCTCGTCGGCCTAAAACCTTCCAACAGAGGATCAGGAATGCCCTCTGTTCCCTTCTTCATGTACATTCCTTTTTTTCCAGGACGCCCCCCTTTTTCGTGGTTCACTTCTCTTTTTCTATTTTGAGGTAGAATTTCCGCATCTTTGCCTGCCATTAAAAAAAACAAAACAAACAACAACAGAGCAAAAAATTAGACAAATCCAATTCATTCAGGCAGAAAAAAAAAAACATCAAAAGTATCATTAAATATGTTTTTGTATTTAGTCAGTACTTACCCTTCTGTATCTCTTCAGTGGTTGGATAACCCTAATTTGACCTTCTCCTCATTCTCCACATCATACGCCCCCCGCTTATGGAATCTGTAACCAACAATTAACTGTAAACCTATTGCACATATTGATCAAAATCTGTGCAAATATGAGTGTGAATGTGTTTTTTTTCCCACCTGAGCATTAATAAAAGGCCGATAATGGTGAGACACACAGATGATAGCACCACCGCTACCACAGCCAGGGCGGTGGTTCGGTTGTAACCCTCCTGAGGTTTCTCCACAGGCAGTGTGATAAACTGACACCTGTCCCCTGAGTACCACTGATGGCAACTGCAGAAGAGGAACAAAACAGCACAGGTTAAATACTTCAGAAAATAACCTGATTTGATGGTTGACGTGCATACGCTCTCAGAGGTGGTACTTACACACAGGACGGGGCCCGGATGTCCCTCAGGTATTGACAGGTGCCATGAATGCAGAAATCCTTATACTTTTTCAGGCAAGGATTCCTCTTCTTCCCCTTGCCCTTTCCTCTCTTCTTTCCCTTCCCCTTCCTCCTCTTTCCTTCAGTTCCCTCAGCTTCCAGGATGGCGGACGGGTCTTTGGGTTTGCTCGACATGGCAACTAAACACAGGTAAAAAAGTGAATATTTAATCTCAGGTGTCAAACGTCCTAATGTGAAAACTACAAAAGTGAGTGCGACTCTTACCTCGTGGCATTTCGTAATCTCCAGACAGGCCATCCTCGTACTCATCTCCATAGTAGTACTCATCTTCGTCTTCGTAGTCATCATCCTCCTCACCTTCCTGACCATAATCCACCGTCGTCGTGCCAACAGGCCTGCTCTCTTCCTCTGTCCTCCTGTCTTTAGTTGTGTCAAACAGGTTGATAACAGCCGTGTGCCGTTGCCTGTCGCTCTCATACCTGTCGACTGCAGCACCGCTGGCCAGTCTGGACACCACTGAGGAACACAACAGAAGGTTTTCAAGTGTTAAAGCTGCTCATCAGTGGAGTTTATGCCTCTTTTTTTTCTCCTTTTTTTTTTTTTGGCTCTTTCAGTGTGGGAACTCTATGCACACAGGTTAGAGTGCCAAGGTGGGCGGACCTTCAAAGGCAAGTTGAAACATGTTGTGCGCAAGGAAACTCAAGAAAGAATTTTGTTTCTTTGGTACTCATGCTTTTAGGAAATGCACACACACACACACACACACACAGGTACAACAGCCCAGAGGGTCATTATTACTGGTGCCTTGCTCAGAGGCACTTCAGTAGAGGGGTTTGAAAGACAAATTCCCTCAGGTTTTTGAACTTTGGAAGGAAAATACAGTGATATAAAGTGGCATAATACAATCCCTGTATCATACACACACACACACACACACACATACAAAATACATGGACAGACACTTAGCTAATGTCAGGCAAGAATATGAGTTAAAAATAAATGTATCCAGTTACATAAAGCATGCTCTAAAATAGAGAGATGACCCCATTAGCTCCTGAATAGCCGGGCATCATGAAATCATTGCTGTAAAGGTTATGAAGTTTACAAGACGTGATATAATGCTTCATGTCATGCTTGGCAGGATTAACCAGAGTCAGAATGCATAAGAGGATATGGCATGCAGCAAAGACAATAAATAAATAAATAAATACATCGGATTTGACAAAATAAAAATGAAAATAAATAAACGCAGACATCTAAACTTACCCAAGGCGTGAACCAGCAGGATCACAACACCGAAAATCCTCATTATGTTAAAGCTTCCAGTGAGGTTTAAGAACAGGAGAAAAAAAAAACAACAAAAAAAATTTCTGATCTACAAGTTGTATTCCTTTCACTTGTTACGATTCTAAAGTATTCCTTCTTTTCGCTTTTTTTTTTTTTTTGTCTTTTTTTTTGGGTTAGTTTATTCCGCTTGCTTGCGACCTGTTCCTTGCGTCTGCAGTGTCAGAGGAGAGCAGTGAAAGAGCGTCCGGACAGAGTCTCCCTGGTATTTATGCAGATCCTTCCACCCCGCCTACACACCGACCAGTAGACCTATGAACACACACACACACACACACACACACACACACACACACACACACACACACACACACACACTGCGGAAATATAGCAGGACGACGCATTATCATCATCTTCATCATCATCATCATCATCATCATCATCATCATCAAGACAGGAATGAAATATACAGTGTCAACACCGACCAGTCCAGATGATGTTTGGTTTTATGACGAAAACCTGTGAAAATCATCTGAAATTAACTGTTATTGTATAATAATTATAACACGAAGCTGCTTTTAAAGAATAGCCACATGTAAAGTTTCATCAACAGTCTTAGTTTTATAGTCTTAATATGATTAAATCTGGCATAGTCAAATCATTAGTATTATTTGATTAGTGCATTTTTTTATTCTTAACTTCAAGCCTATTTCATTAAAATGTGTTACGTAGGTCCATAGATATTATAGATATTAACAAAAAGTTATACCAACTGAATAAATAATAATAATAATAATAATAATAATAATAATAATAATAATAATAATAATAATAATAATAATAATAATAATAACAATAATAACATAAACTGCAGACATTTCTCTATATTAATTTGTGTCTAAATACCAAAGTAGAAGTTCAACAGATAATACAAGTAATAAGTGTTTGAGCGCCATCAGGTGGTGGAAAAAACCCCAGAATATAGATTATCTTTAAGGACTAAAACACAGTATTTGTCAGGACATTTTAGAGACAATTGGACATAATAATAATAATAATAATAATAATAATAATAATAATAATAATAATAATAATAATAATAATAATAATAATAATAATAATAATAATAATAATAATAATAATAATAATAATAATTCATGGCACTGAAAGATGATTTACATGCAGTAAAATTAGAACAATAAGAGTCCAACTACAATAAAAACAAACAATACAAAACAGAGCAATCACAAATTAAAATATAAAACATGTTAAATATGAGTGTTACTAAATGAAA